>VZTR01004403.1:680997-925336 GCA_013400775.1 Chaetops frenatus
CCCCCCCTTTACTATATGAGAATTTTATTAACATCAAATTATCTGTGAATTGTTATTAAACTATCCTGATTACTATAGATCTGAGAATCCCATCAAGCTTATTTTCCCTGTGCTTTTTCAATGGCCAATGAAAAATTCTCCAATTTTCAATTCTCCCTCTCCCCAACTTTATTTCTGTCTGCAGTGGTGCTGTGTGCTTTTGTTCCAGGCTCTCACACAAGGAATGAAGTGGGGTCTGATGTCCAGCCAGCTGCTTCCCCTCCTTATGTGAGTCTGGCCTTTGGGAGCTGGCAGTCATCTGAGCCTGGCCTAAAACCCCAAAACTGGCAGATGTGAGAATGCTGCCCGAGGTTTGAGGGAGACTTTAAAGATATTGGGGCCTCTCTCTTGGAAAGGTGACAGGCACAGGGACAAACCAGGGCTTCTGGTGAGATCAGATGAAGACAGAAAACATCCTCAGAGCTGGAAGGGTTAACAGGAGATTGCTGCTTCTCTTCCTTTGCCTTTCCTGGGATCATGATTTATATATTTGAAAGGAGGGGTGATTAATAATCCACAACCCCTCAGCCTGCCAGGAGAGCTCAGGCACTCAGCATACCAGAGTGAGCCATGATGCAAACAGTAAGAAATGATTAACAACACTAACATTTACCCTCCTCCCCAAAGAACTCAAGAGCAGCACCAGTGGTCCCTTGCACTTCCTGGCTCCCAGCAGGGGGGTGAGGGCCACCAAAATCCTCCTGTAGCTAAAAGTCACCGCACTGCTGGTACCGTGGTGATGAGTCTGGCACAATCACCTGGAAAGATAAATGTAGTTATCATGCCATTCCTGGAGCTGGATAGAAATGTCTCCATTCCATATGCACTGTTACTCTGGAGATAAGGCAAAGCTGGCCTATGGAGCCCTCACTGCCCTCTGAAGTCAATGAAAGTATAGAATGAATTCATTTGCTGTTTGTCAGCTTGGACCTCAGTGCTCTCCCTCCTGAGCACTGGGATAAGCACAGAGGGAGGACAGTGTGGCCAAAGAAGAGAGGAACAAAACCAGGAAGGTAAATTGGAGGGAAATTTTCTCTGGGGTAATGGCACATTGAATGCTGACTTGCATTGATTCCTGATATCTCTTGACTTCATACAGACTGATCACTGCCAGCTTTGTTCTGTGGTTCCTGGTGAAAAAGAAAGGGTTCACTTCATTCAGAAAATTCTTTGGAGGTCAGAAAGTGTTTTTCTTTCCTCTGTGTTTTTCAATGCTGGCAGGGGAGCAGATTAGGTTTCTTAAATACAAAGAGGCAACCTAACAAAGTTCTATCTCTGTGCTGATACAAAAGGGATGATGGGAAGTCCTAGTAACCAAGCAAAAAATATACAGAAGAAAACTCAAATGGAGATGTGGGCAGCTCAGCCGTCCTTTTTTCCTGAGATGGAATTAAACATGAGAAGGAAATTTGCATCCTCACGTGAGAAAAGAGTAACGTTACTTTTTTAGTGCTAATCCACATCAGCAGCAAAGTGAGCAGGCTGAAACACTGGTAAGGGTTATCTGTGACCTACTTATTTCCTAATGGTGCAAACAGTGCTTTTAAATAAGATATAATGGCAAAGCAGGACCTCAGAGGGGATTCTGAACCCTCTCCCTTCCAACCAGGGTCAATAGGAACTGCAAACCTTCAGTCCCCTGCCAGCTCTCCCTGCAGTGTTCATGGGAGAGGGTGTTCAGCCCACCTGTGTGTTCCTTGTCCTGGAGGGCAGGGGACAGCAGAGTGCAGGTGCAGAGATGCAGTTCCTGCAGCAGCACCCATGTGCAGGGATGAGGTTGTTGCACATGGAGTGTGAGCAGGGCCCAAAGCAAGATTCTCTCTTACTTTAATCAAATGTGCACCATCCCCAAGTTCAGGCAGGTTTTGTCCTGGCATATTCTTTCTTAATCCTTAAGTGGGAGTGTTTTAAGGTAAGATTTTCTTAGTAAAAAAAAGAAAAATTCCCATTATTTTAGTAGACACCTCAGTCTGCAGAGCTGCTTCACTTTCTTAGCAGCAGCTTCTCCCCAGACCCTGCCCCTGCTGCACTCTCCCAAAGCCCCTCCAGCACACTCTGCTCTTAGCCTTAAGAAACCTGTTAGATTTACCTGAAAACCTCCTCTGACACTGCTTTTAACAACAAACTGGACTTCCTGTTAAGTTAAACTTTTTGAGGGACATCCCTACTTTGTCCTTTATTCGCCTTCCTCAAGTCAGAAACCGGGAAATAACATTTTATTTAGAAATATTGCAAGGATGTCGTGGGAGTTTTATTTCCCAGATGGACTGGCTGTTCCCTCATGCACCACAAACAGCTGTCTCCTAGCCCTGGAGAATATTTCATAGTGTGTGATGGGGATAGAAGATGACAGGGTACATGGCTTCTGGAGAAACTTGGAGCCCAGGAACCTTACTCAAAGGAGGTTCCATGGTACTGCTTCAGTGGTGATATTTCACTTTTTACTTCTTCTTCCCCACAATAAGCTTCAAGTTCGGTGGTTTTTTTTCACTTTAGAGCAGCTTAGGTCTGATGTCAAACATGCTGCACACATATTTGTTCTGGCATGCCAGCAAAGCTGGGCAGGGGAGGTGATTATCCACTGTACAGCCATTGAGCTAGTCCACAGTTTTGGGAGAAGAAACTCCAGAGTGGCTGGAGCCAGCTGGGTTATAAACAAGGGAGGTGTGCATGACTCCAATTTTGTTCCTTAGGGTGGTTTCACTGAGCCCCTGCCTCCGAACAAGGTCCTCCCTACAGTTCTTTTAGCTGCATTTTTGGCCTTTTTCTTTGGAACACCAGAGAAACGTAATTTCTGCGAGGTTGTATGGGCTGTACTGCAAACACTGTTACTGAGGCTAATCCTGGAGGCCATCAGGAAGGTTTCTTTGGCTCCACAATTACATTTCACTAAGTACCATATGGTGGTCTAGTCCTTCCATCAAGCTGTTAATGAAAAGGCTGAACCAAGCCTTGGCCAACACTGGCATAAATGTCCCTTAGGATGACAATTGGCAGAGGACAGAATGATCTGCTATCTCTCAATACCTTCCTCCTCCTTCTAGAAATCACTTTAAAGTCTTGTCAAGGGAATTAGCACAGTGCAAAGAGCTGAAAATGCTCTGCTGGAGAGTAACAAGGACAGGGCCAGGTCCTCCAGAGAGTGGCTGGAGGATTGCAGGACATGGATCTGTGTTTTCTGCAAAATGAAGGACAAGGTGACACTGCTGACCCTCTGCAGGAGAGGGGGAGCAGCACAAGCAAAAAGTAGCAGCATGTCAGGGTACTGGGCAGCTTCATCTCCCAAGAGATCTCATGGACATGCAGGCCCTGCCTGGAAAGCTGCATCCAGCTCTGGGCTGCAGGCTCTGATGCAGGATAGGGAAGAGCTCAGCTCTGGGGTGGCTCAGGTCACTGGGCTAAATCTCATCTAACTCCAGTGCTGTGTGGAGCAAAAAAGACAAGCATGGGACCTGTAAATCCATAGAAAGGAAATATTCCAATCAATCAATTCTGTTTGCTTGTTCCTTTTTCATTTCTACTTTTCCTGTCCCTCTCCATTCTCTGCCACCTCCTCTCAGACCTGACTGCTTTCATTACAAGGTTGAAGGGCAGTGCTAACTGAGCACATTTAATCTCATACATTTTCATGAATATCAATGACAAGCTGGATGCCAGAGGATTCTTCTTATTTTCAGCAGAGTCGAGACACAATTCTGTGTACAAATCCTATCTCAGGTAAAACCTGGGGGTGTTTCTTCCAAAGTCAAGCCTGCCATTTCTTTTTCCCACTCCCTCCCACCATACTGACAGCCCTCTGTTTTTTTCCTGTAGTATCTATATATACAATGGTTATCAGGAAAAGCCATTCCCCTTTCTGCCCTTGAAAGGCAATATCCACACAGGCTCTCGGGCAGATTTTGGAGTGCAGAATCTCTGCTGTTCAATTACCATGGAGCTTATCTCTTTCATGTGTGACTAGATATTGTATTTTTTTTTTCTCCAGCAAGACTGAAATTTAAAAGGACAGAAGAATTTCTAGTGCTTGAAATGGAGGAAAATGTCTGCTGTTGAAATTAATGGAGTTTATGGACTACTGGGAAATAGAACTATTTCTGAGGGAATAATTGTGTCTCTTATTTTGCAGTTGCACTGTTGGTTACCTGATTCAGATCATCATGACAACAAAAGGTCAAAAGCATAGAGCAAACTTTACAGCTATGCTTTTCTACACATGAAACCACCCTTTTCTTTCACAGAATCCATCTTACCCGTGGGTACAGTAAGCTCTGGCTGCATGGCAGTAAAGTAAGGCCAGAGAGAGCTGGCCGCAAGTCCAGTGTATTCTTTATTTGAATTACAAAAATGCCAGTGAACTTTACTCATTGGGTTAGCACTCCACTTTGCTGGCTGCTCTGCAGAAATCAAACCAGAAAAACCAAATCCCAAATCCACCCAAGACGGATTTCGGTGGGAGGCAGTGGATCCCAGAGCGCTCTGTCAGGTGCCACTGCTGGAGCAGGACCCAGATTACTGTCCCTGGCAGCCCCAGCTCTGCAGCTGCTCCCTGCAGAGGAGAACCAGGGCTCAGGGCTGCCCTGGTGAGCAGCCAGCAGGGCTGGCACGTTCCCTGCTGTGGGAGCTCTGCCTGCTCCTGCCTGCTGAACCCTCCAGGATCAGCGATCGATCCCACGCACGGTGGGAGCTGTGTCCCCCGAGGCTCTGATCTCACCCTTCCAGATGTTCCTAAAATGGCTGGGAGCTGGAGAGTGGGACATGCACACGGGCCAGGCAGCTGGAGAAAGGGGGAAATGTATCATCTAAAATACATCTATTAATTTTGGGTCAAGATATGGCAGCCTACCATGAAGTTTTATAGCTATAGATAGTAAGAGGAGCAGTGACCTTTAATTAGAGTGAGATAATGGGCACTGCTCTAACACAGAAATGGCTAAAAATAAAAGCCAGTATAAAAATATGAAGTATCTCAGAATGTGATCACATTTTCCACTAATGGAAAACATAGCTCAGCTCACTGTATCGCTGAAAAATGTTTTCTTTTGCAGACACTAAGGTTACATTTAGATTCTGAGTTGGTGTGGTTTAATTCAAAATATCATATTAGGCTGGTAAATTTAGAGTAACCAGAAAACTGAGTGTATATTCCCACTTTGGCTGAAGCTGGAGTTATTAAATTTTAGTTGAGTTTGATTTGATTTAGTTCAAGTTTAAAGTAAATGAAAACTCCCTATGTAAAATTAAATTTACCACCTGTAAATTAAAACAAGAGAGATTTTTTCAGTGCTTTTGCTTTAGCAGTGCTGAAAATGGGGAGGGAGAAATGGTGCTGAGCCTTGATATCCAAACTGTTTGTGTTTCTGGGAGGATGTTTCAGATTAATTTGGACCTGAGGACTGAGTGCCTGTTAAGGAGTGGGGCATTACTGCAGGTGGTTTGTTTCCCTCTAAGAGCAATCCAGAGTATGGGCTCCCAGACCCCTTTGTGGACATCAAAAAATGGGAATGGTCAGGATGGCTGGTTTGAAAGCACATTTCTGACCTAAGATGTAGTTGTGGTTGTCTCCTGGCTCCTTAAATGGCTTTGGATGCCTTGGTGCATGTTTGTGTGTCAGAAGAGAGCTCCTAAAACCTCACTGGGACCCCAGGCTGTGAAATGGCTGGTGCTGGGACTCCACATGAGCAGGTGTTGAAACACCTGTGGGCTCCCAGAGTAGCCCATTCCATTTCTTTCCTCAAGGAGGAACTTTTCAAAGTTTCTAATATTTCTCCTGAGAATCGAAAATACTTTGATTTGCTTTTCACATTTGCCAATCTGTACCTAGAGCTGCTACCCACACACAGAACGTGGCTTCATTTTTTTCTCAACGTTAAACTGGCCCATTGGAATTAAACCAGTGACTCAAGACAGGAAAGAACTGTTTACAACCCAAACTGTCTCAAAATAATACAGCCTGTGGCTCTCAGCTTAGAAATGCACTTTTCACTCTTACAAGAATTTGGGCATCTATCTTTTTATGTGTCAGAGACAAGGAAAATTTCCCACTTCCCAGGTTTTGCTGACAAACTTCCTGCACCTATTCAGACACAGTGATTTGTGAACTGTCTCGAAATGCCCCAACAATTGCAAGCTGTGAAGAGCAGCTCTATTAATATGCAAGTCAGAACTGCCATTATGGCACAAATTATAGAGAGAGCTGAAAAACATTTCAAGAGTTGACTTGTGAGCGTTGAGAAGCAATCACAGCCCACCCCTGCCCCGGCACATATCCTTCCACAATAGGATCTTCCCTATATCTGTTGACAAACTTTGGCTAATGTTTCTGCTCTCTGAAAGGTTTTCTGCCAATACAGCAACATATTGCAGATAAAACCTAATGAGCTGAGTTTAACAAAAAAATGCCATGTGGCTTCCTTGCAGTGATGCCCATCTGTCGACTTAGTGAAGCAGCAGTGTGCTGCAGCTGCACTCCTTTGCTTTTTATCAAATCAAAATAAAGCTGTGCACCCCAGAGTCAGGTATGATAAACAGGCCAGCAAATTGCCTTACATGGGTATCATACAGCTCCTTATCTGTCTCACTTTTCAGAGCAGCAGAACCAGATGGCTCCTAACGGTGGGTGAAATTTTCCCCGTTATGTTTTTGGCATTGAGCTGGAGGGCTGCAGTCCAGAAGTCCACCACCAAAACAACAGATATTTAAATTGGACTGGGACTGAGATTACAGCCTGCAAACAGAACTTTTGAAATTGAAGCAGATTTCATTAATGGCAAACAAAATGCCTATTTAGAGTGGGTCTGGTGGAACAAAACGGACACAAAACAACAAAAAAAAAGTCTTTGTGAGCAGCCTCACAGAACAATGAGGAGGTTGGCCTTCCTCCAACCTCCCTGCTGGCTGGTGCAAAGCCTGGTGCAAGGCAACTGCCCTTTCCACACCCTCACTTTTCTGTCCCAGGGGCAGTGGGAATAGGGAAGGGTTCCCTGGCTGGTGCTTGGAGGCATTGTCTCCCACCAGTCCTCTCTGTGGCCAAGGGTGCAGGGAACATCATTTCTGCTGCCGTTGGAACTTGGGTCATTAAGATGCCTTGGGGATATGGAGCATCTGCCTGTGATAGAAATCCCTGCTGAGAGCAGGATGTCACGGGCTAAAGGCTTCAGTTTCTCCTGTCTCATCTTTTTCCTGGCATTTGTCAGACCAATCTGAAGTTTGAAAGGAGTTTGGTCTTCCTTTAACTGGCTGCTAAACAAATACTCGTGCTTGTGTCTCATCTGTGGTTTTGGCATCGGTTCCAGATTTGGGGTACAATGAAAAAGGGTCTAGATTCAGGGTAGAGGTAGTTCTTGCTTGGAAAATTTGGAATGGAGAGTCTTTCAGCGTGTGGGTCATGCTTGTGTAGGTGAATTTTAAGTCCAGTTGGTTTTATGTCTCGAAGCTGAATGTGCAATTCATTTTTTGCATCACAATGTGTATGTGAGCCCCTTCTACTGCTGGGAACACGCAGCAGATTTGCATGAGGTTTTGCTGTCACCAAGAGAAATGTATGAAATAGAGCAGATTGAAATTGTTTAAAAATGTGACTGCTGATGAACTTCTCCAGCACATTAGGCTTTTGTGAATTTAGACTTCTCTGAACATTTGTGTTGAGTGTGTGTGTGTGCCGGTGCCTGCTCTGTGAGCTGTCACCCCGCAGCTGTACCAACATTTCAAAGGCTAAACCTGGAGCCTCTCAGTTGTCTGCACTCCAGTGAAACAGAAAATAAAAATGTCACATATAGAAAACCAACTGAATAGAAACAGAACTGGCACCTTTTTCCCCCAGGTCGTTAAAAATTATCTGGATCTACCATACTTCTGAAGAGCAGATTGTTTGTACTCATGGGTATTTCCACGTAGGTAGATGGTTCATTTTAGGCACAGATATCTGGAAAATCTGTCCTGTTTTCCCCCAATGCACTCTCTATGTTCCTCAGGAAAAGATGCCTCTGCTGAACATGAGTGAAGCAGTATTACATAAACTGCAGAGATGCTGAAGATTGATAGCAGGGCAAACCCCAAAAATATTTAATTTTTGTGCATAAGATATTTCAGGACTGTGATTGCTGTGAGTTGTGGCCGTTCCTGTTGTGTGCATGAGGTGGTGAGTGGTGTGTCCACATCAAACAGCTGAGGCAGGATGAGCATATGATCAATGTCAGAGCCAGGCACCCCTAACTCACATTCTTCCTCTTCATTGTGTCGTGTCTGCATCCTGCAGATTTACAAAATGAGAGGGTGCTTGTCTTGGAAAGGGTGTCAGAACTAGCATGGGAAAGGATGAGTTATGTACACTGCTGTGGCATCTAAATGCAGACAAATGGAATTTTCTTGTTTTGGAAGAGGTGACAAATGCCATGTTGAACTAGTTTTGCTTGGGCAGGGCTGTACAGTGGTAGGCAAAGTTTGCTGGGAAGTATTCTGGGAACTACATGGTCTGGAAGTAAAATCTACACGTGGGCCATTGCATCTGCTGTCACCTGATTTGCAGAAGCAAGCCCTCGTCTTAAGGCAAGAGGCTGAGGCATCTCCTTGTGACCAGAGTAATTTTACTGCTCTATCACCACTGTTTCAAATTCTGCCCCATTTCTTAAATTCCTAACTCTCACACTCCACTTCCAAGCAGTAAGCTGTATGCAAATCCTTTCTAAACAGAATGGGGAATGTTGCAGGTGCTGGAATGATCCTGAAAGTGTGTTGTACAATTTGACTTTCTTCCTGGTATTTTATTGATGGCTGCAATTTCTTCCTTTTAGCCAAGCTGTAGATGAGAGGAAGAATGAACAAGATGGTTGAGTTAAATATAGCACTGGGGTTGAAGCATCACAGACTGTCCAGGGCTCCAGTCATAAAAGAAGAAAGAAATTACTTCAGAGAGGATTAAGAACTCTCTTGCTATAGAAGTGGTACATGATGTCAAAGAGGAGAGAGTACAGAACAGCATGCTAGGAAAAGGAAAATCCTGGGATGCTGACCCGGAAAATTAACATGCTGCTCAGTGGTTTGCTCAAAATGGAAGAGGAGTTTCAGGACTCTTTTCCCTGAACTGGTGACAGCTGTGACAAAGCCATACCATGGAGTTACAACTCCAGCTTCCTCCTCAGTGTGTGTATGTGTGTGCCTGTGGGTAAGGAAAAGCCATGTCTTTGTAGAGCTGCAGTGGTGCCCTGGAGTGAGTGAGCTACAGGCTGAACACACTGTGCACTGCACTAAGGCAAGAAATTTGGCCAGCTCCCCTCCCACCCTGTGAACCTCAGCTCACACTTCCAGGATTAATTTTCTCATGCCAGCTCTGTACCTCCTAATATTAGGAGGCATGAGAGAATTATTCCTGGAAGTATAAATGTGACCCTGGAATGGAGGGAAGGTGTCTGGATGCTGTCCCCCAGCCTCTGTGGAGGCAGAGCTCTGTAGGCTGGCTGTGGACAATCTGTGTGGCCACCTCAGGTTGTGCAGCTCCAAGGCCTGGCTCACCACTCCCTAGCCATGCTGGCAATGTTAAACCTTCCAAATACAAAAATAAAAGCTGGACTGCACCAGAGCTTCTTCCAGGGCAAAGGGAGAGGCAGGCAAAGGAGGCAGGGCTGGGTTTGGAGCTGGCAGTGGGAGGTGCAGTGGCTGTGTCTGGTGGCTGCCACATCTCTGTCCCCTGAGCATCCCCTCACTTGCCACAGCAGCAGGCACGCTGCCTTCAGAACACTGGCACGGGATGTGGGACCCCTGCAGCTCTGCAAAAACCTCTTGTTGTGCTGGTGCTTCGTCTCCTGGAGTTGTGGGTAGAAAAAGATAGGAGGCAGTGGTTGCACAGCTTCTGCTGGGGGCTGTCAGCCAGGAGGGATGTGGTGTGATGGGGCAGGGGGTGCTCAGGGCTGCTGGGTTAGTGCTGGAACAGATCTTCCTCAGTGGCCAACTGCGAGAAAACAGTGGGAATAGTTTCCAGACCCTTGCTAATGAAACAGCCCTGAGTTTTGGAGAGGTGACAGGAACTCAGTCACCTTGTTTGGTCAAACAAAGGGTTTGGGCTGAAGCAGGAGAGGAGCGAGTTCTCTTTTCCTACCTGGTGGAAAGCTTTGCTTTGCTTTTGTTTTTTATTGTTAAATTGTGCTGGGATGAATGCAAGAGGGTTCCTGTGGTGAAAATCAAACTGTCTCCTCCCCACCATGCTGACAGGTGCTGTGTAAAGGCTTAGAATTTTCTATTGCAGAGACATACTGGGAATGGGGTAGCTACAGAGAAGAAAATGTTAGATCAGCAAGGAATCTGCTCACTCTGCTGCCTCCCCCTCTCTCTACATGAATATAGGGCCCCTTCTGTGAAGAGAGGATTTAAAGAAAATTGGACATTGGGAGCAGAACCATTCATCTGCTATAATTTTTTTTTTATTAAACAATGTCATAATAGTGATGATTAGGAAAATATTTCATTGAAATACATCCAATACCTTTCTCTGTAAAGAAATTGCTGTAGTAAAATGCTGCTTATGCTGAACAAATAACAAAATCATCATAGGACCTATTGAACAATTTACCCCACACATCCACTGGCTTCTAGAAAACAATTCCCCTTCAATATTCGTCTTTTACAGGGAGAAAGAAATGCTGGACACTGGTTTAATTTCAGTTTGTATATCTCCAGACCTACACAAAAGGCATTTGCCCACTGAGTTTTGTGCCTTTTATTAGGAATGACTTACTGAAAGAGAATGTGTTTCGCTTTTAGTGACCCTGAGCACTAGAAATGGATGAAGAATTGATTTTTTTTGGTTTGCTGAGTGAACTAGGAATGTGTGAGGAAAATGCTTGTGGGTTGATCCCCCCAAGTTTTTTCATCTTCCCACAGAAGTGTAAAGTAAAAAAGCTAAAAAGGATTGCGTTGGCCCAAGCATTTCTTTGACATAGAACACAATATGTTGTTCAGAAGATGTGAAAATGAAAGGCCTGGAATGCTTTTACCAGAAAAAAACATGTCAGTTCCTACTGCTGGGAATGAGTAAGGTCAGATCCCCTGCTCACTCGATCCTGAACTTCTTGTGTTGGAGCAAACCAGCAGCACCTTCAAACAAAACAAGAAACTACTGTTTTGTGCAAGAAAGAGGGTTGCTTGTGCTTGTCTCTAGTGATTCACCTGAATTTTACAAAGAAGCAGTAGTGCCAGCAACAACAAAACCTCTTTGCCAAAATTTCCAGTGGCAAAAGCTTTGACAAAAATGGAAATCACACCCGTAATACCATTTTTTTTGCTGATTGTTTGAGTTTTTATTTTAGAAAAAAATATGGAAAAGGTATTTTGCAGCTAATATACCCTAAGCTTTTGTGTTTTAAATTTTAAAAAAAGATCAATCTTAGAGTTTTTCAATGCAACTTCAAAAATGCCTAAAGTTTTTTAAACAGAGAAAGGAAAAAGCTTGGACTTGTTCCCAAAGATTTCTCTAAATCAAGTCACAACTCTAGATTCCTAAATGCACTGTGGTCACAGACCTCTGTTTCTTCTTGTGGGTTTGTACTCACCAAATTCATCACAAGGCTTTTATTTGCTTTCAGCTTAGAAAGGGTGATACAACTGCAGATGAAGCTTTTGTACTCTCAGATGAGCTGGAACATTTTATAACACTTTCTGCTCTATTTTCCAGCCCTGTAACAAGTAAATAAACTCTTTGATGTTGCCAGCTGAAAGCCTAATTGTTCCTATAATGATTCTTTTTTAAGTTACCTCTTTGCTCCTCACCTGTGAAGATGTTTTCCATTGCCTGGGTTCAAGATGTTCTCTGAGAGGCCATTATGAGATACAATTATGTGACACATTTTAGGACATTTTACATAAAAGACTTTGGAAACTTTGAATCTTGGTTATTAAAAGAGGAGGTGTTGCAAACAAATGTCTTGAAAGCCAAGCAAGATGAACTTGAGAGTTTCACTGGAATGAAGCTGCTCTATTTTAAGAGCTCTCTCTTCAAGTGTTTTTGTGTACTGTCCATTCTGGCAATTCTGGGGAGTGGGGTGCTATTAATTGGAGAGGCATGAATAGAGAATGGCTTTCTGTGCAAGAGCAAACTACTGAAAAGGGGAAGGCTGGTTTGCTGCAGGGAAATGATCTCTTACATGATCTCAGCATGTTCTGGCTGGGTGCAACCTGGACCTTGGTCCTGAACCTTGGTCCTTCTCCCATGGAATCAGACAACCCTAAATCTTCTTGCTTGCTTAGAGGCAAAACATGACCTCTTCAAGTTCATTTTTGCTCTGCAGAGCAGAGGAAGTGCAACTTCCCACCTCTCATTCACAGGGATTGCTCACTGACTTCTACCATGTTATACCAAAAACAGTAAATTTGCCTACTTGGCTCTTTCCAACAATTAAATTTCTTTTTCTCAAGTCTTCCTTCTTCCCCAAAGCTGTTTCCCCAGCTGTGTTTGTTTAGCCCAATTAATACAGCTCTGACACAGTAGTGGCCATTGTATGATATTGTTAATGCTGTTCCATTTGGAGGAAGAATCTTGTTTCATTTAGAACACATAGGTCAGGTTTTCTAGTCCCTCTTTACTTATTTATTACGTGGAAAACCACAATATTCAGCTCTGGGCTATTCTTTACCTTTTGCCCCACCCCTTCATAATTGTTTTAAGCTGTATGACTCTTCCTATTGCTCCTTGATGTGTTCTCCTGTGTTTGCACTTCCTTTTGTTAGTGTTGGAGCATGAAGGAACACAATGAAACACTGAATAGTATGAGATCAAGGAGTCAGTCAATGGAATTGTTAGAAGGTAAACAGAGAAAATGGGTATAAACCAGCTGCAAAAGGACTGGAGACTGGGAACTGACAGGGAGCTTTTAGGCATTAGAGCAGTGTGGCCTTGCAACAGATGCAACAGACTTAATTAGTTAAAGGAGAGAGTTTGATCTCTTTATGTGCCATTTTACAAGGAAGAGCTATTTGTGATGGCAGGAGTGAGTCTTAGCAAGCTGGAACGTCTCTTCCAGCCCTCACAGCTTTTCTTTAGGGAAGAAACATCCAATTCCCTGTCTGACCCACTCCTGCTTATTTTCCTTGCCTCATGGATTAGAAAGCTCTATTTCCATTCTGGGGGAGAAGGGGGCATAGGTGGACATGTCCCTCTTTGTGGAGACCTGTTTGGGCCAAGGGGAGGTGACTGCTTGGCAGGATGGTCTGTGGAGTTGATTGAGGTACCAAGAGGTTCCTATTCTGGTGGCCTCAGTCAGAAAAGCCTCGTTATTCTGCAGAAAAGTCTCTGAAATAGGAGTCTGAGTGGGCAGGTTGAGTTACAACCTCCAGCTTTGGGATCTGTGTTGAACAGTAGACCAGGCTGCTAATGAAAATAAGCCATTCCCTCCAGGTTAGGCTTTGCAAGCAAACATCCAGATTGATATGTTAACAGCTCCTAGTGCCTAAGGGAGTGCAGAGCAGCTTAACTCTCTGAAGGCAAGGAAGAGCAGCATTGAGTACAGGACATTTATCATCTGTCTCAGATGTAGAGCATCTTGAGTGAACAGAGAATAAATGCCATGGGGTTAGTAAATTCTGGGTAGACAATCTCCAGGCTGTTCAGCTGCCTGAGGTGCATCAAATAAAGCTCTGATAGCACTTGCTCCTGAACACAACAGCTCCTCTGGCTTTTGGGAGAGCTGAGCCAATTCCATGGTGTTGCCAGAGGGGTTGTGCCTCTTCCCCCACTTCTGGCATCCTCCCTCATGTTCTTGTTCCTTGGCTTCATAGTGACTGTGGCACTGGAAGCTTCTCTTGGTTTTGTCCCCCAGATTTGATATTTTTCCTGCTTAATATCAAATTAATGGAATGGAATATCAAATTAATGCATGGAATCAGCTGGAAGGAGGATGGGGATTAATATAAGGACCAGCCCCAAGAAAAGGGGCAGGAATGTACAGACCTAAACTGGGGAGGAGAGGAGGAATGAGGAGCAGGGCTGGATTTTCATGCAGCCAGTTGCTGGAACAGCTCAGCTGACTGTGCCCTCAGCCCACCTGCAGTAATTGCACCTCAGGTTTGTGGGGATCATGCTGGGGAGGGAGCTGAGCTGGCACAGGGTGACAGACAACCCTGGCACTGCCCAGCTGTGCTCAAAACATTTCAGCTGAAGAGCAAAGCGGTGAGGCAAGACAAAGATGTGAAGGAGGCAGCTTGCCATCTCACAGAAAACCCCTGGCATCACATGCTCTGGTGGAGGCTTCAGGTTGGCCTAATTTAATCAAATATTCATGTTGTGGTTTTCCCAACTCCGACTGTGAGAGCAGCTGACATCGATCACCAAAAGCCTTTGACAGAGATAATTGCCCTTGTTGAGCTTTGCTTCTATTTCAACATCCCCTTGGCAGCATCCTTTCACACCTTCAGAGCTGTGCACATTCACTCCCATTATTTGGTTCCAGGAGCTGCTGGAGTTCAGGTGCCTCTCAAGAAGCCTGTGCAGCCACGAGTTGATTTGGACACAGAGCACATCCCCACGGAGCCAGCGTGCAGCAGCCTTTGACAATTTTGATATGACATGCATTAACATGTCATGGCATCTTTTGCACAGCTGACAAGTGTGGCACTTCTTAAGAGCTAAGAAAGGCATTCATGAAATCTTGCATCATATTTCTGGCTCTCTGCTGTCTTGCCAGCATTGTGCTCCCTTGTTGTGCACACTCAAGTCGTGTGCCTGCAGAATTTGATAAACTGTAGCACTTCACACATCTGCAACAGGCTAACTTGATTACAAAAGTTTAATTCTTCTTGATATCAATGAACTCCATACACAGTAAGATTAATTATTGCTGTCACTTTGTCAGCTCTGTAATAAGAAAACATAGATTCCGAATGACAGATGCAAATTTGTTGGGAAGAGTCAGTTTGCCTCACCTGCTCCCCAGGGAGGGAGAAAACCTACAAAAGGTGAGCTGACCTGGGAGGGGATGTGCAGGCTGGAGCTGGGATTATCACCTGCTCTTAGATGTGCCATAGATGTGCTTGTTAGTATCTAAACAAATCCCTGCCAGCCCAGCAGAGGCTGGCAATTACAAATCTAATCCTCACAATTACATTTGCCCAGACAGACTAATTTTATTTGCAGGTATGTGATGGTGAGGATGGAAACTAGGTGCTGCTGTTGTCTTCAGGAGGCTGTGCTACGTATTTGCCTCTCTTTATAGTGATCTTCTCTGTTAAGTGTGGGTGTAAAATGCCACCAGATCAGAACAGCAGTGATTTCCACCTGCTCTGTGCTGCTATAAATGAGTACCCAGGAAAGCTGGACTGAAAAGCTGCCTGCTGCTGCAGAGGTGACAGACATAGCTGTTATTTTTGCTTTGTTATTGTGCACTGGCATTCTCCTGCAAAAGCTGTGTTGAGTTATAGATTATTATTTAATAGGCCACGTTCATGCTGGGATGGGGGACTGCATTCTCTTACGGAAGGGTAATGCTGGATGCTGGAGCATCCTAAAGCTGCTCCAACCAGTCCAGGGTGTGGAGGGCTCTGAATCAGGGAGTAGTGGCCACATTTTTACTCTCCCAGCTTCATCCTTGGAATAGGGAATGGAGCAGAGCTTGGAGCAGGGAAGAAATATGCTTGTTTTGGGGGGTGAGTTTGGTAAAGTGAAACTTCTGGGAGTACAGCTGGTAAGGCACAGGCTGGTATTTCATGACGTGAAGTGGGGTTTTCTGAATGGATCTGGTCTTTCTGGGTGTGTGTCTCCTCAGGTCTGTTGCACCTGCACAAATTTGGACCAGATGATCATTGTGGGTCCCTTCCAACTGAAATGTTCTGTGCTATTGCATATCAATGAAACACTAAGGATCCTGTTTTACCTTGAAGCAACATGGTGCTGCAGAGTTCCCTGCCCAATGACACCAGCAGGAGAAATGATGCATTGTGCATAATTCCTGTTTCATTTCCTTAACACACAGTGCATATTTCACTGTGGTGGCAGCTGGGCCATTAAGGAGTACCCAAGAGCTGCCTCCAATAGATCACACACATGAAAGGATGATATTATGAGGACTTTAATGACATATGATGATCCCCTGAAATTGTTTGTCAGGCTCCTGTTTTGGATTGGTGTGAGGTTAAAGCCTGCTGCTGATGGCTGTATCTGCCACACAATGTCATTCACACTATCCTCTTCAGAGTTTACTACCTGAAGTCAGGCATTTAGGGAAAGTGAATGATGATAAACTACAGGAATATATTTAACCTTAACTGTTATTAAATGATAGCTCTTCTCACTGCTTCAGCTGTCAGTGATCAAATAGATACTTGCTAATGACTTCTGCTTTTAAATTATGTGTGGAAACTTCTGAAATTCATCAGAGGCAGTCATGCTAACATTTTTATAGCAGTAAAAAAGGACAGCTAGGGTTGGAGGAGGGGAAAAAGCACTTGCAAACCATTTAGCAGAACAACTCAGTAAAAAACTCACGTTCCTGCCCAAGAACTGTGCTTTGGGCCATGAACCCCCGAGCTCAAGGAGGGGGTTTTAGTGAGTTGTGCATTTAGAGTGAGCAGGAAGGACTGTCCTGTCACAGGATCAGGGCCAGCCAGGCTAACCTGATGTCAGCACAAGCAGTTCCTTAGGTTTACAAGGGTTTTTTTCTCTTCCTGTACCTATGCAGCCTTTGAGCAGGGCACTCAGGGCACGGGGATTGGCTCAGCAACATCTCTGCTGCCTCCACTTTGAAGACAAATTGTCTTCTGTGGGGGACAGGCAAGACTTGAACTGGGAGCTTTGCCCTGCCCGAAATACCAGAAGCTGGGTATGCTGAAGGACAGGGGTTAAAGATTTCTTGGTATTCCTCAAATGTTTGATTTTATTTTGACATTGATGACTCTCTTACAATCCTGTTTGTCTGCAAAAACCAAAGAAAGTTGTCCTGCCCTGGAGGAAGCTGGTATAGGAAAGCAGGGGATGGCACTTCTGCTGGCAGGTGGCAACCCTGTGCAGGTGAGACCCTCACCATGGGGTTTTCTGAAGTCTCACAGCCCTCAGATATTCCCTGAGCTTTGGCCTCACTCTTATTCATTCACAAACCTGGAGCTAACAAGCACCATTTGCACTTCTTTTTCTGTGCTCTTAGGTGGCAAAAAATGTCCTTCTGGTAGTGGTGTTTATTCAAAAAATAGGGTAATATTTTAATATCAAATAATTTGAATTACACAAACCTACAACCTTGCCCTGTCCTTTGCTAAAATTGACAGCAGCTGATTTTGCAATGGGGCTGTCTATCAAATGCAAACCCAGTAGAGACACCCCTTGCCTCATTTCTCCAAAGCTACAGAAGACTCATTTTCACTTTTGATTCAGGCTGGACTTGAATAGGTGACCTGTCTGAATGGGAAGGACTTTTCCTGTTGCTTCAAGTGCTCACTTTACAGTAATTTTGATCTTGCTTCCTTTGATGTATTTCTACCGCTAACCTTTTTTTTAAATGACACATAATTCAGTGTTTTTCTCAAATGCCTTGCCTTTACTGAGAAGCACCTTGATACAAATCAGCCATTGTTGTATTAGGGAGAGGTTCAAAGCTATACTTGGTACTGCAGGGCAAGCTAATGGCTCAAAACCAAAATCACTACAAAGTGTAGGTGTCTTTTTCTTTTTTCACCCTTTTTTTCCCCTCTCTGCTCAAAAAAAAATTGCACAAAATGTATTCTCAGTAGTCAAACCTTCAGGAGGGGGAGGAGGTATTTATCACAGCAGTTTGAGTGCTGGAAAGGGACCATTTCAAAAGGACAGAGGATAAAAAGCCATGAATCAATATTGCTCTGTGCCTTCTGCTGCTGTTTATTTGAATCCATTTGTTTTGCTGACATATTTCCCATGTGGCTGGAAATGCTATTTCCTTTGATAGCATCAGCAATTGATGTGTTGGGTTTGCTGTGCAGCGAGGTGCATCACAGGCAAAGGGATGTCACTGGGGCTCTGACTCTGCTTTCAGAATAAAGGGCACGTTTCACCTTTATCTGCCAGCCCTGCGTGATGGGCACTGGGTTCTTGCAGGGAATGAGCTGACAGACAGAGAACAAATTGCTGTTGACCAAGGGCACACCATGATTTTTGTTGCATGAGAGCTCTGGGACTCTGTGTGGTACAAGTTCTCCTGGAAGGGAGGCCACCGAGGTCTGGCAGGTCTGATGCTGCTGCTGCTGCTGCTGCTGCTGCTGGGCACCAGGCAGTGGTGGGGGGCTGATCCCTGGGGAGAGCTTCTGCAAGTTTTTATAGCTGGAAAGGACCACTGCATCAGGAGCCAGAGTGCTTCACTGGGTGGTGATGTTTGTTTGTAGCAGAGCCCACTGCTTCCTTCACTGGCCACGTCTCCTGGTTACTTCCCTTCCTACGTATCCCTTAAGCCTAATACAGCTTACAATTTGCTGATTGCAATGGTGTAACAAATGGTGTATATTTATTCAAAAGTTGTCTAAATCTACAAACTTAGAATCCAAATAACTCTAACAGATGAAATATTTCGCTGAGAACGGATTTGGTCACACTTCGAATAATGGAGAATTAATTTTTTAATGCCAGCTTTAGGCTGATATTTTAACAAACCCACAGCTTGTATGAGAACTTGCAGACAGGTTTTGTTAAGCTGCAAACTAGTTTGATGTGTTGTGCAAAAGTAAGAGGAGAAAACTTCTATTTATCTGACTTCCCTTCAATGCATGTTCTGAGAAGATGACACTTCTGCTGCAAACTTCCCACTCAGGCAGTAGTAATTTTAATGAATGACATACCATTTTATGTCAAAAGGGCATCTTGGTCCCTGTCATCATTACTGGTGTATGGAAAAAGCAATTATATTCTCTTTCAAACTCAACAAGGGAAGAGCAGCTTCGCAATGAATCACAGAACTATTTATGTTTGTGGGGAGCACAGGAAAGAGTGGAGTGGCAATAGAAAACACTTTGTGTTTTGCCTGCCTCCAATGACCTAGAAAAACGTATTTTTTTTTAGCCTCTCCTTAGTTACCAGAATATCCATTTTTCTTTTTTTTGTTTTGTTTTGTTCTCAAAGCCTGGCACCTGCAGGAGGTGGTTTCTGAGCTCTTTGAGCATTGGATCAGTAAATGGGGAAGAGCACATCCTCTCTTTGTAAAAATGTGCAGTCTCCTATAGTTTTCCCTATTCAAGAGCTGCTCAAAGGGACATACCTTTCAAACATAATTCTTGCTATTCAGGAGGTGGTGCTGAACAAAGCTGAGGTTGGATACTGACCTCTTAAAGGGAATTCTTCCCTTTTCAACACAAAGCTGGTTGCATTCCAGCTCAGACCGGCTGCTGCTTCTGCTTTTTAAAAGATGAAGAAGGAGATACCAACACAAAGGGACTTGAACTGCCATGGGCCATTTGCCATTTGCTTGAGTCTTACTGTGCACATTCATACAGGAATGGTGAATCTCTGCCTTCAGAGCAGTGAGGGTGTGGAAAGACATAAATAACCTGGCATGCTGAGGTTCAGCTTCAGGAGACTTTTCCCGTTGTCCGGATTGTCCTTTCTATCCTGTCCAGCATCTGCTCAGTAAATTGTGCAGAGCAGAGATTTGCTGCCAGATTACTCTCTGCTCTGGTGCTTGGTACAGCAGAGCCCTGGGACTGGGCATGTGTTTCCAATAGGCTCCTACAACAGATGAGAAATGGCCTGAGTGTTGTGGTCCCTGCCATTGGTGTTGTTCCTACTGGATCAGGCTGAATTCCATTAGGGCAGTGTGGAAAGCCAGAGAGACTTTCTGGCAAGTTGCAGAGGAGGAAGAGCTTGTGCACAGCAGCCTGGGTGCACTGGGATCTTGCCATCAGCTCTCCTAAGAGGAAGGATGTGCTGAATGGCAAACACAAGCCATGGTATATCCTTCTCCTGCCTGCCCAGAGCTGCCACCTGCCCAGAGTGCCTTTGCTTTTGACCTGTGCAGCCAAGTTTTACTTCTGGTTAAAGCAGAGTATCAAGGGCAAGATGGAGAGGGAAAAGGGCTTGTCGTGCCTGAGCCTTATCTTCCCAGAGCCAGCACGTGTAGGGGATTCACACTCTGACCTGGGGACTATGAGGAGTCCCAGGAACTCCTTACTTGTCTGAGCCAAGTGTCCCAGACTGCTTGCAATGCAGGGTGTTTGGGAGAAGAATACAGAAGCTTCAGCACTTACTTAGGTGAAAACTTTGAATTTTTGAGTCCAAGGCAATTTATAGTTTTATATATTTAAGAACCACCAGCCAACTTCTCTCTGACATCCAACCTATAAATTGGCAGCTTTAGTTCATTGCAATGAGTGGAAGTTCCATAAGTTTTCAAGAGAGCTCACAAACACACTGAATTCTAAGCTCCAAGTCTTGTGGATGTAGCATTTCTTAGCAGTATCTGAAGCGTGTTCTCCTAAACCATATTTGACAGGTGAAGGCAAGAGAGAAAATGTGGTTCCAGTGTGTATATTGAAAGCAGATGCAGCAAACTGAGTTCAGTGGCTCAGAAGGGGGTAGCTGTTGCAAAGCTTGACATAGAAGATAAATTATGAGGTGCTATTTCTGGCCTCTGGCAAAAAGAAAGGTAGGTGATGGAAGATTGACTTGAAAACAATCACTTTAAATGATTTTGGAATTGTATGAGCTGGAGATGTGCTGCATTTCACTGATGGATGAGTTCAGAAGCTGACCTAATTCCCCTTATTATTGTCATATGGGCTTTTCTTTACCTGTTCTGCTTACAGAATAAACACTTAAAGAGAAGTTAAAGTAGTTCCTCTCTGTGAAAGTAACACATGACAAGCTACTCGCTATTTCTTTTATTTAAGTTAGTTATTTAAGATTACTAAATATTTAATTTGCTTTGTGTAATCCTGTTAGTTCCTCCACAGTGATTTATTTATTTAGATTTTTTGTGGGTTTTCTTTTCTTTGTTTGTTTTTTCACGTAGAAGTTAACTTCTATAAGGCAGCAGATAAAAGCTCACCTGTATTATGGTAATTCTGATTGCACCTCATTAGAGAATGCACGAAAGAAAACTCTATGAAAGGTGGTTAGACTCAGCTGAGAATTTTTGCTGTAACATTAGAGTAGCCCCTTTTCTGCTTTCCCTAATTATGCATTGCAGCAGTGAGTTCTGCAGTGAAATTTCCACATTCCTTAAGCCACACTAATGAATACACTTAAAGAGAAGCGATTTGTTTATTATTGTTCCCCCTCCCACTTATTTACTGTAAATAAAGCTTATTTTGTTTCTGTTTCCCCCTGCATTTTTTTCCCATTCACTGTGTTGTTTTGTAGCACCTCCACAATGATTTTGATCCTGTGTGACATTTTCAGCTGATATTTATCAAAGAAAAGAAATTGCAGAAATGAATTAAGCTATTTAAAAGCTTGGCCCCTCTGTTAGGGACTTAGGCATATGTCAAACTGGTGGTGTTTGGAATTAGGAATGCTATACTGGCTCTGCTGCCACTATAATTCTGCCAGCAAAAGTTGTCCTGGTAAAGATTTATGGCTTAGAAATTGTTGTCTAACAGCAAAACAGAACGTTTTTGACCACATGAATACAAAAGAGAAATTTCTTTGAATTCTGCTTTCACTTCAAGAGAGGCATCTATGAAGCCAAGTGGAGGGGTCTCTGATTTAGGAATAAAATCCTGGTGAATCAGTCTTAGAGCAGGGAAGGAGCAGCTTCCAAGAGGGTGTGGGAAGAGCAGCGAAACTGATTGACCTGAAGCATAATCTGTTAATGCTACTTATTGCTATGGAAAAACCAAAAAACAGGATGGTATTTGATATTTTTTGTGACATCGGAAAATGGCATTTAAAAGGCACTTTAATCCCAGACTCCTTTAAAAGCCTCCTTCTTGTATTCTTATTTCCTGATAAGTTCTACCAGTTCTACCAATAGTTGATGGAAGCAAAGGTGTGACTTTAAAATATGGTACATATAAAAAACCTCCTAGGAATGCTTTTGCCTTTTCTTATCACTTTTCTGCTGATATAGTGCCAGAAACTCCATACTTATTCTTTCTTTCATTCTGGCATGAAGTCAGAATTAGTCTTCAATAATGCTCGTCTATGTTCTTGCTAGTTCATTGCTTCCTTTTATTATACAGTGTTATATGTGTCATTTGCATCTAAATTCCTGCAGCCTGTGGCGAATTTGGGACAAATCTGCTATCAGAAATATAAAAATTTGAAGCATAATTTTGATGGGGAGAGGCTGTGGATTGATTTCCTCCCCTACTGTTGTTATAGAGCAGCTGGTCAGGGATCAAGACCTCGCTGTGGAAGAGAGGAGATGTCTGTCCTTCCCAGACCCCACTCTCAGACAGAATGAATGAGTGGATATAGACAGGGAGGGAGGCAGAAGGACACATGAGCCACCCTGAGTCACAGGGTTGCAGCAAACCCACAGCCTGACACTTAAGGATTTTACTGACGTAATGCCACAGGAGAATTATAAGGATAATGAGGATGGTTTCACAGATACTTATAGCTGCCTGGGAAAAAGCACAAAGGTGCCTAAGTGAGTGTTTTAACAAGTGGGAGATAAGGGCTTTTATCCTGAATGGATTAGAGGACAGAGCTGGTTTCCTGACACTTAATGAAAGGCAAGAAGTGGATCATAAAGAATCTTGAAAGTCAAGCTTCTGTTCGATGCAATGGAGAAGAGGGTGCAGAAACCCAAGAGGATTCTGAGATGGTTCAGTAACATGGTTGGTTTGATGGATAAAGGGGGAACATAACCACGTCTGTTGAGGGGAAGTGACAAAAATAGGCCACAGTAACAGAGGAGAGAACCTGCTGGGGAGACCTGCACCTTTGGGGGGAGTAAGAGAGGGTGGGTGCCAAAATGTCACCTGAAACACTTTCCAAGAAGGCCCAGGCCAGGGCAGCACCCAGGTGAGGTGATGGGACTGTGCCCAAGGAAGAGGAGGGAAGGAGATAAGGTTGTGAGTCCAGAGGGAGAGTTAGAGATGTCTTTGAGGTTTTTGATATGCTGAGGTTGTATTGCTGCCAGAAAGGAAGGGAGGAGAGAAAGTTAAGCCAGGGACTCAAACACAACATGGGCGGGGGAGGAGGGGCTGAAGGGAAGAAATAACTAAAGAAGTAGGAAGAAAATTAGAGAGCACTGAGCAAAGAAGCCAGACAAACAAGATTGTGGGTGGTGAATGGTGCCAAAGCTCTGGGCAGACTGAAGAGGATGAGGCTGAAGCCCTGATAGAGAAGTTTGATTAAGATAAGGCCACTTGCTGTGCTGGGAAGAGCAGTAATCATGAGGGCTAGAGGCTGGCATTTGTGTGCCTTTGATCCTTGAATAACAACACATAAAAATCCCTTGCATTTGTTATTTCTGTGTTTAACTTTGTCTCCAAAACCACTTGCATTTGTGCAATTCCTTTCACCCTAAAGTATTTTACAGAGGGGGCATTAGTTTGGCCAGCAGAGATTCTGGAGTGAACCAGAGCTGGTGTCAGTTCTGGACAATGCAGAATGGAAAGTGGGAAGCAGCAGCAGGGCCCACAGAATACATGGGTGGACCTTCTTTTGAGAGTATTAAATTGAAATCAGGTGAAAAAACCTCTTTCAAAAATGAAAAATAACTATCTTTAAAACCTTCCCCACTGTGACAGCTTATGGGGGAAAAAAGAGTTTTAATGGGCCAGTATCTCCTCTCTTATAGCCCTGGAAAGAAAACAGTCTGGTTTAAAACTGAAGGCCTGATGAATTCAGGCATTATGTTCCAGCAGGAGAAACCAGGGATGGTATTTTTCCATTTTCTGAGAAAATACAAATAATGAGGAAGTCGATATCCAGTATCTGATACAAAACAAAGGCTGGGCACCCACTCTTTTGTTGCTGCACAATGGCAGCTCACGCCAGTCCAGATAAGAGCTGTGCAAATTATCTTCCAGAATGCCTTAGATGTGAAAGCCAGTGAAAGATGTGATGAAGAAAGATTTCCTACTGTCTGATTAAACAGCCCTAGAAAGGCCTATTTTTGAAATAGCAGGAGAACTGCTGCCTAACACCTAAAAACATTGTGAAAGACAGCAATCAGCAGCAGGGCTCTGCATGGTAGGGCAGCAAAGCATTGCTCTGTGAGGAAGGTGCTACTTGTTCTCTCCTTTATGTATGCTTTTCATTTGTGCAGTGATTCTTCCTCCCCACGCCAGGCTCCCTTCCCACATTTTCCCCTGAGAAATTCCCTTGTGGCTATCACAGCTATATTCTAAACCTTCCAGTAATCTGCTGCTCACTACTGGTGAGGATGTATCACACCCACAGAGCCATTATTCAAACAAATCCCTGAGTACATTATGACTATTTCTCAGTTTTCCTGCATTATTGCTCAGGAAACGCTTGTTCCTCTGTGTTCAGCCCTGCAGATGACTGGCTCCACCTCTAGGCCAATTACAGCTGGCTCTGCAGGGTGAGAGCTGTTTATGCTCAGGCTTTTATTTTCATTTTGGAGAAATCAAACCAGAATGTTTTGTTACATTGATGGCACATTTCTATTGTTACACTTACCTGCTTAAAGTCTAGGAGGAAGGAAAAGTTTTCACTCTATTCACACTTACAATGAAAAACTCCCAAATATTTCCTAAAATTTCATATATAAATTTGTTGATAATGTCCCTTTAAAAAAATGTTTCTCACTACTTAGAGAATCCTACTGGCATCAGATAATATCAAAATACTTTTTACTTATTTTTTTTTTCAAATGACAGAAGTTCTCGTGCTTTTATACCCCACACGTCTTTATATTTGCATTTGCAGCTACAAAAACTGGGAAGGGAAACATGGGCTTAAGATTAGAGCTCAAAAGCTTTGGGAGACTCTCTGAAAATGTCATTTAATGCATACTTTTATGTACCTTATTTTACTGGAACCAAAGTTTTCATGAACTCTCACATACTCTCTGAACACATTCTGAGAAAGAAATTAAGTACTTAATGACAAAATAAAAAAAAATCTGCTCTGGGAAGTCCAGAGTTTGTTTTTTGCTTTTAGTCAAGAAGCACTTATTTGATAAATGGGGTGCTTTTAGAGATCTTACAAGAGATTGCACACCCGAGTGGAGGCGGAGGCTCAGCAGAAGATTACTGGGAGATAATGGAGCAAGTCAGATGAGAAAACATGATGAAACAGCAGAAAATTTACATCTGCTCTGCTTCTTCCATTTGCATTAATAAAACTGGAGCTTTTGTGCTTATTTCCACATGCTGCCTGTTGCTGGATGTATCCCCATGCTGGATCCCATTCCCAGCTGTGGGCAGCTACTGCCAGGCTGGGAAACAGCACTGGTGACACAGCCTGGGCAGCTCCAGGTGCCTGGTTTTGGAAGGAGCTGAATACATTTTCAAAGAGTCCTTTCTTTTTTATGCACTGGCCCAGTGTCATCCAAATAAATGAAACTGGCTGACCAAAGGCCCAGAAAATAGCCAAAATGAGGTGGTAATGAATAGCAGGCAATATATTTTATTATTTAATATGAATTCACTTTGATAATGGCTTATGGGACAGAATAGTCTGGTCATGCCTGCAGCTAGAAGGATTAACCCATATCACATACCACAAAAATGCTTATAATGCAATTATGCTAAAAGAATTGTGCTTTGTCTTGGTGCTGTGAAACCAAACCCAGATGAGCAAAATGTAAGTCCTGTTTTACAGGGTACACCCACTTCCCACCCTGCAGGTGGGCTTAGGACACTGCCTTGTTTTCATTTTATATTTATGTGCCTGAGTGGTGTGACAGAGCATCCAGAGTGTGCTCAGCTGCAGCTCTGGCCCAGGGAACACAGCTGGGCAGGGCTGCCTTGTCTCCTGTTCCCGTGGGCCAAATCCTCAGCTATGCTCACAGGCAGGAACTCGGTGACAGAGACCTTGAGATAATCCTGTTAAATAATTTATGAGGGAGGAACATGTCAGGGCTCAGTAGAGAAAGGTGACAGGGCATACACAACATAGGGCAGGTATGGAGTGAACTTTGAGCTCTGAGCTTAAACAAAAAAAGAGCTTGTGGACAAAAGGGCTCTGGTTTTGTGGGAATCCAGATGAGGCTGGTCTTGTTAATTATGGCAAATTGGTGTAGTCAGGGCCCTCACACCAGGCACAGATGATGCAGGGAATGGGACCACTAGTGGGGAAACTGGAAAAGTTTCAGTGCACACACTCCTGTAGTAATTGTGCTCTTGATATCTTGCTGGTGAGAGCGTTCAGACGAGAGCTGGTTTGAAAATGCATTTTCATTTTTAACATTTGCTCACACTTCTGGGTCCTGTCCAATGTATAAGGCTGAGAAGTAGGGAACACAGCCTTGCTGAAGGACAGAGCAGGGACACGCTTGAGCCTTATGTAAAACTATCCCATGTACCCTAAATGCAAATTATCAAGCTGAGTTTTTGCATACACAGCCAGGGGTACCAGGAGCAGACCATGGTGTGACTCTTTTGTTTGTTTCAGGAGAGGATGATCTGATTTGTCTCTGTATTTCTGTTGTGCCCTGCAAAACAGCCATGTGGGACAGGACAGGGAAAGGACAGACATCCCTGGAGTGTTCAGCTTTGATCATCAGCTCACATCTATCCCACTGTTCCCTGGCTGTTCCCTGGCTGTTCCCTGGCTGTTCCCTTTCTGTGTGCTTCTCTTCTCCACCAAAGGCTCTCTGCTGGCACCTGGCAAGAGCACCCTCCTGCTGTCTTGGTGGGGATTACCTGGAATTTCCTTTGATCACAATAGAGCTCCTGCCTGTGGAAGATGGCAAGGATTTTTCCTCTTCAGGCAGGTGGTTTCTGCTTGTGCTGTGACACCTTCCTCTGAAGAAATTGATACTGCTGGTAAAACATGTTAACAGACTTTATTTCCCAAGGACTAATCACATGAACTGTGTTTTTTCTGTTTTTTTTCCTCCTTAGGCAGAGACAAACTGAGACATCACGATACAATAAACTGTATACAGTCAGTGTGCATAGATTATATGTAGTCAAGAAACACTAAGGGTAGTCTCTCCATCCCATAACTGGCACATTTTCAAGAAAACTTTACACCGATCAGCTTGCCCAAAGTGGGAGTTGCTATTGAAAGGTGTATGCCACAAATTGCCAGACTGCAGAGGGACTATCAGTTCCCTGTGCCTGAGCAAATCATCAATTGTGAAAATATGTCTCAAAAATAACGAGCACCTAAACCTCCTTTTAGGTTTATCTGCTCTCTGTCAGCACTCAGCACGGGGCTGTCTTATTAAGCATTGAAAGAGCTGTGTTGCATGCTCCTCCTGACATGCTGCTGTTTAAGGCTCTGCTTAGCATTAATTTCTCTTTCTTGTTGGAATTATTTTCTTTTTTTTATTTGGTTTTTAGAACCAGAGCTATAAATCTGAAAAGCATTTTACATACTGTGTTAGAGCTTGATTGAAATCCCATTTAAATCGATAAAAGCTTTCCTACTGACTGCAGTGGAATTGGTGCTTGGGAAATCAGGGAGAAGTGTCTTTTGAAATAAGAATTGTATCCATGTCATAATGTTTATTACCAGTAGCAGGAAATAAACCAAAACATGCATGTCTTTTCCCAACATGCCTCATATATCATTTAACTGCTACTTATATATACCCAGCTGAGACACAGAGTGCAGAAACAGCTCTTCTGGGGTACATAATAATTCTTCTTTATAAACACAAATAGATGAGAAAAACAAAATCTCCTTATCTGATTGATACAAATGTTCATACAAAATTGAAATTACGCAAGAGGAAACATCCAGCAAGTGTCACAGTCTGCTTCTGAGAACCTGGAAGATAAAGCTTCCTTGTAGTCTCATTTCTCTGAAGTTCTGTGTAGAAAATATTTCTCTAATGCCTCACACTTTCCATGGATGGATACTGTTAGGAAATCTTGATCTTCCCTTTTAATTTGTAGCAAGGCTTGTGGCTATGACCTGGTTATCAAAAGTTGTGGGCCAAAAAAAAAAAAAAAAAGAGAGAGAGAGAAAAGATGAAGATATGACAAACGCTTGTGATACTTGTCTGGGTAATTACATACAGATCTGAGAGACTGAAATGAAAGTGTGACATCTGCATGTTACTTTGTCATCGAAATTGCTGCAGTCTACTGAGGAGCCAGTTACAATAGAGACAAGCCTCAGGTCTCTGGGGATGTTACAGAGACGTGAGGATCCTCAGGTCTTGTCAGAATTGCATTTTTTTATGTGGTATTCTCAGCTAATAGCGAAAATAATTATAGTTGTGGTATTTCAAAATGTAACTTTGCCAAGAAAGTATTTAAAGCCTGAGTTGAATGTTCACATGCTGACGAGGAAAAAAGGAAATGGTGCAGAGAAGTCTGGATGCAAAAACAAGTGCTGCTGCAGTGATGAACCATTTGATAGTGCCTTTATCAGCGTGCAGGCGGATTTGGAATAGCGTGAGCCATGGATGACTGTTGCAGCTTGTTATTTGCCTTATGGGAGGCAAGAAAGGGCTTCTTGTTTGATTGGTAAGATGAGCTGCCTTCTTGCACAAGGCAGTGGAGGAGAAATGCTTGGTGAAGTCTTTTCTGAGCTTTCTTGGATTCCTGCCACAAGGAAGTGCAGTGAGTGCAGTCGCAGTGAATGGAACCTTGTGAAAAGGAATTGGAAGGGTAACGTAGCTTTACAGATTGTGGCAGAAACCCCCAAACAAACAAACACCAAACCAAACCAAACCCACAGCTGGTCAGTAAATTACAGAGATGGCAGCAGAAATAGGTGTAGGCAACAAGAGAGTATGAAAGAGAAAAGAAGAGATTTTAGAACTGAAAAGAAATTCTACAACTGAAAAATGCTGGGTTTGTCTTAATTTTCCACTGCTCTTAGATGTTCACAAAAGCGCTTTTGAAATTAGTAAAACAAAGATAAAACTCAGCTGATAATAGTAAGTTTCTGATTCCTCCTCAGGTCACGGTGTTTTTAAATACTGGCAAACAATCTGAGACCCACTCCTGAGAGCAGCAAGAGCAGATGAGTGGGAGGCTACAGCGAATTTGCTCTGAGGGTTGAAAACACAAACACGTCTTTCTTGAAGCATTGAAGATATGCAAACTCCATTTACTTTTCTTTGTGTTTATCAGAGAATCACAGCACTTACCTAAGCTGAAAATGGTTTGCTGCTTTAGCTTTCCAGGTTTAACATCCATTATAAATGACTCTACTGATACTTGCATTACACTGCACATCCTAAACTGACTAAACACAACTTGTAGCAGAGAGAACAAAAATGTCCTGTCTGTTCTCTTTCCAGATGTGGTAAAGGTGTAGAGAGAAACAAATCAGCAGCCAAAGCAGGCCTGTGAATTTGCTGAACCTGTAATCTGAGAGCCATGCATGATGTGCCAAATCAGCTTTTGGACTCTGACACCAAATTGTGGCTGACTGGTGTTTACCAAGATGGAAAATGTAGAGAAACGTCTGTTGGTTTGAGCAGAGCATTGATGTTCAAGGTGTGATTTTACATCTAAGGAGAACACTGTTAGTTCAAAAATGTACAAAGCCCCCCCATGCAGTAGGGACAAACTGTTTTCGTGACTTGCCTTTATCAAAGCACCTGAGATGGTTCCAGAGGGCTGTGAAATCAGTGGCATCTTCTGCTTTAATAAAACAGAACAATTTTATTTTCATGCTAAAATAGAACCTGGTGTTTCTACTTGGAAAAAAATAAATCATATGCTTTTCACTTTTTATGAGACATTTTGGAAAGAAGACAAAGCACCTCTGATTTTATCTGCATTCTTCACTTCTTTTTTTTTGTTTGCCAAGCAAGATCAAAAACCCACACAGCGTAAATCTATTTTCAGTAAAAACCCACTACTCATTTCCATTCTTCCATCACAGTACCCAGGTGAAAATGAAAATAAAACTTAAAGTAAGTGTACTTGAAGGCAACTAGGCAATATTATCATGGAATCATGGAATGTGAAGGGGTTGGAAGGGATGTTAGAGACCATCAGGTCCCAACCCCGCTGCCATGGACACATTCCACTAGACCAGGCTGCTCAAGGCTCATCCAAAACTGTCCCTGAACAGTGACAGAGATGAGGAACCCATGACTTCCTTGGGCAACCTGTTCCCGTGTCTCACCAGGCTCACAGCAAAGAGTTTCTTCCTAACACCTGGCCTAAATTTCCCCTCTTTCAATTTGTATCCATTCCTCCTCGTCCTATAACTACAGTTCCTGGCGACGAGCATATGAAAAAATACTGTTTAGCTGCTAAACAGTGTTTATTGCAAGATAAACAGACTTATGCGTTATTTGTGCAGGTTACTCCCCGTGTTTACAGGAGAATGGAAGGGAGCAGCGTTGTGCAGGCACTTCGCAGGTCCCGGACCAGGCTGGGCTGGAAGGGACCCTAAGGATGGTTTGATTCCAAGCCCGGCGTGGGCAGGGACAGCGGGCAGTGTCCCGGGCAGTGTCCCGGGCACTGTCCCGGGCCGGGGCCGGGGCCGGAGCGCGGCTGTGACCTGCGACATCCCGGCCCGCGCTCGGTCCCTTTCCCTGAGGGAGCGCCCTTCCCGGCCGCCGCGGGGCCGCCAGGGGGCGCTGTCGGCACGGGCCCGCTCTCCGCCCGGGCCCTGCCGGAGCCTCCCCGCTCCAGGGAAAACCTCCCTGGCACCGGGCAACCGGGCACCGCCAACCCCGGGCACGGGCGGGGACGGACCCAGCGCCGGCCGCGCCTCCTTCAGCGTCCCGGCGCTCGCTCCGCCCCGCAGAACTACATCTCCCAGCATGCCCCGCGGCGGTGCCGCCCGACGCCGTCGCCGTGTTCCGCCCGGCGCGAAGTGTCGCGCGGCGCGGCCGGAGCTGGGCTGGGGCCCGGGCCGAGCCCGNNNGGGCTGAGGGGCTGCGAGCCGGGGGCTGCCGCCGGCAGGGCGGGGGCGGCCGGGGCCATCGCCGCCATCAACATCAGCGCCTCGACCTCCAAGTTCCGTGAGTGACCCGGGCCTGGGCACGGGGGGACCTCGCCTGCTCTGCTGAACCCGCTGCCCCCGCTCCCGTCTGGGGCCGGGCTCAGCGCTTTCCTACCCCGGCGTGGGTCTCGCCCCGAGAGGCTTCTCGAAGTGAGGTCAAACGGGTTAAGGCGCTTTGGAAGGCGAAAATAACCTTTCCTCGCAAAATAACCTTTCCTCGCACAGCGCCGCAACTTCTCCTGCTTTGCTGTCACAGCAGATCTGGCTGTAGACCTGGGAGAGTGAGCACGGGCTGAGTTCTCGGCTGCTGCTTTTCTGAAGCCTTTTAGTTTAAATCGTACTTTCCTACCGACTTAGTCTCTTTGCCTGAAAAACCTGGAGAGGTGTTGGAAGCCTGTTTGGGATTGCTGGTGGCAGCTGTGGGCAGAACCCCTGGAAAGGGTGTGCTGTCCCGGAAGGGACAGGTATCTGCTAAGGCCTGATGAGAAGGACAGAGGATTAATTTACCCAAGTTAGCCCCAAAAATAGAATCATAACACCACAGAATGATTTGGCTTGGAAGGGACCTTAAAGACCATCTTGTTCCAACGCCCCTGCCGTGAGCAGGGACACCTTCCTCTAGACCGGGTTGTTCAGAGCCCCATCCATCCTGGCCTTAGGGGGTTCCAAAATGACTTTTTTTGTGTAGCTTTTAACAAAAATGGCATTTTCCCCTTTATTTTTTCTGAGTTAGGATCGAGGGAAGGAAAGATCTTTGCTGTCCATTTCACTTCTACTTTTGTTTTCAAAAGTGACCCCTCTGGGCAAAATAGACCTTTTTTTTTCATGGACTGTCAGAAAACTTGGGTTTGGATAGTTAAAAGCATTCCTGGAAGTGTAACTGTGTAATCACCATGACAAAATTTTGATGGGAAATGCACTATATTTTGTGTGTGCTCCCTGCTTTCCCCAGTGCTCTCTCACCTGTCCATGTCCAGAGATGATGAAAAGCTCAAAGTCCAGGCTTCTGGATTTCTGTTTCTGGGGTAGCCTGGGTTTTGTGGCACATGGCCAAGGCTGGCTGCTTTGGAGTTGGGACTCCCAGGCTCTGTGAGCTCCGTGGCACTTTGCCTGCCTTGCTTTGCTTGTCAGGGCCTCAGGTACCTTGGGGTGGCTTCTAAACCCTGAAGACAGTTGAGATGAGATGTCGTTGGACCTTGCTAAACTCGGCTCTTGAATTCCTAGTACAGATATTCGGAATCTTAGTTTTTCCTGCTGTCTCAGAATGAAAATGGTTTTCAAGCTGGATCTCCAGCAAGTGGGAAGGTGACTTTCCAGCTAATCCACAATTTATGTCTGAGGGGGAGAAGCAGCAGTGGAGCATGGTTTTGCTTAGGGTGTGGTTTTGGAGTTCTTGTTTTCACTTATCCAGCACTGGTATCCCAACATAATATCTTACTGATTTTTAAAATGATTTTCCTGCAAAACAGAAAGTTCTCTAAGTGAAATTTGTCAGAACTTTTCCACACCTTTATGTTGTGGATAGCTGTGTAAGTGAACAGAACAAGTCCAGTGAAGTATTGACTGAGAGAACCTAAAGGAGCTGAGCTGGGATCCTGCCTGGTCTGATCCTGGCTCTGACAAAGGATCCCTTAATCACCTCGGTTTAATTTTCCCACATAGAAAAAGGGAGAAAGGTCACCTTGGATGTAGAGTTCCCTGAAGAGGGAAACCGAGAGTGCTGGATCCTTCCTGCCTGCTCTGTCCCAGTAATGGCAGAACATTTGTGGAGAAGCTGTTTGCCAGTCCTGAGCTTGGTAGGAAAGTTGTCTATTCTCTGCTGCATAAGGCACTTTGCAGTTGAAGGAGCAACAACTCCTGCCCTGCTTTGTGAAGCTGGGGCTGTCCTGGATAGGTTGTCCTTCCTTTCAAAGGGGCTAAATCCAGTTCTCCTTTCTTGAGAATTTGGTAAGACTGAGAGCTAAAATTAGAATAATGTGTAGTTCATTTAATGGTTTTTCTTTAACAGCTCCTACTTAAAGCAACTTAAGAAAAACTTCTATGTTGTAGTAAACTTAAAAGTAAATATTTAGGGTTGATCAGCTCCAGTCATAGTTGTGGATTTATAAAGCAGTAGTGTTGTGAAAAGTATTTTTCAAAGTTCATGAGGGAGAAAGGAAGACTAAGAACTTTAAGGAAAACTCTTCCATAATAGTAATTGAAGCATAACTCAATTGTGATGAACAGTGAAGTGTTTCCTTCTTCTTTCTTTTATCCTTTCCAAGCAAGGATGGTTATAAATGTTGTTGATGCCAGTGCCATTTGGGACAGGCCCATGTGGCTGTGTGCACTGGCATATCTGTTAAATCTGCTTTCTTCCTCTTGCATAACATTGATCAGTGCAGTGTGTGTGCATTGCTGCGTGGGCAAATGGTCTGATGAGGAAAAAGTTACTTTTACTAACCAGCCTTAATGCAGGCTGAGAAACAGGTTATAAAAATAGAATAGAATTGGAAGCAAGCATGGGGCAAATTCATAAACTTGCTAATGTATGCTGGGATGTGTCAGGCAGGGGATCAGAGCAAAATCTATTGTGAAAACACGCACATGGGGGCTGAGAAAAAGGAAAGCACAGGGCCACCGTCTGCAGATGAATCTTGGACAGCTGCCTGAAGAGTTTGTACACTTTAGCAAAATATTTGAGGATTGTAGGGTGCACTGCTAATTGAGCAGTAAAGTTTCATGTATGTCAGATGAAATACAGCTTAGATGCTTAGTTGCTTTCCTTCATTTTTATTGCCAGAATAAATGACAGATAATTGTCAGACTGATGTCTGCGTACTTGGCAGTAGATTTGGAGCAGCCATCCTGCTGTCTCTTGGTTTTTAGCTACAGGTTTGAAAAAGTGTGTGTAAAGTTTTATTACCAGTTTCATGGGGGATGTATACCTACTCTTGGTTGGATTTTTTTTTTTTTTAATCTTACTGGGTTTTGCCATTCTTTTCATTGAAGTTGATATCAGAGAGTTTGGTAGCTTGAAGCAGGCTGTGTTTCCATGATGACTATGATACTGATATATCTAGGTTATGATAGTTCATGCATATTCTTGTTTACTGAAATGGTTTCACTGCTGCATTTCACTGAAAGTTTTCCTTTTGAGCTTTTTTGTGTATGGAAAAGCAGCAGTTGTTGTGCAAGCTTTACTTGTGAAGTCTTTAATAATTTTCTGGAAAATGCTGAATTCTCTGGAAAATATTCTTTCGATTCTATCAGACTGATTTCTCTCCCAGCCCCACCTCCCCAACCTTGCTGGAGTTGGATAAAATCCTGCATTCTAGCAAGCTTTCTTCCACACTATCAGTGTCACTTCCCAGAAACCAACTAAATTTCAGTTTGGGAGTGGAAGCTGTTGGTCAGATCCTTTTGTATCTTGAACATCTAAAGTAGGGGTAAGCATTTGAGCATGACATCCTAAAAAGAGAGAAAAGTAAAAAACTAAAGGGCAGTCTGTCTTTTCTTGCTGAGGATCTATGTGATTCCTTCCTTGCTGGTCTTGACCTTTTTCTTGCAGAGTTTTTAGTTGGAGGATCTTACTTTAGGCCACCTTTCACTTTTGTGGGTGTAAGCACTTCCAGGAGAAAAAGGACATTACTAACTTGTGATGATTATTAAAATATTAAAGTACTTTGTTTTCTGGATTAGAAGAATAAAAATAAAGATTGTTCAGTTTGTAGTCTTGGACTTTTAGCTATGTAAATATTGTGGTTGGCTTAGTTTCAGAACTGAAGTGTGGAAATCAAATTACATTGTACTTGTAAGAGACTTTTGAATGAGAATGAAGCTTTTCTAGAATGTTACTGTTAATTTATCAGTAAATTTTCTATGCAGACTTATCTATGCAAGTCTCATGGGGCTGTTCATAAAAGTTTTGTCCTTTACCTATGCAGCATGCCTTATGGGCAGACCTTCCTATCTGCTGCTGTTTTCTTTGTCCATATTGAAAAAAAAAAAAAAACCAAAAAAAACCCCACCACACAAAAACAAACAAAAAAACCAAAAAAAACCCCAACATCTCAACAGCCTGTTAAAATTTCTTTACAGTGTTCTCAATTCTTACTTGACTATTTTCTCTCAAATTAGTAGGACTCATTTAATAAGTTAAACCAGATGTGGGTGTGATTATACATTGAAATCTTAATGCAAGAATTGGTCTAATGTTTATGCTGGCTTCAGTTCAATATTTTCTGTGGAACAGAGTGGTTCTGTGGAGGCCCATCTATTTTGGGGTAACAAAGTAAAATGCAAAAGCTCAGGTTTTGCTGTTGAGTGTAAGCAGGAATAGTAAAGGTGCTGTGTGGAGCTGCTCCTGAGAACATCTGCCTGGAGCACAGGCTCTGTAAGGGATGAGAACTCAAACAAGGCATTGCAAGGCAAGGAAGGAATAAGGGCTGAATTTACTGCCAGGGAGGTGCTCTGCTGTTGCTGACAGAACAGATGCTTTTTCATGGGGGAGTTGACTTGTTGGACTTGTTAAATGAAATCCTGGTGGTTGTGTGTTCAGCTCTGTGACCTGCACTCCCTTGTTAGCAAGCAGCAGTGTCCTTTCAGATTGCAGCCTGGGCTCCTGGGGCAGTGTCCTGCAGCCCTTGGTGGTGGGGACCTGGTCACAGCTCAGACACTTTCGGGTTAACTTGATCTCATTCTGTAACAGCTGTGAAGAGAGGGGGGACCAGTGGCTGCAGCTGGATGAAGTGGAGCCAGGAGTGCTGCACTAACATCCTTCTCTAAGCAAAGTTTCTGGCTGAAATACTCTAACAAGACACACAAAGAAATCTGCAATACTTGCTTGTACAGATAGAGTTCCAGCACCTCCTCGTCTCACACCTCTCTCTATTCCATGTTCTCTTTACAATCTTTTTTTTTCCCTCATGATACTCATAACTGTTTTGCCAATTTCCTTAGAATTGTTCCTCATAATGCTGCCAAAAGTGACTTACTCACTCAGCTCCTTTCAACCCCTTATGAAATTACCTTTCAAAAGTAATGCTTCTCAAACCCAGCAGTGAATCTACATTTAAATGTATATTTAAAATTCATCCCTAACCAGAATATTTCTTTCCAGCATTGTGTCTAAACTAGTCTGTGTGGGGTGAGAAGTATCTTTATTCTCTGTTCCATATAGTCCAGACCTACATGTGGAGTTCAAATGAAGAAATCATTCTAGATTTCATGGGCTGGATAGTTTTGATCCTTTTTTGTTTTGATAGATGTGATTTGATTTCGTAGCTTGAATTCAAATCATAGATTTGATTGAGGTGCTGTTGGTTGCTGAGGGCTTTTTTGAGTGGGTGCTGTGAAATTGTGCTGGTGTGAGAGGGCAGTGAGGTAGTGCTGCGAGTACGGCCCTGAAGGGAGGGTGTGAACCTCTTGGAACTGAGCCACGAGTGGTTGGTTCAGAAATCCTCCCTGAAAAGAGAGAGATCCAAACCCTTCTGTGGCTGTGAAGGCACTCTGAGTCACTGGTGCAAGAGGGTGCAGTTGGGAAACTCAGGAGGAAGCTCAGGGAGCAGTGGGAAACGCTAATTTAAACACCTCCTATTCTTCCCTGTGGTGATCCTTATCTGTAAAAGGAGTGTAATTGTCCCTGCTAGAGGGGAACTGTAATGCAGATTCAAAAAAGTTGCCTGGAAGCCTAACTACAGTTGAAGGCAGAGGGAATTGAATCAAGTTTTAGACCAAGGAACTGCCAGTCCCACCTGAGACTTGTGAAATTAATACATCTGCTGGGAAGGAATATTCAGAAAAACTACCAGTCTTGGCCAGAGCTTGTTCTCTGAGTGTGAAGATGCCATGTTAATAATTGATTCTGAACTGCCACAAAGTTACATAATTTATTAATGTGAACGAATCTTTTTATGAATTTTTGTTATTATATTTTCATGTTAGAACTCCCAGGAGTTTGTTTTTCCTTGTCACTTGGGCCCCGGAGAAATACCCAAACACTGATTTGGCAGGTTTTCTGATTTTATTTTTTGTAGATACAGAGGTACAAATTCAAGTTTAGGCTTCAGTTTTAGATGAGGTTTTCTTGATGGAAGTGAGCTGTTTCCAGGTTTTTGGCCTGGATTGGTGTGATCTGAAATCACAGAGCATTCACCTGCTTCTAGTCTTTTAGGTGAAGTTACTAAATCTATTCTTGTCTTTTTCTTACAGTAATGAATGTTATAACAATTGAAGACTATAAGAGCACATATTGGCCAAAATTGGACAGTGCCATAGATCAGCTTTTAACTCAGAGTCCTGGTGACTACATCCCTATCTCCTATGAACAAATATACAGGTAAGGAAATGCTTTAAATGCTGCACAACTTGTTTTTTCTTTAGAAGGAAATGTTTATTTGATCTTGCCATGTATGCATTTGTCATATTTTGTACCTTTGAGGAGACAAGTGGCCATATGAAATGCAATACTGTTTAAATAGTTAGAATGAATAACAGATACATATCTTGACATGCCCTGTTAACAGGAAAACATGCTGAAAAATTAAAATGTGTAAGTGCTGAAAACACATTGAAATAACTAGGAAATGTATTAAAGACTCAACATCCTTTTCTCCAAAGAGATTGGCATGGTAGGCAGTTGACTCAATGTGTCAAAAGGCTTCTTTATCATATCTAATATGACCCAGTTTGGCGTGGTTGATGTGCAGAAGGAAATAGAAGCACCTGCTGCCAAGGTCCTTTGATGTAAATTGTCATTTGTGTGTTTTGCCTCAGATGGGTTTAGTGTGTTTCCCTCTTGCCCAGCCATCAGCTGCATGTGCAGTTCCAGACTGTTTGAAGGACACCCCTTTGTATCTCCGTTCTTGTCTGGAGAAGGCTTGGGCTGTACCTGTTGGAGCTGCAGTCTGTTTTAAAAGGGATCTGATCACACACCAGAGCTGCCCTTCAGGCTAAGCTAGTGCTCAGTACTGGGGATGGTGGGGGATCTGCTTCCCCATCACACTACTGCTCCAAACCAAAATGCTAAATGCTTTAGAGACCTGGCAGTTTCTAAGGAGATTAACTAAAAGAGAGATTTTTCTTCTGTAGGTGGCAGGTATTCAGGGTGTTGGTGAATAGGATGGGAAGTGGGTGACTGCTGCTGGATTCACTGGGCAAGATGCTGGTCCTTGCCAGCAGCACAGCTGTTGCACTGCTGTCCTGGTTTTGTTCACCAGAGTGTTGGTTGCTCTCTGTGGGGTAATGCTGCTAGCTCAGTCACTGATGGCTGCTTTTAGAGACTTTCAGCTCTGTTGCCTCATGCCCACTTGCTCTTAAGCAGTTTGTCTCTGCAGTTTGAAACTTTGGATTAGGGAAGCAGATAAAAGAAAGGCAGGTATTCGGTTTTGCCCCGTAGTTCTAGCTGAAAAATTAAATAAACTTCCTCTTTCGTCTCCAGACTTTCAGAACTGCTTTCATCAGGACTCAGACTGATATCTCATGTGTATAAATAATTGAGATGGTCGTTTGAATTAAGAGAGACAGCTTTAGTGGAAGTAATAAAAATCCTTTCCCAACTTGAAATCCCCAATGTGCAAACAGTCTGCAGTAAGACATCTATGAAAAGTCGTCTCTGATAAAGAATAGGTGTGCAAAGTTAATGGTTTAATTATACCTAGTTATGGTTTGCAGATAAGTAGAGTTCATCCTTGTCCCCTTTCTACTCCTCAAAAATTTTATTTACTGAAGGAATACTAGCTTTTGAGTTTCTCCTGGATAACCCCTGTGCATCTGGGGCACTTGGTGCAGGACTGTAATGATGCATGGATATCTGTTGCATGTATTTTATTATTACCAAACTGAAGATTTTCCTATAGTTTAGTGTTACTGGTAAAGCTGGTGTATCAGTTTTCTTTGCAAAATTATGTCTGTAGTTGTAATTATTCTGTCACAGCCTCTTCTAACCATGAGATTGATTTTGGATTTTTAAAAATATTTTTAGACTGTTCCTTTGATTGAAAAGCTGGACAAGATAGATTGATAAGGGAAGGATAATTTATTTTTTTTTAAATTGAGTTTAATAAGGAAATTTGGAGTATTCTTGAGAGTCTGTAGCAGACTTGGAGTTTAGATCTTCTCTGCTTCTAGAACTGGAACCAGTTTTCTAGTCTCAAAAATGGAATGTTTCTTCAAACAGCTACATATATTTTTTTTTTCTTTACATTGAAACTGACATGAAAGTACAGTAGTATTTTTGGTCATCTTTGCGTTGACTAAAGGAATCAAAGTTTCTATAATGCAAACTCAAAATACATTATTAGATACCCAAACTGCTATATTTGACATATATTTGTCAGTGACAGCTGTAGGTGTCTGCTCCCCAGCAGTGGGAGCTGGGAGATAAGTTCCAAGATGTGCATGCAGATATTCACCATGGACCTGTTTATCTCTAAGGTACCAAAGTGTCATTAGTGTCTGTTTTCAACTGCAAGTCCAAAGCCTGCCTGTGCATAGTCACTTCCTGTCGTAAAAGGGTTGAATAGATTGGCAGAGAGGTGTGAAGGAAGGTTTGAGATGAGGAAAACATGAACAGCTCGTTTGCACTTCTGGCAGCCTTCACTGCCTCCCAGGTGCAGTGCAGTTTTCTGTTCCTCAGGACACCTTAGAGAGCTTGGATATTCCTCCCTGTCAACCACTGCTTACCCTCTAATGTCCTTTTTGGCATTTCCTTTTCCTGAGGTGTTTGGTTATGTTAAAGAACTAACAAGCTTGTGACTTTTGGGTAATATCAGAGCAGGGATGATTCACAGAATTAGCCCACAATCAGGAACTGAAAACAGGATCTCAAAAGGGGGAAGGAACCTCTAAATAGAAGTGTTCAAATAAAGTGTAAACACAGGGTGTGTGTACGTGGGAAGACGGGTGTTTTACTACAGAACATGTTGCACAAATAGAGGCAGCAATAGTGTGTAACACTAAGGAGATGTGTACTTTAAAAATCAGTTTAGTTGCATGCAAATAAAGCAGTCAGCTTGTGGAAGTGGCTGTGTACTGGTTAGCTATGGAGAAACAAATGTGTGGCCATTTGCTGTGGTTATCCAGCTAGCTGATTTTGTAAGAGACCACAAAAATCAGTCTCACTTTTCTTACCAGTGTTTCTCTCTTTGATCCAAATTAAACTGATATTTTTGGTCTTAGCAAGGCGCATTGTACCAAAGTATCTTTTGCAGTTGCTTGTTACAGTATAGGATCTTCTCTTGGTAGATTTGATGTGAAAGAAAAAGGATGACCTTGACTGATAATATTTAAATAATACCAAACTACAGATACTCAGTTATTTTTAAAATATAATAATACAAGAGGTGTAGGGTATCTTGGTTTTTAAGAAATAACGTGGTTCACCAAATAAGCAGACTTTTGCTATCTTTGTAGTTTGCTTGTCTTTTGTACGACCTTCTCAGCAGAGAACTGGAAAGTCATAGTTCCCCTACAGAGATACAATGTTGCTGTCCCACAGCTTTGGGCTTTTGGGGCCATTAAAAGCCTGCAGAATTCAAGGCTGGGATCTGGACCTCCCTGGAAATGAGTTGTTGGCACCTGTGCTAAGGAGCAGTCTCTGGCCTAAATTGCTTGCTGTCACAGTTCTTGGTACAGAGAACCAGAGGAGAGGGGAGCAGAACAGAGGAGATGTGACTTGCCCAAGATACCAGGTGAAGTCTCCCTGGGCCTCTTGGATTTGGCAGCTAAATTTCAAAATTCTGACTGAGGAGTAAAAGCTGCTTGGTATAGATGAATGTTGGTGTTAGTCCTGACAGTGATGGCTACTTGAATAACTGAAAGTAATACATCTGTTTGTTTTACAACTGCTGTAAGTATGTCTTCAATGAATAGCCTTATTTTGCAGATGTTATATTGCAGTATGAGAGCAATAAAATATTCTTAAGAATCAAAGGTAACACTGAAGACCAGAGTTAACACAACAAAGCCACAGAATGCAGAATTAGTTTTGTTGCTCTTTTTCTTCATTATTCTTTATTATGAAAGTGTAGAATTTTCTTAGAATTTAGGTAACAAAGAATGGAGAAGCATGCTTGGGTCTGTAATCTTGGAACTTTTGCCATTTCTTTTTGAAGCCACCATGATTTTGATACAACTTCTGTGATATTTGTCAGCATTCCCCTTCTTTCAGTAAGGGTTTTGTCCTAGAATATTCATAAAATTGTTAAACCTGCTTATTTTAATGGAGACTTCATTGACATAGGAGAGACAAAAGCCAAAAGTAGGAATATGCTGTTGACAGAATTGTCCTGGCTGTTTTGAAGTGCACTGCTAAGAGAACTCATTGTAAGTTAAAATGAATTTGGGGAGGAGGGATGGGATGGACACCCTGGAGCCTCCAGGGGAACTGTAAGAGCCTGCTGGAGCTCATTCCAAGCTTAGGACTGTATTTAAGAGTTCAACAGTCATTCAGTTAACTCTATTATTCTCTAAACTGAAACTTGAACAAAGTGTTTTGAAGTCTGTTACCCTTCATTGCAAACTGTTGTAAGTTCATTGTTTGTTCCTATATTTGTTTCTGCAGTTGTGTGTATAAGTGTGTATGCCAGCAGCATTCGGAACAGATGTATAGTGACCTAATAAAAAAGATAACTAACCACTTAGAGAGAGTCTCAAAGGAGCTGCAGGTAAGAAGCTGCACAATCTAATTCTCTCTTTCCTGGGATCTGTCATTATATCAGAGCAGCATGTAGTTGGCCCGTGGAGGGGATTGCTATTAAGATTGATTAACATTAACTTACAAAATTGTCAACTACTTCACTCACTAATGGCCTGTCAGACAGAAAACCAACTACTAGATCCAAAGGTTTGGCACTGCCAGACCTTGGAGGTCTCAACTACATGGAAAGCAATGGCTGAACCTGAATATATGATATAGAGTGAAAGAATAGAGAATGGGAAATCCAAAGTATAATCTGAGATGTAAATACCTCAGTCAGACATGATCTGAGCACATGAGATAAATGTCTGCCATTCCTGTGTAAATGTGTATTATCTTTCTTATGCACCACAAGCAGCACAAAAGGGAAAATCAAAAAGAAAAAATTTAAGTGAATTAAATATAGATTGTGAAGTATAAGGTAAGAATTACTGCATATGGAGTTCTGTTACAGCTTATTCTGCATTTTTCTTGCCTATCTCTAGATGTCAGTGGTTTACAGCAGTCCTAATATATACAGTTTGTATATCCCTACCCCTCTCTGCATCTTATTTGTGCATCCATGATTGTTTTCATGTGTGTTCCTTGTTGAACATTTCTTTTAAACTATAATCTCCAGATATGTACTTAAAATTGTCATTGTTGTAGCAGCAACACTGCTTGATTTTTCCCTGCAGCTTTTTTCACTACCATAACTGGTGTTTGAGTTCTGTACTCATTTGCAGTGCATGAAGTAGAGATGCCAAATACAAAGAAACCCTAAACTACAGCAGCTTCTTCAGTGCTTCTAACACATTGATAACTAATTTCTGTCAGCTCAAAACAGTCTTAATGCTTTGACTGCATTAGGCATTTCTGGCTAAATGTGCATTCCCACTAAAATATTTAGCACTGTGATCTCTCTGATGTCCTTTTTCTTGCACTGTTTTCTTCTTGTGGCTTTTCTTATAAAAAATAACCACCCAGTGCTTAATAGGCATGGTATGTGCTAGGTTCTGTCTTCTCTTCTCTTTTATGTTCTCTTTATACCTCATGGAGTGACAGCCTCAGTGTTCTGTAAAAATTGTTTAGAGTTGATGAACATAGATAGTATTTAAAGTAAAGCCTTCCCTTGGTTCTGCTGAGCTGGTGCAGCTTGTACATTTTTTCTTCTGTTTGTGAGAACCATGATTCATTTCAGCTGTACAGGTTTGGCCAGTTCTCCTGATACATCCCATGCTAATACACTGCTTTAGTTTGATTTGAATTTGGGAATACCCCAAATTCTTTACCCCGTGCTACTCCTTGACTCTTTTCTCTTAAGTCCCAAAACTGAGGCAGCTGATTTTAAAGTTTACTTTAGCACATATGAGCCTAAATACTTCTGCCTAAAAACAGGGCTGCCTTCTGAACATCAGCTTGTTGAAATAATTGAGACAACTGTTTCATGCAATCTTAGCCTTGCAAAAGCTTCTTTATGTAGGTTAGGCACACCTGTAATATAACACGATACCATCTTTGAGTGCATTACGTGAGTTTTGTCTGATGTATGAACATGACTTGGCTTTTGGCTGACAAATGGATCTTTTTGAGCAGCTGGAGGTAAAACTCATGTGCCTCAAAAAATTATTCTATAAGGAAACTGTTTTAGCTGTGGGTTGCAAAATTTACTCTTGAGAAATGACTACAATATATTTTATTATCCTGATACTTCTTTGATCTTAATACATTTTGGTGACATTCAGTCACTCGGGATTCATGTTGAAAATGCAGTTTCAGATCTTTACCCTAGTAACAACAGCAAATTACTTCATAAATGTTGGTTGCCTGGAAGTTTCTGGTTCCCACAGGGAAACAATAAAAAAACCTATGTATGTGAATCCTTCTAATGCTCATGTTGAGGTATTTTGTTTTCTAACATAATCTCATTCACCTGCCAAAAACATTTAAGAGTTCTGTTTATTTGGCAAGCCATGACTTGATGCAAGTTGTTGGTTTTTAATGTTCAGAGATGCAGAAGTAGTCCAGTAGAAGCAGGAGTGTTGGTGTGTTAGAAAACAGATGGTTATGGAAACTGAAATGGCAGGCAAATGCAATGTCTCTCTCTGGACAGGGCAGCATGTTCTTTGCATAGCAGTGTAACAGTTCAGTGGCAAGTGGGCTGCAGAATGTCTGCATGGAACCAACATGCCAGAGCAAGCTCTCTCCTACAGGAGCCACTCATCAACATCCAAACCAGTAAAACCCAGATACCAAACAATAAAAGTGGGAGCACCCTAAGGGACTGGTCAGACTTGCTCTTGCATGGATTTAGTCTTAATGGAGTTTGGTTTCTCTCTTCGGGGCATTCACTGCAGAAACTCCCTATATATATTAATTTCCCCTGTCCCTCTGTGTGTAGCCCTGTGCTTGCCTGAGCAGCTGGGCACAGCTGGAGTCAGCAGAGTGATGGACACTTGGGTGTCCCAGGCACTGTGCTGGGACACTCGGAACAATCCCTGGTCATCCTGTGTGGCTTGTGCTTTTCCAGACTGCATGACAGCTTGTGTGCTGTTGGTGTGTGTTGCCCTGTGCATTCCTGAAGGTTTATTTCACAGCTTTTCAGCTTCACAGAGTTACTTTCAGTGGTGGCAGAGGCCATAGGAAAATGCAGCTGGGCTGGTGTATTTTCTGCATGTTGGACATCAGGTGAAAAGCAGTGAGCAGTGCATGCTGAGTAATAAATGGTACATTTTGATGAGATGAATTGCTTGTCATCAGGCTGATATGGGGCCTCCTGTATGCCAAGCCATTTCCAGCTCCCTCATTACTGGATCTGTAAGGTAATGAGCCTCTCTCCAGACTGCTGTGGAGAGACTCTGAGCAAGGATTGCTTTCCTTTCCTGCAGCTGATGTCTGACCAGCCTCTCTGCTTTAGTTAAGACTGAGTTTTGCCATGCGGACTTTCAGTAATTAAGAATTCAAACTCTCTGATCCTTGAGTTGATCGGAATTTTGGATTTTGTCAGCTTAAAAAAAATAACATGTTGCTGCAGAAAACACAAATTAACTTGTTTCCTGTTGTCTTGAGGTCTGTGAAGCCTCTAGCGTACAGATGATTCTTCTAAGATGCTTTATTTGGAAACATTTCACTGGTAATGGACATGGTTCATTATGTTGTAGTTTAAAATAATGTCAGCTGTTTTTGTGGGTAATTGCTGAGTCATTCAGATGTATGAGGTAGGGTGGATACATAAACATATGCTTTCAAATTAAATACATCTCTCTTTAAAATGAGTAAAACTGTATTTGCATTAGGCACTAGTGTTTCTGGCTCAATTTATTCTTATGCACTCTGATAAAGTAATTTAAAATCAAGTACTCTACCCATTACATATCTCTTCAGCAAAAGATGCTGTTTCCAGTACTCAAAGCATTGGCAATCAGAATGTACTGTGGCTTTGAGCTGGCTTGTTACTAACATAGCTTTTTTATTGCAGGTGCAGTGGAACATTTTCCTTTTAATTAGAAAAAAATGCTTCCTTTGTAAAATGATTGAGAGCTGAAAACCATTTATTTATGTTGCACCTTTTTTTATCTAGAGGAGAGAGAAAAAGGGATCTGTTGTTTCCTGGTTTTGGTGTGGTTTTTTCTGATGATGAACTATATTTTTTTATAATGAACATGAGTGCACTGAGGAGTCACTGGTGTTGGTAGATAATTTGCATGTCTGCTGTTTGGCCCCCAGGACCTGCAGGTTTATAGTCTTTGTTGTGCAATGCCAGAAAGGTTTCCTGCCTGATACTAATCCTTACAACTTCTCAGCCTTTTGTCTTGTTGGCTCTCAAACCAGTCAGTGCAGAGTATGAAAGTATTGAGCCACTTGCTGTTTCCTTGGGAGAATGTGCATGGGAGTCAGGTGTCCTGAATGAGGGCTTTAGGGTGCTCAAAGAACCCCTGGTAAAAGTATCAGGAAAAGCAGCTTTAGTATTAAAGTGAAAGCATGACAGAGTTCATTGTCAAGGTTCACTGTAGTACTGCTAAAGAAATCAGAAAAATCAGACTAAAAACAATCAATTGAAAACTAAAATCGACCAGAAATGACCTGTATGGAGGCTGGGAATAGGAAAAGGATAAGGATAGGAAGGAATGAGAGAGACTCTCACATTAAATCACAAGGTTGAGAGTGGATCCCCTTGCCAAACTCAGCCCCTCACTTGACCAGCAGTTTAGACCTAAGGGTTTTAACAATATTTAAACTGAACAGCACTTAATCAATAGCTTAATTTAAACAATTTAATAAAAGATTCTATAGGATTTGCAATAAGCAAAACAGTAACTCACAGGCCTGTCTTACCTGTGAATCTAATGTACTTTAAATTCTAAGAGAGAAGCATTCCCAGTGTATTCACTATGGCTCATTCACACCTGAACACACACAGAGTTAAGGAGTCACTGTTGACATCTGCTTTCAAATATAGCTTAGCAATATCTGTTGTGGACAATCTGTTCCTTCTTTGCCTTTTCCTGTCTTATTTGCTGCCTCTTGTTTACCTTCCCCATGTCCCCTGTGGTTAAATGGAGTTTCCAGCCAGTGGTGAAGGGCCTGTCATCTCCTGCCCTATCTCTTTCTGAAACACTAATCTGATTAATACAAATGCCTTATTCCAAACTCCAGATGAAGTTGTGAACTTCCTTACTTTATTTCTCTTTTAGAAACAGTTGTGTAATGAAGCTTAAGTGGCTTGTCATGTTTACCCTGTGGGTTTTGCATATAGTCAGGGTGCCATAAAAATGCATCCAGGTAGTGCTTTGAGGGACTGGTAAAACTGAAATTCTAACTGTGGGCAGAGTTATATGTAGGGGACCATCTCAAAGCAGTTCCTGATATTTACACTTTGAGGTAGTTCTACTCCAGATTGTTTTACAGATGTATTTTGTTTTCCTTTCAAGGTACACTGGTGATTAAATTACCTTTATAAAGTGCTATGTTGTAATGAAACAGCTATGCCAGTCTGTGAAATACAACTTTTGGCAACATCATGTGTGGCTGCTTTTTGTGTAAACTTAGTAAATCAGATTGCTAATGAAGGCATGATTAGACTTTAGTAATGTACTTCTGGGAGGCCAGGTTATTCGCTCCACCCATGTGAAGAAGCCAATTCTTATTACACTTTTTCTATGGGCACTGTCTGACATGGTAGCTAAAGGAAGTACAGGGAGCCTACTTCAAAAGTCATGCTTATGTAGCGTAGAAGTATCACTGAAATTACCTCTTGTAATTTGAAATCAGCTGATTCCCTGAAATAGTATCTGTAGATGTAGTAGTTTCTCAAAGACTTACACAGAAAACAAATCTGCCTCCTTTATGCTCTGCCTTTAGAAAAGATTAGCAATAGAGATGGACAATGGAAATTGAGAACTTGAGTTTTCTAACTCTTTCTTACTAATTATGTTAAATCCCTGATGTTTCTTGGAGTCCATTTGGGCCATCTGTTAATATCAACAGTTCATTTTTTCAAGAGGAGATGCAGACGGTGCATTTATCTGGTCCATAATATTTAAAAGGGGGAAAAAAACCCAAACCTGAACATTCAGAGCTGTCGGTGTTTATCCATCAGTTTTGCTGGAAGAACACTGCTTAATTGTGTATGTGTGTGTGAAACAGGCCATTATTGCTGTGAATCCCACTGAACTGAATCAGATCAAATGGATGATTTGAACTTAGATGGTAGAAACCAGAAGCATTATAAATGTTTGTGTCTTTGTGTGTGGACATCAAAATACAGCTTTTGACTTGAAGTAGTAGAGGTGACCATATTGGCAAGATTGCCATTAAAAATGAAACCACCATCAGCAAGTTAAGCTGAGGGAAGTATTCTTGCCTGCAGCTTTTTGGAAAGGCTTGTAGTCCTGCAGCTCTGTTTAATGCCTTGTTTAATGCAGACCCTGATGCAATTACAGGAAGATATAAGTAAATACGGCTCAAATTAATATGTTTTTAATGAATAGAAAAGCTCCTGAAGATTTCTTACTGTTACACAGTTTTGATGGTCTTTAGGTACAATGTCTTTTTGTTTTGCAAGGGTGTAGAATGGGAATGGAACATGGCCCACACCTGCTAACCTGCTGTAAGACAGTTACAGGAGACAATGTCATGAGGCTGTAAAGCTTTGAACAGGTGTGAGTGCAGGTTTGACTAGGAAGACACAGCCTTTGAATCAGTTGTGCTTTGGTTTGATGTCTGTTTTTCATAAAACATTTTAATAATACCCATGCCTAGTGAGGTAGACCTGGGCATCACGTACATTGCAAGGCAAGGTAAACAAATTATGTTTTCTTGAGAAAGAACAAAGAGTGGTTTAGAAGATTCAGACCACTTTCATGAATAACAGGTTAATTTGTGTAGTCATAGCCATTCTCCCTTTTCACTTGGCAGGCGTGGGAGGGATGCTGCAGCACATGTGCTGGCACTTTGGCACTGAGCATATTCCCAGGAAAACAGAACTGCCCATTCACCACAGGAGTGTAAACTCTAGTAAACATACTGCTGATTGTGCCAGACAACTCTTCATGAACAGATAAACTTTGAGTTCAAGTACAGAACCGTTGTCTGTTCCTTTCTTGAGAGCCATTTCTGAGTTGTTTTGAGCCAGCACTGCCTTCTGATTTCATATGTTCAGTTTAAGAATGATATCGAGACTGGTTTTCAACATGAATACACCCAGATCTTTTTCACATATGTAGTTTCTTGCCCACAAGTGCATTGAAATTCCTACGTACTAAATTTCAAATAAGGGAAGGGTAATTTAGTATGCAGGATCTCCAGTTGCTTGTTTTGACTGTGTCTTGTACGTCATCCTTTCTCAAATGTGTTTTCTTGTTACATCTCATTTCTTTTGGTCCATTGTGGTGTGTAAGGAGATGAAATTATGTCTTTAGCGTCAGCTTTTAAACAGCAGCCACAGTATTTTATTTTAAGAAGCAGTTGACTACCACCAAGCTGAAGATGTTAAGCAAATGCAACTGCATCAGAGTTTGAGAAATCCAATCAAACATTCAGTGCTGCTGTGGACAGAACAATTGTTGCTGAAAACCTGTTCCTAATCCTATGAGTGGTAGATAGAGCAAATGTAGGAGAGGGTTTGAACTATGTGTCTGTAAGGAGTGTTTTGAAAAAATCTCAAACAATCAAAAAAGCCAATAGACTTAAAAAAAACATGCCCAAACTCCTGGATTGATAGTTTCATAGGATTCAGGTTGAGGAGTGAAGGAATGAGAGACCCTCTTCTTTCCTGGAAGACCCTAGGCTAGGAGTGTGTATTTTGCATTTTTGAATAGCTTCTGTAACACATCCTTCAGGTAAGATAGGAGTAGATTTAAAGACTTAATAGTTGCTGGGGAGTTGTTAGAAGTAAATGTCATGCTTAATTCTGCCACTCCTCTTTTAATTTAAACAGCTGAATGTGTATGTTTTCTTTTTCTGGACTAGGACCAGGAGTAAAAGTGTCAGCCAAAGCAGTTTTTTGGGGTTTTTTTCTTATCATAGCTGTATCTGAATAAGTGCAGATTCTAAATGCAAGTTGTGCTTTAATGATGGCTGCTTAAAATAAAAGTCTTAGCAACTTCTGTTTACTCATGAATTTGGTGCCATGTGCTGCTTTTTAGTTTACAAAATTCAAGTCGTTTATATAAAACTAGTCCAGCTCCAGTTACTGCCCTGTAAATGTGAATGTAGAGATGTGCAGAAAGATCCTGTGCTCAAGCAAATAATTGATTTCAGTCTGGCAGTTTGGAGCAGCCATACAGTAACACTGTGATGAACAGAAAACAGATGGTTCTGTTTTCCCCACACAGATTACAGTAATTCATAGATGAGCTGTGAAAATACTGTTATTGATTTCTCTTTGGCTTGGGCATTTGGGTAGTTTACAAGTCAAGCTTTAGTTGAGCAGTTTGATTGTCAAGCTTGCTTTTTTTTTGTTGTCCATCACTGTTAACGTCTTGGCTGTTGAGGCTTGACATGAAACGCTATCAGGAGAATAAAACTGGAAAGTGACATTTCATGCTGATAAAGAAGACAGCACCATAATTTCTGCATTGCAGAGGTTAAAACCGAGGCCTGATATTTGCCTGACACTAGTGAGTGCTTCCTCTGAAACCATCAGGACCTCTTTTAGCTTTTTCTGTCATTATCCAGAGCAGTTGTTTTCCACTTGATTGCAAGGCATGGTGATGGTTGACAGCTCCCAGGTATCCTTCCATTACAGGGCTCCTGAGGTCGTTCTCAGGTGACAGCTGGGTGTGCAGATGTTGTGCCCTCATAAACAGCCTCCCAAATCATGGGCTTTGGGAGCTGAGCTAGCAGAGTTCTCATCTGCAGTGGAGAAAAAAGATCAGTGCTTATGTCCTCTGTCAAAAGTGTGGCAGACTGGCTGTATGCTTTGCCTGGGATCAAATCTACACTGCCCAGACAGCTTCTGTCTGTGCTTTTTTTGTTAGCTTTGTTTTGTTTTTTTTAATGAAAATGGCAATCTATCAGTAAGAGAAGAGTGGTGCCCTGTGTCAGGCTATGGTCTCCTTTTGTCTGACATGTTCTTTCAAGTAGAATTTTCCTTTTTCTTCAATCTTAGAAGCTGTATACAAATCAGAGGGCATAACCATATTTAAAGTTGAGGTTGAAAAGGAGTGAAGCAGGAATACATACTGCTTAGAATGCAGATTTCATTGCATGTTATTTGCAATAAATTATATAGGTAGCTATATATGAAAGGGAGTCCTTGGAGCTCATAGCCACTTTTATAAGTGTTGGCATTTTGAACTAAAATTTGTTTGGCCACCCCTGAGAACTGCATTTGCAGTAAGATTAAAACCTTACGATCAAAATGAGGAATAACCATATATAGCCTTTGGCAACTGCATATGGAATAACACTCTTTCTTCCTTCGCCAGTTTTGCTTTCCTTTCTGAACTGTCTGCTCTGTGTTGGTGTTTGCTGTGAAAATTACCCACGTGTTCATTAAGCATATTAAGAAGGGAGGCAAAAGAAGCTATTTTAAAGGGAAAAAAAGTTTGTAAATTTAGAATATTAGAGCAAAATATCAACACACATTTTAACTGTTCTCTTAAGGCCCCTGATGGGTGTCCATACAAAGGCTGAACATTTTTGTGAAGATAGCTTTAATTTCTGATAAGGTGGTCAAGGTGCAGCTAAGCCTTGAGTGTTTCTCATGCCATGGATGCCTTCACTTTACGAAAATCTTTGAACTTGCTTTCTTGCAAGGTCCCAGTTACTGCTGTATTCTCCATCTTCTTTTGGCTTGATACTGTCAGAGGGGAAAACAGTGCAGATGAAGAGAAGTTTTGCCTCTCATTAGCAAGCAACTCCTTGCCCTTGGGTTTGTGTAGGTGCATCTCTGTATGTGGCAGTAGGAACTCAGGCAGCCACCCAGCTCCTCTGGAAAGACCAAAGCAGGAGTTGGGCCAGAGGCAGAGCAGTGTATGGGAAAGGCTTTTGATGGAGAAGTGAACAGTGGAAGAAGACATTGCTGTAGCTCCACTTCCATCTGTGGGTGTCAAAGTGCACTTGTGAATGCTCCAGTGCAGCTCCCCTGCACGCCTCCAAATGGATATTGGAACAGAAGTAGTGGTTAATCCTTCCCTTTTTTCTGGTTCTCTTCTCAATTTAACTTCACCTGCTGCTGAATAGATCTGTTAAGCTTTCTTATCCCCTTCTTTGGGAAATAGAGTATTCTACCTAGAAAAGAGCACATTCAGGTTTTGTCTAGCCAAGTTTAGGCTGGTGCTCCAGGGGGATGCTGTGTGCTGGAGCATGGCGGGACATTTCCCCAGGCCTGACCTGGAGTGTGAGACCTGAATGCAGAAGTCTGTCTGAAAATGTTGCTGCTTTGTGGTCCCTCCAGCTGAACCCCCTGAACACTTGCCTTGCCTGAGGTGACCCAGCAGTAACTTAGAAAGGTTTTCTGTGGAGGACAGTGTTCCCGGGAGCTGGAGGATGTGCTGCTCTCCAGCTCAGCTGCAAAGCAGCAGCTTAAAGCCACCCTGCTGTTGTGGAGTAAAACCTCAGGCTGGGGGGAGCACACACTGCAGCACTTGTGCAGATTTGGTTATGGATTCTAGCCATGACAGTTGGTGCTTTCAAAACAAACCTCTGGTCTTTAATAAGTGTTGTTATTTGCATATGCTAAATGTCAGCCTGTTACAGGCTCACTATATTTCTCATTGAATGGGCCTTGTGCTGGGCTCTGATGTATAGTCCTAAAACCTGATAAAATCTGATGTATAGTCCTAGGCAAAACCGAGTTACTGAGGGGAGATTGGGTTTGCTGGAGGGAGTTAGAGCAGAAACTCTGGAATGATGTGTGGCTTGCTTTGTGTAGATCTAGTATATCAAATCCTTTGCAGTTAAGTTTGAGTTTGCTATGAAAGCATAGCCCATGCTGTTCCAGATCTTTCTCTTGTTCCAATTACAACCTGACTTTTACGGTTTCTTGCAGGCCAGCCCTCCAGATCTCTATATTGAAAGATTTAACGTAGCTCTTGGACAGTATATGGGAGCATTGCAGAGCATTGTGCCTCTTTTCATATATATGGTAAGTTTTAGAAAATTCTTTTCAAATAAATACATCCATACACAAGATGCTGACTGAAAGTAAAAAGAATAAAATGCAGCTATAATGATTTCTGACATGCAAAGCTTATGCTTCATGCCTAATTGTGGTGCCTGCCTAACAGTACTAATCAAGCTGGATGGGGAGAGGAACGGGAAGCCATGCTTTTTAAATGCAGCATTTTGCAGTTGGTTTCTGCCCTAATTCGTCTTTCCTGAAGTGGGGAGAATGGTTCTGATTTTGATGAGAAAAAAGCCATCTCAAATAGTTCATTATTTACATATTTTTGAACAGAGAAATTTTATTGACTTGTTAAATTTTGGCTTCTTAGTTTGGGCAGGTTGTAGAGATGACTGATTTCTTTCTTTCAAATAGTAGAGATTCAGAAAAGATAGGAAGAAATGTGTCTTGGAAATGTCTTTGTTGCTTGATAAAGCAATTTAGAGTGTTGGATGGATGAAGACTGGATGAATGTTCTGTCAGGCATACTTGAAGTGGTTCAGAAACCAAAAATTTGCATCCTTTTTGTCAAAGTACCAAAAGTTCTGTTGCCTTTTTTGTGGTAATGAATAACTTAAGCTTGAAATTTGTCCTCTCAGAAACCATCCTTGTTCTGCATCACTCCCAAATGAGAAAAAAAAAAAAGGAAATATTTGTTGGAAAAGAAACTTTAAAAAAATATTTAAACTTGTTTACATTAAACAAACCTCAAACTCTTGAAAGTTTTTCTCATTGGTAGTTTCACAGAGTTGGGGAAGCAATATTCTTTCCTATGTTTCAGTGAATTTAGGTAGCTTGCTACAGTATTTTGGCCTAGAGTTACTATACAGATTTGTTGCATTAAAAGAGGAATTTGCCTCTCTTGAACTTGGTGTCTTCTAATCTGCCCTTTTATCTGGTTCTGTTACCTGTTAGTTCCTCTTGCTGCCAAAAGTAATGCTGACTTGGGTCAGCTGTATAGCTGCTTTATAAGGCTGATGGCAAATAAGCTGCAATAATTTTTCACTGGAATAATTTCAGTGTTGTGCATGTGGGAAATACCTCTAGAGAAGTCAGGATGAAAAATGTTTGTCTCTTAGTTTCTTCTGTATGCATTTGGAAGTACTTTCATGTACAGGTACTCTTGCAATCTTACATTGTAGTGTCCAGTCAAGTTTTCTCATACAGCAACAACAGTTTCCTCTGGTCCAAAAGTACAAAAACAAAGTGAAAAACAGCTGCAAGAGGTGAAAGCCTAATTACTCTGCATTCTAAATTACAGCATTGCAGTTCCTTTAATAGATACTTCTCAAAGCATTTTGAAGTGGACTAAGTTGTTAAACTCTACCTTTATGTCAGAGGTGACGAGGCTTTCCTTTTCTGTGATTGCTTTAATCAGGGCTTTCCAAGGCTGTTGAGTTGCTCTTGAGGACTTTGTTCTGAAAGGATAATTATATTGCTGCTTAGGAAAACTCTTAATATGCATTTAAATATTTTTAATATCTGTGAAGCTGGGGAAAAACTAAAGCTTTTATGCAGAACTGGAATGTGGCATAGTATTTTGTCTTAGGCTTAGTCCTGTGTGTCTTAATAGCAGCAGCAGCAGCACTTTCCTTTCCTGGTATGTACCAAAGCAGGAAAGGTGATTTCTTACCCTGTGTGTGTATGGTGACCAAGGGGTGTTTCCAAGCTTATCAGTAGGAGTGGCTGAGAGGACTCACCTTGCAACTGATGGAGTTTTCTTTTTCCTTCTTTTGCTTGGAGCACTTTGTTTTTTCACGTGGTGATGGATTTTTTCAGTCTTAGGCTGCTGCAGTAGATTTGTCAGAACAGCACAGAGGCCAGAAGACCCTCTGAGATTCTGTGAGTTTAGGCTCCTTCAGAAGTTCAAGGATGTAGCTGAAGGTAAAGCAAGTTAAACTGGAATTCAGCTTCATACACAGTGCTTTATTCCTAGCAGAAGACTGTTTTGTAAATTTAAGAGATTTTTCTGGGTGCTTACAGATTGGGCATATCACAGTATGCTGCATGCATTAATGAAAAAATATTTCCACTTGAATAAAAAATAAAATTTAGATATATTTTTCTTATAGAATCTCAGTTTTTCATTTTATCTTCAGATATAGCTGGAAATCTGTTATTTTATTGCATTATATGAGCCTAACATTTGTGAGCACTGTGGTTTTGGGATAGTTAAAATTTTTTCATTGCATCCAAAATACTGTTATCCCTCCTGGCTGGTATTGCACTTTGTTGCTTATCAGCTAGAGGGCATTTTGTATGTATCTGTATACACAAATATGTGCGAGTGTGAGGTGATCAGCACACCCATATACTTTTTTTTCTTGTTTCAACTATTTATTGACCTCCTCTTAATATTAACCAAGTTTTATCTTTTAAGATTTTCCAGATTGCTTTATCATAAGGTGTTTTGTAGAATTAATATTTGTATCATACCTGACTTTCTCAGTTACTCACATCTGCTTACCTTTTACCTGTCAGTTAGGCCTTTATGTGACTTCAGATGTTTTCCAAGAAATACTGACACAGCCTAGGTAGTGACATGTTATACAGAAAATCTTCCTGATTTACCCCTAGCAAGAATGGGAGAGGTGACAGCTCTTCTGCTCTCTCCTTTCAGCACTGTGCATTGGAAATGAAGTACTTCAGTTGGATGCTTTTGCATTGTCTATTCAAGCTCACACAAGTGGAACATCTTTTCAGAAAGGTGTTTCCACGTGAGCAAATGTGAAGAGTATTTTACATTTCTTCTGTGTTTCTAGTGTCTTGTAACTGCTGGGTTATGGAGTTTCTTTGTTGCTTTTCTAGTAATGAAGTTACTAGAGTTAAAAATTTAGACTTTCCAGCCCTTGAGCAACATGAAGCATTGTAATTTGCACATCTTGTGCAAACTGGTTTAGGAAAATGGTCTGGTGAAAGGCTGTAGTTTGGTGTGTAGCTTAACACTTCCTTGAAGTGTATCTTTAGTTGCTGTGGGTTTCTGTTGCAATGACAATTCACCATTGATCAAACTCATTACAAATAAGTTAGTCTGTTTCTAATTAGGTTATTCTGTCTGCAGAGCCTTTCCCTCAATCTCTGTTCACAGGCCCAGGTGAGGGGAAACAATTGACTCATAGTCCTTGATAAAACCTTTCTAGGCAGGATACCTTCAGGGAAGGAATCACCAGCAGCACGTTTACTAAATTTAAAAAAAAGTCTTTTTAAGGCCGTTGTCCATCAGTGTAACAAACTTAAACTACAATAAGGGCATATATTCAGCCCTCAGATTGCCTTTGTTCTACCAGGTTCAGTCTTTATTAAAAGGCAAATAACTACTGGTGAATGTTTACCTCAAAAGTTGAAGGGGTTTCTGCCTGGAGAGATTATTACAGTGTATTTGTAGATTTGGTAATGGCCAAGAGAATGGGCTTCACACAAAAACAAAAAGATTACTCTGTGTTCTGAGAGTTTGTTCCAGTTTTGTTAAATGCTTGAGTGATTAGAAGAAAAACTTGATTTATAGTGTGGAAAAACCCTTCTCCCTTAAGATATCCCTTCTAGTAAATCTCTCAGATAAGTATTCCTGTGGGTTATTTTTGAGTTGATTTTCTGTTAGATTTTCTGTTTAACTCTTTTACACCATTTGTCCACATTAGCTGTTCTACTTCCAAGTTAGCTTTTTAATGATAGGAGATTTAAAAAAAATTTAAAGCAATTTTCCACCCCCCCCACCCCCCCCTTTTAAAACACCTCTATGAATAAAACACAGACAAGAAATATTGTTATTAATTGCAGGCTGGAAATGGAGCATTGATACCAAATAGTACATTAGGTATTGGGGCCCTTGAGGAACTCATGAATAGAATTATCTTTGAATTTCCTTCAAAGAGATGAATCCATTATTAATGCTGAATGGGTCAAAGTAATAGAATCCTAAAATTTTAATGTAGTTCACTGTTGTATAGATTTGTATATATCACTTATTTCCACAGCTGATTAATTTTGAGTAGCTATACTCTGAGATTGTTAATGAACCACGGAAGTGGATAGTTGTGCTGATGATTTATTATTACAACCTATCTATTTTAATGGCTTAATATTGGAAAAAATATTTTCTTTTGTTACAAACATGATATCCAGCTGTATGTTGGCATTAAGAAAATCTAGAACATTTCTAAAAGCTATAAAATGAAGTGTTTTGTATACAAGCTCCCTGGTCTGTATCAGTATGGAGATACAGCTGTACATAGGGAAAACACAATAAATATACATGGCTGTATGTAAGTTGGTTTGTCACCAATGTTTCTTTGCTGTACAGGAATGTTCTATTTAGTTTGAATGCAGTCACCAAGGAAACACTTTACAGGTGAAATAGTCTACAGCTTTAATAGTCTGAATGGCTTTTATTCAGGGAGAAAAAATAAGTTTACTTTATTTTCTAGTATGAGAAACAAACTTGAAATTTTCTGTCTTATTTTCCAGAATAAATTTTACATAGAAACCAAGCTTAACAGAGACTTAAAAGATGACCTTATAAAACTGTTTACGGAACATGTTGCAGAAAAGCACATTTACAACCTAATGCGTAAGTAAAGCTGTTGAATTTTTCTTATAATGGAAGCCTGGAGAGCCACAGTGCTTTCAGATGCTGTGGAAATCCACAGTAAATAGGGATAAAATGCCAAATATTAGTGAACTTCAATACAAATTCCTTTGAGGCATGAAGAAATGTGGCACACTTCAACTTATTTTTTTTTCAGAAATCTGACTTTTTATGAAGCAATGGTTTGCTTGAGTTCTAGGGGAACCAATATTTATTTTCCCTTATGACTTTTGATTATGACATCATGAATGTTTTATTGTTCTGTTGTTTATGCTGTTACTTTTTTACTTCATTATCAAAATACTGACAGGTGTCATTAAGAAGGTGATGTGGTCAAAGAAGTGACACCTCTGGGGTTATTGTCATGATGTACTGGAGCACTGCTGTGGTTGGTGAACTGCACAGTGCTGACAGCAGTTTCTCTCTTAGGTTAATGGGTTAATGCAAATGTAATGTGCTTCAAGTGATACCCACAAAAGCACTGAACAGGAAGTGTGACTCCTGTGGTGAACCACAGTGTTTGTCTGAAACCTGCCACCTCTGGGAGTGTTTGTGTGAGCACAGGGACTTTGCTGGCCTGCTTGGCCCCTCAGAAGGGCAGCCAGCAAAGCATTCCAGCAATGGAAGTGGAGTTTATTGCTCCTTTTGTCTTTGCTTGGGTAGCAATGCCCTGCTCTCTCCAGCCAAGGGCTGGGGAAAAGGAGCTTTGCTGTTGTTTGAGGCTCACTAAGAGGTGATGTCCTGGGAGAGAGGGGTGGCTGAACAGGGTGACTACAGGGTCAGGGAGCCTGGCACCCTACAGTGATGGGAGATGTCAGCTCTGATGAAATTTTGTTCTTGCCATCTGGAAAAGTGTCACTGAGAGCAGATCATTTCACCTTGGAAATAGCAGAACAATGAGAAATGCCCAGCCGTGGACCTGACATTTTATTTTGTGCCAAAGAGAATTACTGGTATCATGAAACCTGGTAAGATGATTGCTGTAACAAGATCAATGAAAATTTGGCTGATATGGCCTTAAAATGTCTGCATTTTTCAGGCAAAGAAATTTTTTTTCCAGTGGCAAAGCAAAGGTGTAACACTGAATGAACCTCCGACATAAGTGATGTCAGATGTGTGTTGCTAAGTAATTAACTTTCTGCAGTGATAATAGCAGAATCAAATAGAAATTGCAGATGAACTGTTGAAAGGGAAAGACCTGTGGTGTTGTGTGTGTGAGTAATCAGAAATACTTCTCCCCAGCTCTGTTAATTGCAGAAGTAAAATGAAAAGGAAAAAAAAAAAAAAGCTGTGTTGTTGTGTATGAAGTCTCTTGTTTAATAAGCAAGAGGTTCATTTCAGTCTGACCATCAGTTTATTAAAGCAAAGTTATTTGGGTTTTATCTCCCTCCTAAGTAAGATGATAAATACTGACAGGCACAAACTCCTAACTGTGATCAGATTTCATTAAATCTTGGATAAGAGGATCTATAAATTGAGTTAAAGTATGCCTAAATAAAATTTTAAACTTGCTAACAGGTTCTTGGGAAATAATTGAAGATGCATAGCACATGATGTAGTACTGCAGATGGGCTGAAAACTTCTAGTATTGTATTTTTTTTCTACCTTTCTCAGCTGTTTTTTTCTAGCTTCCTGAAATTCAAACCAAGATAGATGAGTATTACCTTCCTTTTTGGAAATGTAAAGGCTCTATGAAAACAGAATGCAAGTCAGTGTTTGTTATTTACTTTGCTTCCCAATGTCAGTGTGTGGTGCTCTTTGCTGATATTTGATACAGATTTGGTTCAGCAAAAAAATGTTTCTGTATTGTGAGGGGAAAAACGTACAGATATGGAGGGGATACTTTGGAAATTGTGATCCGTGTGGAGAAATGGAATCCTGGGACTGTTTTTTAAAGAGATGCTGCAACTGCCACTTCAGTGAGAGGAACCATGCCTTTCCTCTGAAAAAAAAACAAATTACAAAATTGGTTTAATCCATTTGTGATCTAGACTTGTAGGGACAGAGTAACATCTGCTCTCGCTCCTGAAATTTGTTGCTATGTTTATACAAAGTGGGTTTTGTTTATAGTACCATGTCATTCTCTCAGAGCCTGGAAGCTGGCATTTTTATTTGAAGCTGTGTTCAGGAAGGACTGTAAGTACATTTCAGGTTCATTTGATTTTTGAAAAAGTTCCTGCTCCACTTCAGAAAGATGAGGGGAGGAATCCAGAAGAGCAGTGCAGCCCAGATCTCTTCCTTGGCGTTTGATCTCACTTAGACCCCCCCAGGCTGAGTCCTCTTGTCCCCTGTGCTGGCTGGTGGGAGGCAGGAAGGTGCAAGATCAGCACCTGGCCATGTGGTGGGAGGACTTCTCTAAGCACTTGGTTGCAAAAATTTAGAGTGATTAAGGTGTCAATTCATTATTTACAGAGAAAATGTTGCCTAAGTGAACATTACTTTGACAAATTTTTCCTGCACCAATGCCAATTTGGCTCCATTTGGGTTTGATAGTGAAGTGCTTTTTTTTTTTAAAAAATAAATTCATCTATCTGGAGCACTTCTCATTAGTTAAAGTAAATGCATAATAAAAACTCACAATACATAGATCCATGAACACAGTTGTTTGTGAAACACTTTTGCACTCACAGATTTATCAAGTCAATGCTCTTCAAATTAAAGTGGGTACGTTTGAACTAAGTGAATATAACCTGATTATTTTCCTTACAAAGCCAAAGCTGGCTCTTGCTGATAAGACTGTTGCATTCAATGGCTTGGGAGAAGTTGCTGTGTGCAGAACTGCTTAACTGAATGTACCAAGCAAAGATAGAGCATCTTATTTACAGGCAGCTTGAGAAATGAGGATGGGAGGGGGGGAAGATGCAGATAATACCCCTGTGTCACTGGGGAAGGGGTGGTGGAGAATGTCATCTTTGTTCCTGCTACAGTCCTGCATGAGGTGACTTGAAAGCAGAAAAACTCAGAAATAGGGTTGTTTTCTCCTCATGCAGCCACTGTCTCTTCTGATAGTCCTGCTCTGTAATCTCCGTGCCCTGGAAACATCCTGCCTGTTTATTCTCCTCTAGAAAGATGACAATTACTGCGTGAAAGTGAATTAACAGCTCCTGAAACTCTCTACTTCTGGTACTTGCAGTAGGTAAAGTTCAATGGCAGAGTATTTGCAGGTAACTGCCACTCTTCTCCTTTTGGATATTGGCAGCTTAGTGCCCAAACCAAGCTCTCTTTTGACTCTAACAAAAGAGGAAAAGCCATTAAGAGCATAATGTTGTGTGTCCTTGGTGGAGAGATCGCTTAGGTTTAAATTACAAGAGTTTGCAATTATTCCTCTTCTCCTCCTGAAAGTTAAAAAAAAGAAGGTGAGTGCTAGGCTGGAATCCTGCTCTGGGAGGTCGATGAGGTTCCCAGCATTTCCATAATAAGAAAAAAGCAACAGAAACTTAAGCTGGTTGTAGAGGTGAAAGCTGATTTAGAGGCCACTTTGAGTCGAATATTCTACTAATTCTTTGCTTACAGCAGTGTTTGTGGGGGAAGCAGGATGTATTAGATTGATTATGGCATTTCCAAATAAGCCTTAGCATATCTGTAGTACTTCAGCCATTTATATCTGTGTGTGTAGGGGCTGTTTCTTGCCTTACACATTTACTGTTTTGAGTTCAAGAAGGGTTTTTTACTCTTGAAAGAGCAATGTACTGGTACAGATCATTCAGTACAAGTTGGTTCTTCCCAGAAAAACATCTGCCTGCATTTTTGTACAGTAGTTACTCAACTAGGAAGTCAGGTGAACTTTATCAGAGGGAAAATAGCTTTGTGCAGCACTTCTGATTTGGTTCCTGTTTCTGGGGTAATTACAGAATTAGCCTCTGCAGCCTGAGCACACAGAGTGGTTACTGTGTGTGGATTCTAAAGGCACGTAGGCAGTTGCAGAATGTAGTTCTCCATGTCAGTGCTTGTGTGAGTTCAGAGCTAAACCTGGTGTAAAAATATATCACATGTGTTTGCCAAAGTAGAAGTACTTCTCATGGTTTTCAAGAAAAAGTTCTTTGAAAAAAGTCAGGAGGAGGGAGACCACTTACAGTGTACTTCATTATGTTTTCAGTTTCTAGTTAGTTACAGAGGAAGCCTTTTCTCTGAAGATTTTTACATATGAGAGTTGTTTCTTCCTAGTTAGGTCACTTGGATTCAGATGAGGGGAAGAGATCTTGTTGTTCCTTTTTCTTTATTTCTTTGTTAGAGGTGCATTTAAGTTCAGTAGAAGGACTGTTTATGTTGGAAAAGGTTTTCCTTTATAAAAACAGAAAAGATATTTCCACTGCCTTGCTGCTTTCTAAAAAGTACCAGAAAAGTTAACTTGAATGTTGGAAAAAGTTGCTAACAGCTCTTCAGCAATGAAGTTATCCAGCTTTTTGATTCAGCAGATAGAAGTGTAATGCAAAATTATAGAGAATTGTATTTATAACTGTTAAGGGTGATGAATATAGCAAGGGAGGATGTTGCCTGTGCAGGGAATTCTCCTGTTGCTGGGCAGTGGCTCAGTAGGAGTGTTTGGTGCTCTGTGGGGCACCCAGCCCTATGTATTTAGCAGCTGTGTTTTGCTGTGCTGACCTCCCAAAGCCTGTTGATGTCAGTGAAGCAAGGGACACTCCTCATCTCTTTGGCTGTTTGCTGCTTTGACAAAATGCCTTTCATTAATAAATGCCATCTCCAGATTTTGTTTGTGAATACAGGACTCTGTTTGAGGGGAGCAGTGCAAAAGGCTGAGAGAAGGATTGTGATTAATGCCAAGTTCATGGCCTGACTACAGCTACCACAGAAACCACAGGGTTTGTTTTGATGTGTGCTGGTTTTTTTTATTCACTCCCCATGCCTCACCATTTGACAAGAAATAGATGATAGACAAGAAAAAGATGGATTGAATTGACAGTCACCCTGTTTGAGGTGGCATTTCTTCCTTCCCCCTCCATTTTGACCTCTGTCTCAAACAATCTGCGTATGAGAAGCAACCTGTTACTGTCTTGATGCACAAATTGCAGAGAGAATGCCCTGACAAGGGGAGAAAACACCCCCATGGTTTCTCAGCTTCTTGCAGAGAGTGTTTCCCCCAGCCTTTCTGTATGCTGCTGACATTGAAGAAGTTGTTCTTTGTGCTTCTCATTTCCATGTCACATCTAATGACGTGTTTCATAAGGAAAATGATCTTGTTCTTGAATGTCTGTCCTGAGTTGCTTTTGACAGCAATGCCTTGGGCATCATTACAGGTTTGGTGCAGCAGAACCAGGGGCTTTTATCTGAAAGGTTTGGGCCCTGGAGGAAGATCTGGGGGTTTCATTGCATGGTTTAGGCTAAGTCTGCATTAATAAGTGGGGTGGTGTAAAGGGAGCAGAGTATGAAACACCTCTATGTTGGTGTTGAGGACCCAGTGCTGACCTTCCCTTGCTTTTTGGAGAGTTTTATTTCCCACTTGCTAATTTCTGCTCCTTTGGCCAGGGAGTAGCAGTTTGAGCACATCTGGTTTAACCTTTCCCAAAAGGAATTAAAATAATGTGCTCTGAGGCAGCTCTGTCATACCAACCAAGGAGCAGCAAAGTGGGGATGATCAGTGAATTTGCTTCAAAATCACATTTCTAATCTGAACTAAAGCTTTAATATAGAAACTGCCCTCAAGCGTTCAAAATCATTATTCTTTTTGGTTTGGGATTCAGAGTGACTGCTGTGATGACAGAAGCAATGTGTTTTAAAAATGTCTTTTTTGATTACTGAGGCCCTTTCCTTCTGTAATACATGGAATGTTACTCAGCCTCTAGACACTGCATTGCTTTCTCCTAAAACTCTGAAAAGTTAGTATGAGAAGAAAATCTGCTCAACTCTACTCTGCCACATTCATAAACTATATTTCTTGCTTTTTAAGTTTGAGACAGAAAAAAAAGAGAAATTTCTTTAAAAAATAAATACTAAAAATGCAGAATTACTGGCCTGTGGAGTGACTCTGTCCTCAGAATTAGCATATGTGTCAGGATAGGAAATTTGAGATTTCTTCCTCAGGGCCTTAAAAATGAAGAAAGGTAGTGGAGCACTAGGAGAAAATACCAATTAATTCCAGTGTGTTTGTGCCAGACTAAAACAGAGTGATTTCTGTCAGAATTCCTCTGAAACAAAAAGCTAATGTACCCTTTTCTCCAGGTATAAAGCTTCTGACACTAAATGATTTGGGGGGCAGGAGGATTCTGTAGCATAAAAAGTCCTTTTTTTCAGATGTAGGGAAGGGATGCATTTATTCTAAAGATCTTCATTAAAAATAATTCTAAAAGAATTTATGCATCTTACAGGATTGTGAATTTCAGTATTTAATTTCTAGCCTATTTTATGGTTGCAAATAGTTTAATCACTTCAAATTTACAGTTCTAACCTTATAAACAATGTTGTCCTTCCTCTCCTTCCTTCTTTCCTTCCAAATATTGATAGATACAGGTAACTGATAGTGAAAATCAACTGTAGTATCGTTCCTTTTCTTTTCCAGCCCATGGGGAATGTGCTGGGATGCTGCCATTACAGGAAAGTCAACCATTTCTTCAAAACCCTTGTCACATTAATGTCACCCTTTTCTTAGACTTCAGCAGACTCCTTTACACTCTCTAGGACTAACTAAGACAGCTTTTGTAGCTCCTAATGTTTTATGCCCTCTGTGCTCTGCAGATCTGATGGAATAATCAATATTTACATGCTCAGCAGTTTAAGGGTGCCACCACTAATATTGAAGTTGAGCTGTAATTTGACAGCTAAGGAGTAAATAATTGTGTTGTAACAATACTGGAAGCACTCTGTGTTGTTACCAAGTGTTGTAGAACATGTTCAAATTCTTTAAATAACAGTCTACATGCAAATTTTGCCTCTAAACTAAACCTTTCATCAAAGAACTGTAGGTCATTTTAAAAAGTTGCAGCTATGTTTCTAATTTTCCTTGTTTCATGTTGATTAAGTTGCTGCACCTTAAATTAAGCTGGAAAATACAGTCTCAAGTAATGACCACCATGTTTAATCTGGCGCCTTGGCAAAGGAATAGGAATAATATTCCAATTTCAATAAGGCCTCATAAAAACATACATGTGAAAATACCACCTTATTTTCCAATTATACAAGTCCAAAAGCATATCTCTACATTTATAGCTTTGTTTTTCATATTTTTCTTTTTACAGCACTGAATATTTTGCATGTGATTAAGACTCAGAATTTTTATTTTGTAGCATTTTTACTATTTACTTAATAAAGCTTTTGGTTTATGTAATGAATATTGTAAAAGTAAGCTGTGGCTTTATTAAATATCTAGTGGCAAATGCATAGTAATAAAAACTTTTTGTCTTTTTTTTTTCCTGATCTACATTTTAATTCATTACAAATGTATAAAGAATTTAAGTTGGTAAAAAGTTATTTTTAGTTTTTTTAAAGGAAGATAAAACCCCAGGATCATGAGAAGTTTTATATAACTGCAAATGTGAGGGTTAAGCCAAAGAGAAAGTCAGTTTTCATTCAAAAGGCTTTTTGAAGTTTAAGATCAGTAATTAACATGTAGGAATTGTTCCTAGGTTAAAGGAATGAAAAGGTAATACATGATCAAGCTTCATAAGACAATTTAATAATAAAATAAATAAAATAGGCAGCAGGTAAAAAAAAAAGAACAAACCCAAAATGACAAATAACAACAATAAAAAACAGACAAAAACCTGACCAATCTCACAGAAAACCACAACCCAAAATGGCAACAACAAAAACTTTCAGCTGCATCTTGGCTGCCAGCTGTGGCAATTCCCTCCCTGTTTAATTGCTGTTGGCATCTGGGTTCAATCCAGTGCTTTGCATGGACTGGGATAAAGGAACCATCTTCAAGGTGAATGGGATTTTATCACACTGAAATGGAAAGGTTTGTATGATCAGATGGACCCTCAGTAATCTGGCTGAGGGAAAGGTAATTTATCCTACTCTGGGATCTGCAGATCCTCCCAAGGGGCAGAAATGCTGTGCACTTATGTAAGGGCTCAGTTCTCTGGAAGTATTGAAGTTGTTACTCTGCACAGTGATACAAACATTGCATACATAGTGGAATTAAGTCCTAAAAAGCTCAGTTTGTACATCAGGACAAAGATCTCCAGCATCTCTTTGCTTACATTAAGCAATCAGTTCTGCTGGTGTTGAAGACTGGAAAGCACCAGCTGACTAATGCCTTGGTGTGGAAGCTGTTGGGGTTGCTTTCAGTGGGAATATGGTTTCTAATTTTTTTAAGGTGCATTGTTGAATAGTTACACATCTGCTTAAGTCATACTTAGGTATGATTTGTTGAAATAGCCTACTTTGTAGTTCTGTTAAATTACTACAAAGGGAGGGAAAAAACCCTTACATGCAAAAATTTCACTGTTCTGCCAGAAAAGTTACATCTTCACTAAATAAAAGAAATCTGTTTTCAAGGGAATGTTGAAGGATAGAAAAAGCTTTTTAGAATAGCTAAATCCTAGTTTTTGCAAGTCAATCTTGAGCTATGAACAAGTGAATTTCATCTTTTTAAGGTATTATCTGCTACTACTGGAATTACTGGGCTCCTGGATTTTGTCCCAAGGTCCTCTGTGTGATTAGGAAGTAGTTAAATGTTCATCAAGGGACAAGGTTCTCCAGTGCTGCTGTGCAGCGTTGGGGTAACTTGATTACTGCAGAGTATCTGAAGTGTTGCAGGTTCATCCCTCACTTACTCCAATATTGTTTATTTACTGGTCCTCAAAAATCCTTGAGGCCATTTTGGGTATTGTGTTCAAGAATATTTCAAAGCATTTTGTATCTTTCTGCATTTAATGTGTTTCATCACGGGAACCCACACTTCTCTTCTTTAATTCTGCCAGGAGTTATTTTCAAGACTCTTTACAGGTTAATTAACTTGTTTGCATGTTAGTTACTTAGTCTGTAGAATGTGGTATTAATTAATGAGCAGTGTGGAGGTGGTCAGATGGTATCATGGTGTCATTACCACTCTCATTCAGCTGAGTTCAGTTTTATTCTGCCTCTCCCTCCTCTATCTTTGTAAATGCTGCAGGTGCAGTTCTGGGAATGGGTAGGAGTCTGTGCAACTTCTATGTTGTAGACTCTTACTAATTATTCTAAAAAAGCAAGACTCAAAGCCTTAGTATTTGTTAGTCTTTTGTAAGATTGTAAAATAACAACAGAGGTAATTTCAACATGTCTGGCAGAACTGTTTCTATTCCTTGAGTGAGCCTCTCAAGAAGTAAGAATGAATTGAATGAATGTCTAAGTTTGTTTCATTAGAAAACTGAAGGTGAGTTTGTGTGCAAAGAAGTTTTACATCTTTCCATCTTAGTTTATAGCTTTGTTTTTACATTTATACTGAGATATTTCAGTTCTATCCAGAGAGGAATCTTGTTTGCTCTTGTGGAAGTCGTTTTGGAAACACAAATCCTACATCAGTGCTATTCATTTTTCAAGGCTTGATGTCCAGCTTTTGGACAAGCTGGGTTAGTTCATACTATATGGCCTATTGAACAGGATATTCTGTAATTTTCTTTATTGAGAATCAGGAAATACATGCCATTACTTTGTTATATTGTTGAATAGAATACTGTCATGCTTTCATTTATTGACTGTAAATCAGGAGTGAGTGATTCAAATCTGCATTGTAGCAGGTGATATGTGCATTTGCAGAAAGCAAGATAAGAAGTGTTAATTTCTGAAGCTGCAATAAAGTGAGGAAGACTTTTTGTTTTAAGTAATTTCTTTTGCATATTTTAGGAATGTAATGTCTACATATGAAGAACAAATTCACAGTTCTTTGGTTACTTTGCAAATCTATTGATGAAGCTTAGGCTGAAGTGGCCACAGTCTAATTAAAGATACAAATATTTGTATATGCACACACATCGTTTGGATTGTGCATTACTGTCACATTATAAAGTACTATGCCCATTTTAATTCTTTGATTTCCAACTTTCTTGCCAGCCAAGAGGCTGTTTAACAAATCTTTAGGAAAGGGGCTGTAAATATGTCATTACAGAACAAATCACAGGTCTCACACGCTCAAGGCTTCAGCTGAAATTAGCATGCACTTTTAAGATGGCTCTTAAATACAAATCATCTGTAACAGTTAAATATAACAACTTTGATTACTTGAAGGTTACAAAAAAGTACTTTGTTTTAATTTCCCTATGACATGAGTCACTTAAAAAGTTTCAGCAAGAGAAGAAAAAACAAGCTACTGAAGATTTTTCTTTCTATTTAGGTACTCTAGTGGCAGATGCTGAAGCTTAAAAAGCAGAGCTTCTCCAGTGTAAGCCCAAGAGGTGTCCCTTAGGCAGAATTGTAAGAGTAATTTCTCCTCCACGTGGTGGGCACAGAAAGGCGCTCAAGGGCTTGGTAGAGAAATGAAAATCAAGAGGTTGCAGTTGGTTTACACCTTCTTCATTTCTTTCTTTTGTGTGCATGTGTTTCTGTAATTCAGATGTAGGTACAAAGCTCATATAAATACAAATAAGAATAAAAACCTGTACATCATAACATAAACAGTAAAAGTGCTGTTGCCAGGTTTTTCCTCAAGATAAAGGTCTAATTATTAACTTATGTTTAAAAGAAAAACTTCTCTTCTTCGATGTTTGCAATTTTTGCACTACATGTGCATAGACTTTCAATCCATCCTGAGTTTTGTATGCAGGATTCTAAATGCTAAAGTAAGGATTTGTGGATCTTCAGATGTTTAACACACTTCCTATGAGTTTGCTTCTGTTCTGTCTGAATACTTACAGCCATCACCTGCTTGGTTTTGCCCAAGCTCTGCTACCTCCAATGAATGAAAAATAAGTCATTGCACATTTTCACTATACATAATTCAAGCAGGATACTTCTATCTAAAGGTGATGTTTTATTACACTTAAGAATAAGTTGAAATCAGATAAGGGACTGTTTTCTTTGTGAGGACATCAGGTACCAAAAAAAGCACAATTGCTGTATTTTTTTTGATTTAAAAAAATCTGTTTGTAAGAGCCTGTATTTCTTGGTTGCAAAAGTTGCTGATTGTGTTTATTTTGTTTCAGCTTTACTTTTGGAAGCTCAGTCAACACCGTTTCAAATAACTCCTTCAACCATGGCAAATATTGTGAAAGGCCTGTATACACTACGTCCAGGTAAAAAGGAAAAATGTTTGTACTGATCTCATCTTGTGATTATCATTTGTTTGCCAAAATGTGTTTCCTCTCTTACTAATGCACAGTTAACACTCAAAGTGTGTTGTGTTTTGTGCATCATAATGTTCAGTTCTGCCCTGGTTCTTGTTGCCTATCTTTGGCCTGGGCAAGGTACCATATGAATACTAAATACATTTTAAAAAAACCAACCCACCCCTCTATTCTGGAAAAAAAGGGAAGATCCATTCCTTCTCTATAGAAATAAGGAAAGAAGGATGTTAATGAGTCAGTCACAGCAGAAATTTAGAAGCATTTGACTGGTGAAATATGTTCCAAGTCGCTCTTCAAACAACCAGGTCTTTGGCATGAGGTGAATGATTGTCTGTTTCTTGTACGAAGCCATTGCTTTCTTGGTATTATTTCATGGAAGAGCTTAATTTGACATTGTGACATCTTATGCAACAACAGTTATGTTGAAAGGGAAATAATGGTATTGCAGATTTTAATCAATTTTGTGTAAGAATCTCTGATTTTCTCAGTTTTGGAGAACTGAGGAGAGCCTTACCCTGTGTTTGAGAAGTTTTTAGAAACAAGAAGTGTTCAAAATATCCATAAATAAGTGGTACCTGTTTCCCTTCCTTTTACAGTACTGACAGTTTCTTACTTCAGTGTGACTCACAGAAGGACTGTGCCTGAGCTTCAGTCTATTTTTGCAGTCCTCATTTATGGAAGTAGAAATAAGGATGGGAATCCTTTACAAAAACCTTTAGTGCAATATTTAACGTGTGTACAAACCAGGAATATAGTGGACTCTCCATTTACAAAACACACTTTCAGTAAGCAAGGATTATTTTTACATCAGCAATATCAGCACACTGCCATCAATTTTAAGGCAATACTAATTTCAGTTTTAGAAAATGTTCAGGACCAAAGATAGGAAGGGTGTATACATAAGTATAAAAGTACTACTCTTTTGAAAGAAATTAATGGTGGTTGTTCCTTGACCACACTTCATATTGTGGGTGATGGATTTGTGATCTTGCAGTTTTCTGTTTCTGATGATCCCTGTTTTGCTGTCCACAGCACAGCAGACACTGCTTTGGGTTGGTACCATGGGCCTGACCAGATTCTGAGTAGTTGAAGAGCCCAGGATGGACTTCCTGGTGTAAAATGCTGTTGTTTGGTGATGCTAGCTCTTGGAGATGAATTCTGAACAGTCAGAGCAAGGGTTCCTCTGAGGCAGTGCTGCTCACTTGCCCTGTGGGATTGCCCCAGTGGATGGATGGTGGCACTGGGGAGGTGGAGCAGCAGGTGGGGCCAGTGGAAGGTGCTGTGGGATTAGAGCAGCCTGTGAATGTCTGCAGTGCAGGGAGCAGAAGGAGGAGCGATGCAGATCTGGCTGCCAGCCAGGGGCTTCCCCTTCTCATTCTCTTTTGTTTTCAGGTTGAAAGTGCCTAACGGCTGTCAGACTTCAAATGTTGCCAGAGAAGACTCTCTTTTCATTCTAGCTCAGTACTAGGACCAGTCCTTTTTGAAACCTCTATCAATGATCTGGATGAGGGGGTCAAATGCTCCCTCAGTCTGTTTGCAGGAGTGTGGGAATTGTATAAAAACTTGTCATGTTCCTCAGTGAATTTAAAAGCATCCCTTTTTTCTAAGTAAAGATCAAAGTTCAGATAACTCCTACAGCCTGTGGAAAGTCTGACTGCAGACATAATCGAGGGCTATTTATTTTTCTCAGAACTTGCTATACAGTTTCTTTTTTTATTTAAACCTAATTTTCATCCTTTGCTTAGTCTTAAAGCCTTAAAGCAACTACAAGGTAAATTTTCTTCCTCCTGTAAAACAATGTTCAATGTAGTGAAATTAAATCACATTTCTGTCCTGAAGCTGAACTAGTACAGGTTAGAATTATATTATGAACATTAAAAAAGTGTTTGTCTAAGCTTTGGAAGATCAGTGAGAGAAATGCATGAATTCCTTTGAAATGGGGATGGAGGAGCAGGGTTGTATGTTGATACTACTGTGCTTTTTAGAAGTAAGGCTCAGGGGAGAGAAAGGTATATTTTGGGGATACATTTCCTGGAGTAAAGTGTTGCAATCATTATCTAATTATCCAAGTGAGTTTGCTGATCATCAGTTGCCTGTTCTTTAGAGTGTCCAGAGACTCAGCAGGTCCCGTGAGATGCAGGAAGAACTGAATTTCAATTTGATGATGAGGTTAAGAAAAATGGTAATTCTTTTATCTACATGTGAACATCTGATTTCAAGAGTCTCATTATTTGTTCTGCTTTAAGGCATGGTTTCTGTGAACTTTGGGGTTTTTCTTTTTTCTTTTAATTCAAGATCCTAATATGTATTCAAAATAAAGTTATGTTTGTCAAAAAGTAAAATTTTCACAAAATACCTCTTCCATGTATTTTGTTATTGCTTTCTTGCTTCTTACAGAATGGGTACAGATGGCACCAGCTTTATTTTCTAAGTTCATCCCAAATATTCTACCCCCTGCTGTGGAATCTGAGCTTCAGGAATATGCTGCTCAAGACCAGAAACTTCAAAGAGAGCTTATTCAGAATGGATTTACTAGGTAATAGTAATCTTAAGTAGTAATTGTTCAGGACAGTGCTGAAATAGTAAAAATGGATACACCTAAAAACACTGAAGAAATAATTTAAGAATTAATAAAGAACCTTCACAATTCAGTATCTGAAATACAGTGTTATTTTCAATGTCTTTTGAGCACTAACAACCCTGCAGATGGTACCAAAAGAGTAGATGATTGGAAGGCTTGAAATTTTTTGATCAGACTGCTTGCAGTTCATGCATCCCTGGGTTTTGGTTGTGCTTCTGTTGCATGATCATGCTCCAATGCAACTTCAGCCTTTACTTTGTTTATTTTCTGTAAGCTCTCTTTTATTCATGGTGCTTCTGAAAATGTCAGTTTTCTCCTTAGTCTACTTCCAGAGTTATTTATACAGTCAAGGTGTTTATTTTAAATAGGCATTTCCCATCTGAGTATTAAATTGGGGAAGGGGAAGAGGGAGAAGAACAAACAGTAAAGGACACAGCAGAAAATGTTCACACTGTAAATTGTTCCCTCTGGGCAGTGCCTGTTGCTCTGTGCTGTTCTGGTTTTCTGTCCAGACAAAGGCACAGCACCTTTCACCATTTCTGCAGTAGTCTGACAATCTAAGATCAGGCTGGGGAAGCCTCGTGCTCTATTCCCAAGAGATTCATTTCTTCATAAAGAGAAAACATCTTAATCTTTCCTGTTACCTGTGCAACACTGAGAGTCTGGTCCTGTAGTTTGAACACCCACTGGATGTGAGTATGGTTAGTGTTGGGTGTATTTCTGGATTTTGCACCCCGTGGATTTCCTCAGAGATCATCTCTGTCTTCAAAGCTTGGTAAATTATTGAGCTTCTGAGCTCTGGTATTGACCCAAATGCAAATGATGTGTCACTGACCCTTTCCTTCTAAGGCTGTTAAGGAAAATAATTTTTTGAGAGATAAGCATAAAAATAAAACCATAAGATCCTGGGCTGAGAAAAGCAGTGCATTTGGCCCAAGAAGTAGTAGTGTGAGACTTTGAAAATGAGTAGGCATATAATGCTGACAAAAGAATGTAATGTACAGAACAAAACAAAAAGGGGAACAATTTGGTGTCATCAAACTTTCAATCTTACTAATTCTGTAGGTGGCTGGTAATAGTTCTGCTTACAAGTGCATTTCACCAGTTTCACACTGCTTAGAGAACTAAACGTGACATTTCAAGCAGTAACAGTCTGTATCCACAAAACCAACTGGTTTGAAAAATGTTTTTCTGTAGTCACCTGAAAATGAGAGAGACTTGCCTGTGAAGTTCTTTGGCTGGTTCTAGGAGGAGGAGAGACTGTATGAAAGGCTGGGAAGGGTAGTAAGGGACACTGACCATTGCAAGGCAAAATGCATTTGAAAAAACCAGTTAGTTTAGTGGATACAGACTGTTACTGCTTGAAATCTCACGTTTAGTTCTCTAATCAGTGTGAAGGTGGTGAAATGCACTTGTAAGAAGAACTATGGTCAGCCACCTACAGAATTAGTTGAAAGCAGTAAGCACGAGGAACACAGCACAGTAAGGTGTATTCAGCAGCAGTAATGGCACATCAGCTTCTAGTTGAAGAGCAACAGCTTATCAACACTATTAAGTGCTAAAATCTTCTGCTGAAAGAGCAATTGTTGTCATCTCAGACTTGCTTAGAGTCTGTAAGATTCAGGAGCATCTTTTCAGATTGACAGATGTAGCGTTTTTTCACATAGTTCTATAAAGTCAAAGTGAGGAAAACAATTTTATGCATGTTTTAAGCTCCCAACTGCTTATGAGCATTTTTTCTTCATCTTCACTTTGTAAAAAATTATTCTATGAGATCAAGCCTACTGTCTGTAGCAAAAGGATGAGCTAATTAAATCTATGAAATACAGCTTATACTTCTAGTAAATTGCAATTCCTGCAGTAGTAGTATTGTTACTATGTTTGCATTTTGTTTCTAAATCTCTAGAAGCTGATGATGGTGCTGAGGTATTTCACTGTTGTTAGGAAGATCACAGAATGGTTGGGGTTGGTAAGGAGGAGCGGGGACATCTTTAATTGAGGTTATCATGAAAACCTTTCTTTGCCTTCTCCCCCAGAGGTGACCAGTCACGCAAGAGAGCTGGAGAAGAGTTAACTTACAGTAAGTACAGATCCAGCCCTGCTCTCCAGCAGGCTCCAGCCCCTCACACCTGGGGCATACAGATCATGGTGGATCTTTGGGTTCTCGGGGTGGTGAGGTGTCAGAGGCTGCATCTCCACATGTAACAGCTGTCTGCAATGTAACCTTTACCATGCCAAGAAATAACACAAACTGCTTGGATGTAGAGCCATTGGGGAATGGTAGCTGTTCTGGTACTGTTGTTAACTTTTGCTCATTTTATGGCCCTCTTTCCACCAAGTTTCCTCTTGTGCTTTCAGCTGAGTCTGTTCACTTTATTCCCTACCATAAAATGTCACACAGTTTTACGATGAACTCTTATTATAGGCTAAAATGACTGAATGGACATTTATGTGGTGTATCAGCTTCTGTTTACTCTGTAAATGTTCTGCAGACACTGCTGTGTTTTGGGGGAAGGGTGGCAAGGGACATAATGTGGAAGTTTAATATGAGAGAATTTCTTAACTTTTTCTATAATTTCAGATGGCTCATCAGCTTGTGCAAGCTCCAGGGGATACAGATAGTGAATATACTGGATCAGCTTCTATTCCTAGCCAGAACAGACACTGGAGGAGCACAGGTGGTATCTGGAGCCTCCTTTGGCAACTGCTGATACTCAAGCTCTGACATGAACTATGCCTCAAAGAAGAGTTTTGGACTTTCTTCTTTATATATTAAAATGTCAGTTGCTGCTACAGTTGGGATGACTTTGAAAGATATGATTCCTTGGTCTGGCCTATCAACAAGCTCTTGTTCTGTGACTTTTGTGAGAAATGCACCTTGAAAAACAATCCTTTCAAAGTGGAAATGGGCAGGCAAAATCAGCAGCTTCCAAAAGCATTAGAATGGAAGAATCTTTTTTGCACTCTTTTCTTAATATTAAGGACATTCTTAAAACTAGTTAACACGTCAGCGTATTAGATTTTAAACTTCAAGTTATTTTCTGGAGCTTCTACTTAAATAATAAGAATAAAGTTTCATTATTTTGCAGTATTTGTTTATTAGTTTAAAACCTGTCACCTTTTAAGAGTTGGTCCCATATAAATGTATCTTCTGTCAGGGAGTTTTGAATCCAGGTTTTTCTTTTATCTCTTTTTTTTGTTACTTGGTATTTTGAAATCTGTTTTCCTATGTGTTTGTACTCTGTGCCTTCAGCTTGTGCACTTTGCGACTTTATAGACCATATTTTGTTACTGCAAAATGTGTTCTTGAGGAAAAACTTGATGTGAACAAACATGCTGCAAAGTTGCACTTTTCTCTTGCATTAATGGGAAGTTAATATAAGGAGGAAGGAAGAAAAGTTGAACCTATCACCATCACTAGTAGTGACTTGGAGGTTTGTCCCCTTTTGTTTTTCACATGTATTAGTGTTTAATGCAGGGACCAACTCTTGTAGAATCCCCCTCACTGACTTTTCATTGGCCTCAGGAGTTGGACTGGATGATCCTTGTTCCTTCCAACTCAGGCTGTTTTGTGATTCCATAATTGCAATAGATGGAGATGAGAATTCCAGACTGAACAGATTACCAAGATGTGATTTATGTTGTGCTCTGTGGAAACATTGTAGGTAAAACTCCAGTCTGGGAGGTCTGCAAAGTGCATCTCCATCAGCACAAGATTTGCACTGGGCTGAACAACGGTACCTGTCCAACATCACTCTGTGGCTCCTGTGCCATTTCTCCTGGTGTGGGGGATGTGGTGGGGCTGTGACGGGGGATGTAGTCAGAATCAGGGACTTCAGGAGTGCTGTAAAGTGTGCAAGTGCCCATCTGCCTCCTGCCTCCAGTCTCGTGTCTGGAGATCCAGCTGAGCCCAATTCCAGGGGATCTGGGCCTAGGGGCTGAGTCTGCTCATTGTGATGTGGGTTTTAATCAGCAGTATGGCTAATGCAGCTCTTTCTTGAGGGGAGAAACATACTTGAAAAAGCAGTTTGATTACAGGGTTTGGGTTTTTTTCATTACTATGGATTTATTTTTTATCACCATTAGTTATGAAGAGAAATAGGTTGGTAATATAAAAAAAAAAATCTTTCTGAAGTGAAATAAAAGTTTGTTCAGTTTTGTGTGGGACAACTCTTCCGGCTGTTTTAAAAAACAACACAAAATACCAACACAACTCCTTTCATGCTTGGATAGGTTCATTAAAAAATGCAAGAAAGAAAGAAAAAAAATAGATGCGGCAGGGACAAAGTTTCCTTTTGTTTTGTATCCAGGTTTTATGTCAGTGAATTTAATTCCATCAGAGTCTCATCAGCCACTTTGGCAACGTGGTTTGGTTGGAGAGCAGGGGCGGAAGAATGAGTTTGACACTGCTGGGATTGGCATATTCAAATGTGATTTCCCTGTGTCTTTCTTCACATATTTGCAAAGCCTGTTTAATTCTGAGGAAGTGTTTCTTTTCAAATTAAAACCTAATGCTTCAGTGTTTTGTGTCCAATGTAGAACAATGCCAGCAGTCTGAACTCATCCCCAGTAGTGTAAACCAAGCCACTCCGAGTAGGGATTTTCACATGTTGATGGTATCTGCTTCAACTTTGCTACCAGCTACTTAACTTGGAGCAGAATGGGATAAATCAGGGGGTTTAAAAATTTTGTTGAAGTGTGCTGTGGAGAAGTAAATGAAAGCTAATAAGGAACAAAAATAATTTGCCAGCTTCCAGGTTTTTAAAGTTTTGGCTTTAAACAAAAATAAAACCTCTGATAGTGTCCTTAGCTTTAAAAAATCAGTCTGCTGAAATGGCAATATTTTTGAGTTAAGAATAGATGCATTAACCTAATTTGGTTAAAGTTTGTTTACAACTTTGTTATCATCCTAGTTCACACAGTACAGTAACCAAGCTCTGTCATCCTTGTCAAGTGATCACAGCTTTTCTCTGTCCTTAAAGTGGTTTTACTGGTTCAGGTTTGTAAATAACATGTAATGCTTTTGCTTCATGTCTGAGGCAAGGGTTTAACATTCATTTTCTATTGCATTATGTTTGGGACACAAACTTACAGAGTGACAATTCCATCAAAAGGTAAAGCATTCCTGTCAGTGTGGTCCACTGTGTATGCACTGGGTAGGGCTTGGATGCTTCTAGTCCTGTGTAGCATTGTCACCACTGGCCCCCCAGGCCTGAGAAATCTGTTTGTTAAGCACTGTATTATGTTGTAAATTTGGCATTAAAATTCCTGTCTGTTTTGGCATTATTTACATAATGCTGAAATGTCGTTTATCTGTTGAAGACATTATCATTGTGACTGAGCATGGAAAAGAATACAGGATACTATACTAAATTATTTTGTTTTTCTGTAAACTTGCATTTTACTTACAGTCAAACTAACTCAGCCAACTTGAGCATTGGTACTGTAAAGCCACAATTACCACAGCATGATCCTAACTTCAGTATTTAATTTAACCAAATAACTTGTGGTGAATCTGTTGCATCTGTAGCTTACTCTGTTAAGCAGTAAAGTTGGTTATACAATGGGTGTCCTCTTTATGTTGCACTGGTTCTATAGCCAAGCTTGCTACATTAAAATATTTTTAGATTAATTTCATTTCTTTATTTGAGAAGTTGAAATATTTAAATTCAGCATGCTGACTAATGGGTAGCAGTTGTTGATATGTGGTTAAGATGGTCTTTGGTACAAATGGTGGGGTGGGGAGGTCTAACCAAGTAAGTACCCAACTCTTCTTCAGCTGCATCTCCTTCCTGCAGTTGTTGGGGAAATGTTTACAGATTAATGCATTGAAGAAGTCTTTAACTCCTGTCATTTGATAGAAATATGATCAGCTAGACTCATCCCTTTTTAATTTTTCCCTGACATGATAATTTACTTTATAAAAATTAAGAAAACCAAACAAAACCCCCAAGAACTACAAAGGGCATGTTTTGAGTGACTGAAAAATGTTTCTCATGTACACTGTGACAACCTAGTGAAAGGAGTATTCTGTGGAACTATGGAATAAAAAACAACCACTTGAATTTGACTCCTGTCATCAACCCAGCTCCAGCAGAGAGAAAACAAAGAATTTTGTTTTGGTTTTGATTTTTTTGTGTGCTGCCTTGACATGCACAAGGTATCCAGAGAGCACTTGGTTCAGCTCACAGTGTGGGCCTTTAGGGTCAGTTGAGTGCAACCATCCTGGATTTCATCTGGGATAAACAAGGATCTTTTTGGTGGCTTACAAACTTCAGATATTGGTAATCCTGATAGGTGTGAAACAGAGGTGGGCTCTGGCAGTTGCCATTCCAATATTTACAAGCCATGGGAATTTACTTTGTAAATTTAGCACAAATCAGTGTGATACTGGCCCAACAAGGTATTTTTATACCCCTAGTGCCTGTTAAAAGAAAAAGACTGGAGAATCTAAATTTAATCCTTGTAGCACTCAAATAGACTGGCTTTGAGTGGGGACCAGAGTCACTTCCCCAGAGAGGGGAAGTTGTCTCCTGTCTGTGAGGGGAGACAGAAAATCAGCATTACTGCATCAGCAAAACAGGACAAACCTGCTGATTTGGCCTCAGCTGAAAACGCCTTGACAAAGTACTTTATACTTTGCTAGAGAGAGTGAGGGAAAGGATTAAACCAATCTATCTTGATCTAACTGGAATGACTTGTTAAGGGAATTCCAAAATTTCCTAGGCAATGAGTACTCAGAAATCCCTTCTGGCTGTCTCTGGAATGCTCCAGATACACTTGGTTAATGTTCTTCTTTCTGGGCTTCTGCTATCTGACCTAATTAGCACAGAACAGGAATGTTGACTCGCCTAATGATGACAACAGAATGGATTTAGTAATAACACTTATTGCCTCATTACTATTGTTTTTCAGTTAGTTGTTCCTTAAGAAAAACTGTTGCAGTTTCTATGATGACCTGGGTCAGCACCGGATTGTATTAGAGAGCAGCAGGTAATTTATTTGTTATTATTCGTGGTTTGCACCATTTGCCATCTATCAGCAACTGGATGGTTTTGTACAGAGAAGAGCTCACAGATTGATATCTCAGGATGGTTGGTAGATGCTGCCCTGGGGATGAGGTGCATTGCAGGATGAGAGCACCTGTTCAAGGTATGGGATGGGTGGGGGTCTGAAGGCTCTGCTGAGTTGCTGAGGTGGTCCCTGGGGTCAGGGTCATACAGAAACATCCAGTGACCGTGGAGTGAACTGCACTGCCAGCAAACACCCAAAATGCCTCTGGACAGTCACCGTGGGAGAGCTGATGGGCTGTAAACTCACCTCCCCAGGTGCCTGTTCCTGTGGCAGGAGTGGCTGAGCACTGACATTCAGCACGTTTGAAACAGGCCAGGGCTTGAAATCTGAGGATTATCTCTTCCGACTCTGGTCAATGTGAAACAAAGGATTTCTCCAGCAGGTACCACACCACAGTAAATGGATGTGCTCCCAGGTTTCTGGTTTGGGGTCTCAGTCACTGGCCATGGGCTGCTGGTACTTGACCCCACCTCGTGGAAGGAGCTGGAAGCAGAACTTGGCAGGCAGGACCAGTCCTCCCTGTGCAAGAGCAGAAGGAAAACAGACCTGTTTGGGTCTTTTTTTTAATTACTTCAGTATTAAGGCTTTATTGAGCAGGCACCTGCTGTTCCCATTTGCTTAGACAGCCTGAATTGTTTTAGGTACACAGTTTGGATATCTGTTGGAATGGATCTGAGGCAGAATTCCATCCAAGCTATAGAATAATCATTTCCCTTAAAATGCAGAGATGCGTCATACCTGGTGATTATCTACTTGTTTTGGAAATAATCTCATTATCCTGTTTGTTCCCTCAGTTACAACTTCTGAATGCATATTCAAGTGCGATGTGCTTTCCAGTTATGGCTCCAATCTTCTCCTGCAGAGAATGCCATAGTTACAGACGTGCAGGGGAGAGACACCCACAAAGTGCAATCCTGCTTCCATACTTCTGTTTCTTGTTTCCCTCTGGGAATGTGACATGGGATGAAAAACTGCATGCACAATCCTTCAGCTCATTCATGTTCTGGCATAATAATGTTTTCTTCTTTCTTTTTTAAAAATTCCCAGCATTGAATTTGCCTGTTCTTACTAACTGCTGTATATCAAGCTAACCCTTCTTAGAGCTGTCTGTTCCAGTGCTGAGATGCCATTTGTGAGTAGGAGCAGCTCCTCCTTGTGAAAGCAGAATTAGGATCACGTTTTCCCAGTGCATCTCTTTGTAAATCCCAGTAATCAGACGTGGTCTGGAGCTCTCACTCCCTTGCTGAGTGAAATGAGGTCCTGTAGCTCTTTGTAGCCAATGTTCTGCACTTCCCTGGGTGAACTTCACGTTTCACTGTTCACTTTCCTGTCAGCTTGTTGTGAGCACAGCAGTGAGCAGGACCCCAGTGCTGTGGGGTTGTGATGGTGACCTCTCTCTCTTGGGAGCACTGTCAGTTCCTGCTCTCTAGCTTCCCATGGCAATTTTTTCACGGGGTAAAGCTTCTTCATTATAGGAATTGCGAGGCAGACCTTAAACGTCTCAACTCTCACATCACAGGTGACAAAAGTTCAGGTGGAAATCTGTGGTGTCACGCTCTGACCCTGCTGATGAATTGGGGATTTCCTTGGCTGAGAGGAAACAAGCAAAAATTAGCATAATACTAAATCTACTCTATCCAGCAAAGTTTCTGCAAATCTGCTGCAAACTCTCTGAACTCAGACTGACAAGCTTATAACTTGCCAGGTTCTCTTGTCAGCTTGCCAGCACATCTGCTCATCTTGGGAGAATCTCCTGGCACCTGAACGTCCAGGCTGAGCAGAGCAGTCCAGCAGCCTCAGCTGTTCTGGCTGAGCTTTCACATCCACAGGTGCTGCAGAAGGTGCTGGTTCATCTACAGGGGATTTCAGTGCCTTGTCATCACATTTGTTTCTCTGTTAACTTTAAGATAATCCAGTCAGTGGTCTGCAAATGTGAGAAGTCACCTCTGAGGCACATTTACAAAAGCCACTGTGCCCCCTCTATCATCTCTGGGCTCTTGTAAGAGATGAAAATCGTGGCTTCCTGTTTCCAGATCCTGGGTGGGATGGGCATGGAGGGTCTGTGTTCAGCTGGGTCTGTGCAGGGCTGGCTGCACAGGGGTCCCCAAGGCCTCAGGGCTGCAGGAAAGGTTTTAATTACAGGTGTAATGACTGTGTCTGTATAACCCAGGGCTGACCTGTAGGGATGGGAGGTGGTTTGCCTAATAAATAGGAAAACAAAAATTGTCCTTTGCTCTGTATTTATATACGTGAGCAGAAAATGGCTTTAAGCTCTAAGAGAGCAGGTTAGATGTTAGAAATTCTTTAGAGGGTGGTAAAGCACTGGCACAGGTTTGCCCAGAGAAGCTGTGGCTGCCCCTGGATCCATGGAAGTGTCCAAGGCCAGGTTGGTTGGGGCTCTGAGCACCCTGGGACAGCGGGAGGTGTCCCTGCCCACGGCAGGAGTGGGACTGGATGGGCTTTCAGGTCCCTTCCAACCTAAATCAGTGACTGGATGAGCCTTCAGGTCCCTTCCAACCTAAATCAGTCTGTGATTCTATGAAAACACCACTCTCCAAGAGTGTGAAGCTTTGGGGAAGAAAGCAGCAGGAAGCTGAATCAAGCTGGGAGAGCTACAAAAGCAGTGCCCTGCCAGAGCAGCAGTGACTGCTGCTGGCTGGCTGAGGGCACTTTTCCACGTGTTCCAAAGTTTAGAGCTATGTGCTGATAGAAGAGATCTGAGGAGAGCAGGATTGCTCAGCCTGGTGCTGGGGGGGAGCAGAATGTCATTGTACCACCAAATGGTTCTTGTGCTTCCTTTTAGCCATTCCCAGGGTAGGACCAACCACCCTTAAAGTGATTTAGCTGCTTTGCAGCCAGTTGTTGGTTGTATATAAAGTATTTCAAGAGCTCTATTGATTTTTAAAAGCATCCTGAAAACATAATGCATTTGAAGTTAGTTCTTTGGGGAGCTAATTTAACTTTCTACTGCTCTGCATCCTCCTCACATAAGAGTGACTTAGTTCAAGATTGTTTCAGTCTGATGAATTCTTCTTCTGTTGAATACAAACAAATGCTTTGGCCATTATTATATTATTGTCTTTGTTTGTGGGCTACATATGCACAGGAAAAAACCCAACATGTCTGGCTGCTTTTAATTGAACCATGTGACTTATCTGATTTTTTAGATCAGTCCAATTAAGGCTAATAAACTGAATTTAAAGCAAAAGAAGGATATTCATACAGAAGAAATAATTCTTCTCTTGGCTAGATAAATTTCAAACAATAGGCTTGGCCCTCAATATTAATCTCTGAGAATTTTCAGAATCATAAAGAGCTAATAAAAAAACCCCTCCTGAGTCATAGTGGACATGACAACTTATGAGCAGAATGGAGGGAGCACTTCACCACTTGGAAGAGCTTATCTTTGGCCACATACTGAGACTGTGCAAAACTTGTGTGTGCCCCAATAGGCACAGTTTCAGTATTTTTTAGCTTCTGCACTGTGTTGCCTGAATTGTGTCTGAAATTTGTAACTTTTCATGTGGTTTTCAAATATTGTCTCTATTTCAGCAATCCAGTGTCTTCTGACTGGGTGATGCTGGACACCTTCAAATCCCCATCTTTCCCCTGGCCCAGAGCACAGCCTGGAGTACTCTCTGTGTCTCTAAAAGCAGATGCTCAGAGGAGAAAGGCTGGGACAGGACAAGACTGCTCAGTTAAGGAAGAACAGCAGTGCCCATAGACGGTCTCTTTGTCCCTTTCTGAGGAGAAACATCATGACCTCAATTCCTCTGGGTTTAGTAATCCTGATCTGTGCTTCTGGCTGTCCAAATGTGCTCTGGAGAGCCTTTACACCATGTTAGAGCTGTCTGCATCCTTTCCCCTCTGAGCTCCTGCCCCTGAGTGCTGCTCTGGAGTGGGCTGTTCATCTGCTGCAGCTGGGTGAGGCTGTAGCTGTCAAGGCAGCTTTAATCTCTCTCATGTGTGGATGATGTACTGGCAAATCCTTGAGCAATGTTGCATTTTAATTCCCCTTAATGGTTATTTACAAAATGGATGAAAATATTGACAGCTTGATATTTCAAAACAGATTGAAATCTTAGGTACTTCTAGCGTCAACATAATTGCTTTCTCGGGAATGGGGGAATTAATTTAAATATATTTAAATTTTCTACCAGCAATTCTAGTGTGTTATTCTCTAGGTGTTGCCATGCTGTCAGTCAGGTTCTCCTGATTTGTAGGTTCCAACATTGTATGATTTTCTTTTGCTGTCACTTTTTTGCAGCCTACTTCAATATGTATGATGTTGCAGATGTGTTCTCTCTGGTTTTATTCTCAAGTCATACAAACCTGTCACTTTTTCTGCCTTTCACTCTGACTCAGAGCTGTCAGAAAGGCTTATTCCCACTTGGTGGAAAATTCCTGGATGTTAAAGAGATAAAAACACCCAACTTCCAGTAATCTGCCTGATTAATGAAAGGCACTCAGAGGGACTCTTTGGGGACATCTGCATGCTGAAGATGGATGTGTCTGGCCAGCCAGCAGTGCCAGCCATGGCTACAGTATGTCAAGGGTTTGTCTCACCACAGAGTAACTTTTGTCCATATTTTTAATAAGAAAATATACTCTCAGTTCCTCTAAACCATAGAACAAAACTGGCACCACAAAGTGAAGTGGTGGTTGTAAGGAAAGTGGTGAAATGAGGTGACAAAAACCAGCAGTGAAGGATGCCAGGGGTACAGACACAATCTGGAACTCTGCCCCTTCTGAACTCGGCAGGGACTTCCCTGCAAAATATCATCAAAAAGACCAGGACTTCCCTACTTAACTTACTCCAGAAGGATTTGTGGAATTGCTGTGCATGGGATTGTCAGACCAGTAACTTGTGTGACGAAAAGCAGGTATAGTTATTTGGGTACTTTTCAAACTCATAATTATGTCCTAATTATAAGTGCTGAATGCTTTTTTGAATTGTTCGTAAATTGCATTACTCTAGCATCAACATTAATTTTGATGTTAGTGAATAACTGCTTTGTGGAGGTCATTGAGTTACACCACCAGAAATCTCATTTTAAGGGAAGGAAAGGAGATCTTGTGACTGGAACAAAAGGTCCCCTTAAGATAATGCCATAAAGTTACTCATCAAAAGCCATTGGGGGTTTTCCCACAAAGGTGAACATTTCCTGGTGCTGAAAGACACAAAACCAGGTGAGGGAGAGGATTTCTGCTGTGTGCCCTCCCTGAACCAGCTTCCTGCAGGATGGGGTAAACACCAGCTCGGGGCTCTTGGAAGCACTAGTGCTGATATCAGCATAGCAAATAAGACTCCCTTAACTGCTTTAAAAAATCTCATTTTCAGGCTCCTGAGGGGTTTCTCCATTTTTGGTGGCTGTGACCATTGATATTTTTCTGAGCAGGGAGGTTACAGCTGCCCAGTGATACCAGGGACAGTCCTTGGGGTGATTGCTGCTCCAAGGCCTCTGTGCAAATACATCCTCTGCCATCCCAAAATGTCTCACGAGGGTAAGAGCAGAGTTTTCTCTCTCTGTGGTAGGTCAAGGTATTTTATGACTGAAAGGTAGCCTATATAAAGATTTGTTTTGCAGGCATCTTTTCACAAAAGAAAAAGAAATGGTTAATCCTTCAATTCCCTCCTGTTAAAGAATTTTTTACCTGTCTCTGCCTTGGTAACCACTCACAGGAACTTTAAAACTATCTAGTTGTATAGTTACAAATCAAGCTCAGAAATGCCCTTTTTTATTTGGTAGAGATTTGATTTTGATGAAGCCACTGTGATACTTATTTTTAATGAATTGATTCTTTTGAATGCATTTTACCAACTCTCTGCTCATGTTGCTCCCTTGACATGAAAAGGTGGTGTAAAATGACTTGCTGCAAAATCCTGGCCTCAGTAAACTTAATGTTTTTGATTGGAAAAAAGGTGAGCAGCAGAGCCTAAAGGCTTTTTGATTTGCATTCAGAAGTTCTTGGTTGATTGGCTTCTAGGGGATTACCCCGCGTGAGCTGGCATCTGTGCTCCAGTTTTGTTCATGAAATGGTCTGGTTTTTTTATCTAAATTCCTGAAATCAAAGGTACTTATAAAACACATTGCATTTCTGTAATTGATAAATGCACAGCTCTATTTTAGACCTGTAGCTATGATCTTGCACAAACAGAGGCAGATGAGAGTCAGCAGACAGGCATTTGTTTGATCAAAGACACCCTGAACACTGCAGTGAAAGCCCAGATTGATTTCACCTGCTATTGAGCAGTGCCCAAGTGTGTACCTGAAGTGACAGCTTAAATAAACATAGTGAGAAACCAAGGGCCATGCAGTCCTTTGAGATTCAGAAACGTGCTGGTCTGCTTTAGAGATTTTACCCTGAGCAGTCATTAGGAATTTCCATTTGGGGCAAGCATTGTTCCAGTTCGGTGTTCCTTATTTTGTAGTGCTGACTACAAATTCTTCCTTTTTATTTCGGGCATTTATTTAGTATTAACAAACTTCCTGGTCCCATGCCTCTCACTAAAGATGTTCTTTAAAAGAGTGACACAAATTACTGTTGGTTTCCCATTGGCCGTGAATTCACTTTTCATTAGGAACAGCCTCAAAAGCAGCGCTTGCTTTAATCAGCTCTTGTCTGGTTGTTTGGAAAGGCTTGCAAGGTTGACTGGCTTTCTCAACTTGATCTGTGCTCACAGTAATGAGGCATCAGGCTAATGAGACCACTACCATTGCAATTACCAGCTTATTAAATCCTAATTAGGGGCCCAATGCTGCAGGGTGCTGAGTGCTGGTTGTAAGCAGATGGATATTTCCCTGCACCCGTTTTTGATCTCCAGTTGAAAGCAGCACTAGGAGAGCATTGAGGCTCCCTGGTCACGTTTCTGGTCTGTTTCAGTGCTAATAGGGTAATTGACTCTAATGATGCTGGCTGCTGTCTAATGGTCAGAGCTGCCTTTCCCTCCCCTGAGCAGCCCAGCACCCATCATTGTTAAATGGGCTGTGATTCACATGGCAGAAGGCTGCAGAATGCCAAAGGACGGTATTTCCTATATAATGTTCTGTGGCAGGTTGTTTTCTGCACATTCATGCACTGGTGAAAGGAGTTTGCAACTTTATTGTTCATCAGTGCCAATTAAATGCAAACTCAATGTTAGCCAGACATGCTTCCTCCTGAATAAACAACTCAATTCTGTCCTCCCGAGGCTGGAGAATTCTAAATGTGCAGTGTCTCTTTTGGAATCTAATTTCCACCTGGCCTCCCTGCTGCCTGCTCTCTGTTCTGTGGCAGTCAGGGAGCTGAGCAGGCTGTGTCAGTGCAGCAGCAGGGCACTTTCCAGAAGTGCATTACAGAGCATCTCTCCTGCCTGCCAAGGCCTGGTTGTTTTGCTGTTGTTTCTGCCAGGGCAAGATTGTATGCGCTCTTCTTGATTTTCATCTCGTGGAGATGAAGTTTTGGGCTCACCTTTGCCTGCCTGTGGAGTTTTGCTGCTCCTGGCAAGCGTGGCTTTGCAGGATGTGGAGCCTTTCAGCTCCGTCTGAAAGCAGGGGCTGCTCCCAGGTTGGGAGAGGCCTGGACTGTGCTCCCTTCTCACCCATCAACCCCAAACCCTGAGCTTAGGGAGTACCTTAAAACTGAAACATGAAGGTACAAATGCACCTTGCAACACATTCTCCTGCTGGAAGCCAGGTGGATTCCTCCAGGCCTGCCAAGGCTCCAGACACATTCTCTGTGGGAACTGCCCAGGTGGCACAGAACCCATGCCTTGCTTTTTACTGCTTCTTTTAGTGAGTATTGGTCAATTTGCTGCCCCTGGGAGGAAAATTCTCCCTTACATCTCAATCCCATTTCTCATTAGCAACCCTGCTAATGAAATCCAATAGTGATGTGGACTGCAAAAAGCTGTGCCTCATCCAACCTGGCCTTGGATGCCTCCAGGATGGGGCATCCACCACCTCTCTGGTCTCCAGCTGGCCACTTGTGTAAAGGGGAAAAACGGGGCTCTGAGTACTCAGACTTAGTCTGAGTGATCCTGTATGCTTGGCTAAGAGCTTTCCCTGTGTCTGTTTTGGGACATCTCTTTTTACCCTTAAAATGGACTTGGGCTTTTGAAAGGGACTGATCCAGAAAGAATAAATTCTGAGTCTGGGGGTGCCAGCCCCACATATCATCCTGTTCTTCCCTTGAGGAAAATCACTGTCCCAAAGTGGGAGCCTTTGAGCTGTGAGACACCCAGTTGATTAAGAGAGGATTTTCTAGTTTATTCAAGCAGGCAGGTGATCTGCAGATGATGTGGGTTTTGTCTGCTTTGCTCCTAAAGACTCTTCTCAGAACAGCCCGTGTATGAAATGGGCTGAACACTCAATGAGTGAACTGGTTCTGGCAGGGCTGGGATATGAAATTGTTATCCAGCTCTGCTTGAGGCTGTCACGGCTGTCAGGTCTGCAGCTGATGTTCCAGATGGGATGGATTACCTGGGCACTGCTGGCTCTGCTCCCCACCACGAGCTCAGTACTTCAATTATGTGAAATTTGGCCATTCCTCACATAACTCCTCTGCCACCATCCCTGAACACAGGCCTTCCTTTCTGTGCTGCCTGTAAGGCTCATCAGCTTCTCACACTCTTATCTATCACGTCCAGCCATTTCTGGTGTCATACCCAGAAGCTTTCTCACATCATCCCCACTTTCCTTAATCCCAGGCAAGGGCCTCAGAGCAGTCACCCAAGAAACACAAATGTATGGGTGTGATGAAGACTTTTGCTACCACAAGTGAACAAAACAAGTTCCTTTCTGCTGCAGAGAGAAGCAACACCCCTTCCCTAGAGCTTTTCAGACCCCTTTGTGGGTCACTGTGGGAATTTAAACTGCAGGAGAAGCAAAACTCTTAGCAAAAAAGCCACAAGAAAGAAGATTAAAATGTTTGAATCTGGTGTGCTGTTGTTCATCCAGGAGTTTTAAAGAAATGGCTGGAATCTTCCAAATACAGCCCTGGGTTTAGTAATTAGACCCAGAGGAAATGATGGGTTTGATTTTGAAGCCTTCAGCCTCACAGAGGCTGAAGAACTTATTTGTGTTGCTCTGAATCCCAGAGAAAAACTGAGGAGTCAGTGTTAGGCACTGCTCAAAGCTCCAGAAGATGTGAATCTGTGACATCAATCTCTCAATTACAGCCGCTGAATTTCCTGAAACCTTTATTCTCTGGCATAACTTCCTTGAAAGATCCTGGTTGCAATTAACCTTTAAATGCTTAGGCAATTGCAAGGACTGCTGGATCCCTTAATGCATTAAGAGACTAGGGATGCCTTTTGATGGCAGGAATTCAGTTTCTGGGCTGTCTGGGAAGGAAGGGGTCATTTCCATGGTCTCTCCCCCATTTAGATTTTGTGCTGTACTCAGCTCCTTTGTTCTCATTCATTTCCCGCAGGTCTGCAGTGTCACACCTTCCCCCGTGCCCTCGGGCTTGTGGCAAAGCCATCTGAAGAAGTCACGCCTAAGTGGCTGCTGCTCAGGACAGGCTTCAGGAAAATGTGTGGGCTTTGTTTTTATTGTTGGCAAGTGTTTCTCTGCAAGGACAGGCTCAGAGGAATCCCAGATAAGGCTCTGAACCACGGACTCCTGAGGGTGCTGCATCCCTTCCCATCTGCCCTGTGAACAGCAGACCCTGCAGACCTCACCTTTGCAGTGGCTAAAAGTTCTTGAAAGGCTCCACTTACTGCTTGAAGGAAGGCTGTTTACAGCTTGGCTTCTTAACACTGCCTTGTTCAGGGTTACAATTCACCAGAATAAATATTCCTAAACTTCTCCAATTTTCCAGCAATTTGACTAGAGCAGTTATTTGTGTAACACTCTTTCTTCCTGGCCAAGAGATTCTGTTCAAGCCATTAACTGAGAGCAGGAATCCTTAGAGGTACCTGTTGCTGTGTGGATGGCGTGTATTGGCTTTCACACCTCTTTGTGCATCTATTCAAGTGGAAAACAATAATTTTCACTATCTTGTGCATAAAATATGAAATTTAATTTATCACTGGAAGCACTCTGAGGTGATTGATTCTGGGATGAGGAAAAAATGTGATTTTGCTGCATGTTTGGTAAATTGGTAGCTCTGATTTACAGATCCTTAACAGGCTCTCTGAATAAAGGAAAATTTTTTATGGTGGTGGTGGAGATGCCTTCGGGATAACAGCAGAAAGAGAAAAGGGTAATGAGAACTTGTAGTGATTGATAACTGCAGGAATTTTGATCAGATTAAGGCAATTACTGATGGGATGATGGTCATTAGCACTTTGTTTTTAATACAGAGATGAATTGCTAGAAAGCAGAGAAGTGTGCTGAGATGAACAGGAACCATTCAGTGCTTTTTTCTTTTTTTGCTGGTGTCTTTTTTTTTTTTTNATCATGATGCAAACTAAATGGCAAAACAGGCTGGCAAAGGTGGATGACTGAGGAGGGGAGCAGCAGTGTGTGGGAGCAGGCAGGGGCTGTGGTGCCTGTGCCTGCTGCTGGTGGGACCAACCCTGGGCAGGGTCACCCACCTGAGTGCTCAAAATGAGGGAGGAAAAGTCGAGTGTGGACAGAAATGAACCAGAGGCAAGAAAACAGCCTGGCAGCGAGAGTCCAGCAGACATGCCTGTTTATTTAATGGAAATACTGACTTGATTAAAGCAGGCTAAAGCCTTGGAGATGATTCTTGGTGTTAAAAGGGCTCTTTTATACAGCAACAGAAGAGAGAGAGGGTCTGATTAGAAGCAAAGCTGGATGAATTAGGAGCAATTTCTTTTTGTGTACAGACTGCAGGAAGAAGCTGCTGGGAGGGTTCTCCATATCCAGATGTCTCCCTGTCTAGACTGGCTCATCGTTAAGAATTCCATCTTTTGCCAAATTGTACCTCAGTCAGCAGCAGACTTTGGAGCTACATGTGAGGCTGTTCAGGAGCCTCTGTGTGTTCATCCCCCTGCTCCACCACGGGTTCTGTGTGACCCTCGTTTATGGGCTGGCCTGGGGAACAGCTCTGCTCTGTGGCAAACCCAGTCCTTGGGCTTTAAAACATCTGCTTAGAAAAAGATCCCCCATCCCAGTGGGGTAAGGCAGAAATCACCTACAGCTGAGCTTGGTCCTGCCCACAGATCCTACTGAAGGTAAACATTTCCAGGAGTAGCTTGAGATGCTTTAGTTAAAAATTCCTGTGCAAGCCCTTCAGTCAGCTTCAAAGCTGGCAAGTCCCAGGTTTCTGCACAGGTTCACAGGTGTAGTGAAACTCCCACAGCCATCATGAGAGCCCTAATTAATGAGCTGTGTCACACGGGTGAGGCTTCTAAGGCCTGGTAGGGAATCAGATGTTGATCCTACAAGGAGAACTTCCTGTTGCTGATGCTGGTGCTGATAATTCTGTTCCTGAGGCAGAGGAGATGAGCTCAGCCCGTTGCCCTGGCTGGGAATGCAGACGGGTGCTGAGGGGGAGGATGAGCTGCACTGACATTTACAGTGCCAGTGCCCAGAGTGGATGTGAACAGACCCAGGAAGGTGGCACTGATGAAGTCAAGCTCTGGGACCACTGGCTTCAAAATGAACGGCCTGGGGAATGAAGTCAGTTGTGGCATGTCCCCCGTGGAGAGGCAGAGGAGCCTGTGGCAGTCCCTGTGCTGGGAATGGGGCTGTGTGCAGAGTCCTGTGCCCTGGACAAGGGTCTGCCTCCTGCCCTGAGGGGTTTCTCTGGGCTGTGGGACTTGGAGACAGGTTTTACCATCACTCACTTCTTTCAGCAGGAAGCCCTCTGCACTCCGGGAAGCCTGCACAGCTTTCCTGAGCTGGAGATCCGGGGCTGTTCCCCGTTCCCTGGGTGCAGCAGTGGCAGCTGGGGGGCTGCTGGGGCACACCCTGGGTTCAGCAAGGGAAGCAGTGGCAGCAGCCAGCCCGGGCCCTGCACCTGCCTGGGCTCTGCTGGGACCAGAGGATTCATTCACCTTCACTGTAGAGGGGATTCCTCAAGGGAGGGGGAGGACTCTCTTTAATGGGCTTGGAGTGAGGAGGGGAGTGAAAGATATCAGGTATTTGTTTGCTTTGTGGTTTCCTTCCAGGCAGCCGGTGTAAACGGCAGGGAGGGGGTGGGAAACAAATGGTCATCGGCTCTGCATCTGCCTGTTTCTCCCCCTCCCATCCAGGTCTGCACTGTTCCCGTGAGCTCCTGAGCAACTGCAGAAAGTGCACACAAGAAGTGCTGTTTGCTGAGCTTGGGAATGCAACCAAGCTCAAAGCAAAGCCCCAGGTTAGCCCCCAGGCTTCATGAGCTCCTGCTTTGTGTTTGAGATCATCTGCTCACCCTTAACATGAAAACATCAGCTTGAGCCAAAGGGATGTAACGTCTCAGAAATCAAAGACTGGCCTAATATTGTTGTTGTGTTCTTCTCCCTGGCAGGGCAAGCCAAGAAAAACTGGAGGACCCCTGAGTGTGATATCCAAGCAGTGGGTTTGACTGAAGGGAAGCATTTTCAAGCAGGGAGACATGAGACAGTGAGCTGCTCCCTGGTTCTGAGGTGATGGTCCAAGTTCACAAAATGTGGGGAACATATCTCACATTAAAATGTATGTCTGGATTTGTAGGCATTGAAAAAAAACCCTGGTCTTATTAAAAACAAACAAGAAAAAGCCACGGCCTTTGGCAGTAAGAAATATCTCAGTCTGAAAGCAAGAAAAATTGGGATTTCTGTAAATCCCACACGGAGATGTTCTACAGATTTATTCTTTTGCTTTGCATCTCATTTCAGTCTCTCATCCTTTCTGCATTTTTTGTGGACTATTCCAATTGCTTGGCTGTTCTGGGTGCTCTCTTGTCTTGCCTGTACACACCACCTGGGGAACCTTTTCTGCAAAGAGCCTTTTCCCCTAATTTGACCCCACAGCCAGGGAAAGTCTCTGGAAACGAGGTGGTGCAGCTCTGCATAAATAACCACCCAGATTTTCCCTGTAATGTGCCAAATCTGACCCTGTCCCAGCACGGAGCTGCTTTGTGGGTGTTTCCTTCATCCCCCTGGGAGCATCTGCTGGTGCTGAAGGTGCTCAAGGAGGAGCAGCTCCTCCTCGGGGCCGTGGGGATGGCTGGGGGGAACGGCACCATCCCTCCCTGCCGGAGGGACCCTCTCCTCCTGCTCAGGAGTAACCCAGCAGCTCGGGGGGAGCTCCTGCTCTCGCTTGACTCCCTACCTGTTCAAAAGAAACACCTCCTCCTCCTCCTCCTCCTCCTCCTCCTCCAAAAGGGGGTGGACAACAGAGAAGAGGCAGGGGTTTGTGCTGGCAGCTTGTGCCTGTGGGCTTGCCCTCGTGGAAGGAGGAAGCAGCTCACCTGGGTGCTGAGAGCTCACCTGGGTGCTGAGAGCAGCTCACCTTGGTGCCTTGGTGCTGAGAGCAGCTCACCTGGGTGGTGAGAGCTCACCTGGGTGCGAGAGCAGCTCACCTGGGTGCTGAGAGCTCACCTGGGTGCGAGAGCAGCTCACCTGGGTGCTGAGAGCTCACCTGGGTGCTGAGAGGAGATCACCTGGGTGCTGAGAGCTCACCTGGGTGCGAGAGCAGCTCACCTGGGGGGTGAGAGGAGCTCACCTGGGTGGTGACAGCTCACCTGGGGGGTGAGAGCAGCTCACCTTGGTGCCTTGGTGCTGAGAGCAGCTCACCTGGGTGGTGAGAGCAGCTCACCTTGGTGCCTTGGTGCTGAGAGCAGCTCACCTGGGTGGTGAGAGCAGCAGACCTTGGTGCCTTGGTGCTGAGAGCAGCTCACCTGGGTGGTGAGAGCAGCTCCTCCTGCACAGGGTGGGGCTGGTGCAGGGTCCTTGCTGGAGCCCCGGGGGCATTCACAGCATCCCCCCGTGCCAGGGAGAGGCCGGGGGAAGAACTGCAGGGCGATAAACGGGCACAGCCCCTCTCTGCTGGAGAGGCAGGTAGGGCCGGAGGTTTGGAGATCACCAGGCGTGTGAGTGTTAGCAGGGAATGCTGATGAGCCACGTCGCTTTCCAGGTGCTCTTTTGCTTCTAATCCTGCCTGGTTTTCGGATTGTGGGGAATCTTGCTTCTTGGAACAGGCTGAAAATCCCCAACCCCCAAATTACACAAATTCAGTGCAAGGTTTGCTTTCATTTTTACATTAAATCATCATTATTTGTGCATGACCTTCCCTGACTTTGGGTTGTCACAAGGAGAAAATACATTTTCACCAGGCGTGTGGATACGGAGTCAATTTCCACAACAGCAGGAAATTAGCCAGGGCTTCTTTAGCTGCTGGGAAGTTGCTTTGTCTGGAAAGAGGAGGGTGAATGTTCCTGATCGTCAGGCCTCAAGTCAGGCACAAACCAGTTCCTAGAATGCTGCACAGCTGCATTTGCTTTGGGATCTGCACTCTGTCTTGCTCTTGGCTGATGAGATGATTTGGGATGATGAATTTTCCTGTGGGACAGCAGCTCTGCTCCTGTCCAGTCTGAAGGATAATAAATTCAGGTACTAATCAATTTAGGCTGAAAATGTGATGCCAGGAGGTTTTTGCTAAGTGCAGTCCCATTCCATGACAGCAGGTGCAGTGAATATTTCCCATCTATATATTTGTAAAACCATTCTAAATATATCCATTTATTTTCATTTAGGCTTGTCATTGCCTAAAGTATTCTGAGCCAGGAGTGCACCCCTGTTATATTATCTCTGTAGCAACCCTAATGAGCATCAGATGAATATTTGAATGATCTGTTTAATGGCTGCAGGAGACTCCACTGGCTTGCCAGGTTTTAACTTGATCTGTTGAAGGGTTCAACATAGGGAACTGACTCCAAAAAATCAATTTGCACTGTGAATTTGGAGAAAGGTTAGTGAATAGTTTCAGTTTGAGGGGAAAATAATCAGTTTGTTATTTGGAAGCGCTGGCTTCTTTTTTATTTGAAGTGTTGATTTTGATTGAACAGTTTCCCTTATTTAAACTTTGATCCAACAGCAAATGTTAATAAATGGGTTTTAATGACCTTTCAAGTCAAACAATTCTGTAAGCTGACTCCAAGCAGAATGTCTTTGTTTACTTATCTCAGTGATGACTTGAAGACAAAACTTTCTTGTTTTATTTGTTTGGATATCAACTGTTTTCCAAAATTCACCCCAAAACCCTGAAAAATCATTATTTATGAACTTTTGTCCACTAATTGAAAAAAAACCCATCATTTACTTCAGCTAAAGCAAATTTATTGCAAGTGCAATTTAAAAATAGACTTTTACAATTAACCCTAGGTAATTTTTACATTTCAAACTGATTTATGGGGATAATACAGTTTCCTTTATGGTTACCTTAGAGTGTTGAAACTGAACCTGTCAGGTTTTTTGGGTGTTTTTTAGATTTTATTGTAGTCGATGAATTTGCCAACATCTTTCAATGACCTTTAGAACTTGGATCTCTCCAGAACTGACTTAATTAAAGATGAGATGGAACCAAAGTGAATTTTTTAAAAGTCTGTTTTATTGTTCCCTACTAAAATTCTCCTGAATTATTCAGCTGTCAGGGATGGAATGGAATTTATCATTAAGTTATTCAGTTAGATAATTAAAGGAACCTGCAGCTTCAGTAGAAATGAAAGTAGAAAAAGGCAGCAGGGTCCTGCATGTGACAGGTTCACTTCCTGGCAGAATCCTTGGGATCATTTAACTGTCCACCCATAGGTTGAGGAGGGTCCATTGAGTTTCTGCTTTTGATTTTTGAATCTATAATAGAGTATGCAAATGCAAGGACTCCCAACAGTGCCCAGCTCAGCTCTTCTCTGTGCCTTGAGCCTGAAGGTTATAAAAATAGAGGTTACAATATCCTGTCCTTGGTGCTTTTGTTATTCCAAGTGCACCCTGACACAGTTTCCTGCTCTCATCATCACACTGAAAATCAGTTACAGGGAAATAAAAGAAGATCTGGAAAGAAGAGCACTGTGTGATACAGAGTCTTACATGTGGGTGCTTGCCTTGCTGGGCACCAAGGGCATTTTTGACCAGAATGCTTAATTTCTGTTGCTGTGGCTCACAGTAACTGTGCTGGAAAAAGGCTTTCACCAGGGTGGGAACAATCTGCTTCTGGCCATTAAGGGAGCCAAATTCATTCAATGAAGCCATTTGCTAGTCATAATTATTTTCACAACACCTGCAGGATTAATTTAAAAATAAATATCCTGAAATGTGAGGAAAGCCTAACTATAGAAAATTCTGATTACTGGGAGAAGGAGAAGCTTGCAGTGCCCAGCCTTGACCTAGGGATGTTGGTTTTTTTTTTGTCCATTAGTGATTTAGCAAATTCTGTAAGAAAGACAGTGGAGATAGTGGAAAATTGGGTGTTGAAGGGGATGTGATGGTGAAAGCATTTGTGACAACCCCAGACCTTCAGCCCTCAGCATTCCCTGCAGTCACTCCTAAACCCCCACTCTTTTGGCTTTCACAGGTGGCTGCAAATTAGATACCACGCCATAAATCCTGACCTGTTTATCACAGAGCAATTTCCAAATTATGTGATCCTCATTTCAATGAACAGCTCTCGTGAAAACAGAAACTTATAAATTCAGTGCTCTCTTTGGGCTCCAGTGATTGAATGCAGTACTCATTTCAAACTTCAGTGGCTTTTCTATTGCACCTGCAACTCCCAGATATTTCTTTTCCTGTCTGTGTCATTATTCTGCCAGTGAGTGCTGGCTGTGCCAAGAGTGCATAAAAAGGATATATAATGCAAAAAAGGGTTATGCCACTGGTATCAACAACTGCCTGGAAGGTGTCTGTAGTGAGGTGCAGGGTCAGTCACAAGTGACAGGACAAGAAATGGCCCCAAGTTGTGACAAGGGAGGTTTAGGTTGGGTAGCAGGAAAAATTTCTTCACCAAAAGGGTGGCCAAGCACTGGACCAGGCTGCCCAGGGCATTAATGGAGTCACCATCTCTGGAGGGATTTAAAAGATGTTTAGATATGGTTGAGACCACTCTGAAAGGTTTCATAGCCTTGCTGAAACATTTCCTAGCTATTCCTTCAAGTCTATTTTCTCCAAACCCAATAACTAATCTCTGGATTTCTCCAAGGATTCATACTATCTCCTCCCACAAAAATGTCTCAGTTCTTAATGCTCTCAAGGTCAAAATGGAGATATTCTCTTGCACTGTGTTTGCAGTCACAGACTTCACTTGTAGGTGTCTCCAGAACTGCTGGATCAAGCAAGCTTGATGTAACACCAGAAAACAAAATGTGCTTCTACCTCCTGTGCTCTCTGAAGAGAGAGAAAACTGTTATTTAAGGTGTTGAAATGAATTAATTTCTTGCAGTCTTATGCCAGGTTTTGTTAATATTGTCTTTATAAAGAGTGGACAACCCCTGTGGGACAGCAGTGCATTCCTAAACAAGGGGCATCAAAGCTTTGTGGGACTTGTGTTCTTCCTTGAAGATCTGAGCAGAAGAAAAGTGCAAAGATTGAAATACCTCGTTCTAGAGGTGATTTCCTTGCTGTGAGCATACCTGGGCTGCTGCAGGCCCTCAAATGCATCACACACCCTCCTGGAAGTGTCCCTGAGCCCTCTGGCAGCCACCCCTGCAGACCTGCTCTGTGGAGGAGGCAGTTCTGCATTCCTGACAGTGATGGGCTGGGGGATAGGTTTGCAAGAGAAAAAAGAAGTCTTTCACCTCATAAGCATACTCTGGTTTGCCTTTCAATTAGGCTTAATTTTTATTACGAGAAACTGAGTGTTTACTGAAAAAACATGTGATGGAGAAACTGATCTGGCCACTTAAACCCTGGAGGGAATTTGATCTAAGGCTGGTAGGAGGTTTGCTTGCCTGTGGGTGACAGCCTTCCTCAGAAATCCCAGCCTATATCTAAACTCATTTCACACCTACACATAGTGCTGTATGATTTTCAGGGCTATCTTAATTTTCAGTTATTATTATTTTTTTCCTTAAATATTTTACCCAAACGTTTTACTATGAATGAAGGAAACCAAGGGATTTGTGGTAAGAAGTTTGCTGTAGAGTAACATCTGAAATCAGAGTAGAATAAAGTTTAAATAAGTAGCAACAAAGGAAATGAATTAATAAAGAGCATGAGCGTTTATGGAGAGCTCAAGGGACAAAGGAATGATGCTGATGGATCTTTTCTTACAGCTTGCTCTGGGAAAGAGAAATGCATATCTATGTCTGGAGTGCCACATCATGGGCTGCACTGGCTACAGAAAGATGTTTGTGTGGTTTCTGCTCTAGAGTTCATTTTTAAACTCCTCTTCTGGGAAAAGGAGGTTTGTGTCTGACCCTTTGTGCCACCCCTGCCCTCTGTGCCTTGCCTGAAGGGACGAGGTGCAGCAGTTCACAGCATGAGCTGCAGATGTGGAGTCTGCACGTCCTTGCTTTCCGAGCAGCAAAAACGTGACAGGGGGTGAGTCGCCCTTTGTCCCCTGCAGACAGAGAAATTTACTGCAAAAACCAGCCTGGCTATCACCCCTCTTAGCCAGAGCTGTTGTTGATCTCTGCTGCTGCCATCTGAACTCTCAGAGTGTGGATTGCTTCCCTTCAGGGTGTTCTTGACCCATCATGGCAATGCCAGCCTGAGTGAGACCTCTTGGGCTCACAGGGGCACCCGGGAGACAATGGAACTGCTCAGCTGGATAAAAAGAAACCACCTGAAAATACTCCTGCATGCACCAAAAAGGGCAAGGATTGCTGGTTGACATACAGCAAGAGATGAGGGTGCAGAGCTGGCTACCTGGTAGTTATTCAGATAAATACACCTCTGCCCTTTGCAGGCAGAAAGGGCAGCATCAGCTGCCAGCAATCACTTGGGAAAGTGGTGTCTTTAATGACTGATAAGGTTTGTCCTCCCCTTGTATGTATGCCAGAGTGTTATTTTTTTTTTTTTTAAATAATTCACAAAATTCACAGAATGTGAAAATAGGTGCAAACTGGATTTTGTGAGTGTTGAGGGAGTTCTGCAGGTCTGACAAAGAGTGAATTAAGTTGTAGAAGCTGTGATCCAGCTAGTGGGAAGGAGTTTGGTGGCAGTGTGATCTATCTGCTCTGCCTGGCAATCTGTGGGTTTGGACTTGCTTGAGAATTGCAAGGATATGGACTCAGCTGTTATATTCTGCACAATCACCTGGCTTACTGGAACAGGCTGGAAGCTGGATTTTCTCTTTAATGGGTAACTCACACTTTGGATAAAATGTGACCGTTTCAAGCAGAATAAAATTCTGCAAACAAATTTCAAACTAGTGGAAATTCACATAAAACTGGCAGATTCAGTGGATTTTTGATGTTGGAAACCTTGGAAATTTCTGATTGAAAAATCTTCTAGGGAGAAAAACAAAAGTCCTCTGATAGGTGAAAAAAAGGTTCAAGGTTGCTTTTTTTCATGTTAACAAAGTGAATCTGCCATTAAATTCCACTTTTGAAAGTGAATTATGGATGTTCACATATGGAACATAGGCCAGACCAATCCCTAAGCTGTGCCACACATTTACCATTTTATAGAGGAAGGCATTCATATTTTCCATGGGATCCCAACTGTAATTTGTTTTGGCTTGCTCCTGTCATGAGGAATAGAGCTTTTAATTAAAATGACAAAGTCAGACTAGTCAGACTCCTATTATCATATTTAAGGAGGGCTTTGTGGAGCTTTGAACATGATAAGGTGATTTAATAGAGAAGTGCCTAACTGTTCCTTTAGGTGTTCCAACATGCCCCTCTTGGGGTATTTAATATCTCGTTTGCTGCAGGACCAAAGGATGTGCTTTGTCCTGATATTTGTACAGCCCAGTGTATCCTGATTAATTGTCCATTATTCTCTTCTAATTCCAGCCTCTCTCACCCTCCTCGTTTCAATTTGTGCTCTTCTGTGCTCCCCAAAGCTCAGCAAACCCTGATCTTCCTTGAGCTAAAGTGCTTTTAGGAAGAAATAGCAGCAAGACAAGTTTTCAGAGTCCTGCAGTGAGGATTAGGGTTGTTATGGTTACTAGATTAACTACATTGCTGCCACACCTGAATCCATCTGGAGTCTGATCCCCACTGGAGGATGTGGAACTCCCACCCTACAAGATGAACCTTGGAAAACCTGCCCAACCACTTGTCATCATTCAGAAATAAAAAAGAGCCACAATGATCTCTCTTGTGGTTACTTCAGGCTCTGTAGCTGCATCCATGGGCTCCAAGTGTGTTGGATGGGACAAGTGATTAAAAAGACTCAGAAATTACTCTTCTCAGAACACTTACTATTTCCTAATAAGTCCAAAGTGCAGAATACAAAGGGTAAAGGTATAAACTACAAATTCCACAAAAGTATTCCCTTACGACAATATTTTTTGGTTATTTTATTAAGAAATTTAGTGCATTTCTGACCTGCACTCTTACCAGCACAGTTAAAAGGGAGGCTTAGGGGTACACATGTTTGAGCAAGAATGATCCCCAGAGAAACATGCTTTTGGCAAAAGGGCCCTTTTAAGTTTCAGTTGAGACTAAAATGTATTGGCTGCACAAGAAGAGTCTGTGGAAAAGCTGAGTGGGGAACAGCAGATCTTGAACTGTAAACCTCAGAATGCTTGAAAACAGTGAGGAATTTATACAGAGAAATGCAAACAGGACTTCTATTGCTGTCTCTTTTCTCTTACTTATCTGATTTATGAAAATCCTTCTGCCCCTCACTGGAAGAACTGATCTGGCAAAAATCAGTGTCCTTTGATCTCTGGAAAGCAAGCCCTGTTAATATAGCCCTGATATGCAAGGCTGAGTTGGATTTTTGTACCTGCATTTATGTTTTCTTATCTGGGGTATTTTGTCTTCAGGATATTGGTTTCCTTTCTAGTGATTGCTTTGCCTGCAGTGATTTAACTCTGTCTCCTGACATGCAGAATTTGTGGTTTCACTGCACAGGTACTGAGCTCTCTGATGTGACTCTACCACCTTGAATCCCTGTACCTAAAAATCAACCTTGCTGGTCCTGTAAGCCTCTCTAGTACCCACCTGTAGGTGTTAAATAAAGTTTTTACTGGTTCAGTATAAAAATCCAGATGGTACATCACTTGTGAAGAGCTGTCTCCTGATTTGTTTGGATCAGCTCCCGTGTGCATTGCTGGGTGCTCCCACACCCTGTGCTGAAAGTTGTTGGTAGCAATCACAGGCTCGTGGCATTAACTGAGGGGTAATTTGGGCTACAACATTTTGAGAGGTGTAAGAAGTGGCCTGAGGGATCAGCAACTTGAGGTTAAAATGCTCTGTTGCAGCTCACTTAGCAATCAAATTTCAATACCTGGTCATCATCTTGGGTTGGAAGGGACCTGAAAGATCACCCAGTTCCAGAGCCATGGGCAGGGACACCCTGGCCAGGTTGCCCCAAGCCCCATCCAGCCTGGCCTTGAGCACTTCCAGGGATGGGACATCCACAGCTTCTCTGGGTGATGGTGAGGAGCCAAAGTTGCAGCTCTTAGTTTAAAAATCGTCATCTTCAGAAGCATAGGTGCTCTCTGGACATGAAAGAATTTGAAAAAAATGGGCTTTTTCTTGCTGGAGAAGTCATGTGGATGCATTGACTGGTAATTTGGGTTTTTTTTGTGATTTCCTCTGGGCAGTGGGATTAGGAAAACAGTAGGAACAAATTACAGAGAGGGAGCATTGGGGATGAGAGAGACTTTGCTTTTTCAGCTTCTTATTCTTTTCTCATTTCTTGCCCTTCAAACTGTGGCAAGACACCCACACTGCTGATGGCTCCAGTGGCAAATGGAATCTGAGGAAACACAAACAAGGAGCCTAAAGGGCAGATGTTGCAAGGAATTAGGTGTACTGTGGCCAACAATGAGGCATGTGGGTGTTCAGGATCTTTCTAGAGTGTCCCAAACAAACATGCAGCCCCGTAAAGCCTGTTCGTGTTCCAAGAGGGGGATGCAGTGCAGAAATGACTCTGCAGATATTAATCAAACAGCCTGGTTACACCATTCTATTATAAATAATGTTCAATGTCATTGGGATGTTGTTGTTATAGAATCAATGTCATGACAGATGTTTATTTGTGATTATTTCAGTGGGTAAAACACTAAAGTTGGATATGTTTCAATGATTTTTAATGCTTCTGCAGCGTAAGGGATTTAAATCGTGTATAAAAGTTCATGTCTAGGACATCTTTTTATGTATCAGATTAATTTAAAGAATCTGCTAAAGTCCTAGTGATTTCTCTTGTTGATTTAATTTCTGAACTCCTGACAGCCTGGATTTTATAACAGATCAGCAAGATGCCTTTAAATCATCTGTGTAAATCTCCTTGGCTGTACCCAGTGCTGTGGGAACTTGATTACCTGAGTTTCTGAGATTAACTTGTACAACAAAAAAACTCCAGTTCCTGCATCTGACAGGTGAAGACTTGTAAGTGGGATTTAAAAATAGAAGTAGGTGAATTACTCTGCTACTTCAAATAGAATTTTAAAAGTTTCTTATTGAATATTGGCTGAATTTTAAAATAGATCCATCCCCAAAGCTGTAATTTACACTACCAGCTAAGCTCTGTGAGTAGAGTAATTAATTACAAAATAAAAGCTGCTAAAAGCTGCTGTCACTGGGGATAGGACTTCATGCACCCCCAAGGTTGAGTCAGGGAGCCTGAGGAATACACAATACACAGTTTGACCTCAGCATGGAATCCTTAAAGCTGGAAAATGCAATATGATGCACTTCCCATGAAAGCACATTAAGGAAATTATTTGGGAACCCATTGTACAATGACTGTAAAGTCAAACTCCTGAAGCTGGTATTAGAAAAGATTTTTACAGAGTAAATCCATTTCTTCCATCCAGAATCTGCAATGATGTGTTGGAAAGAGTTTCTTCCTATATCAAGAGCTGCTATCTATCTATATCATCTATATCTATATCTATATCTATATCTATCATCTATATCTATATCTATATCTATATCTATATCTATATCTATACCATCTAATTTATATCTAATCTATAACTAATCTATATATATATAATCTACATCTATATCTATGTATATCTATATATCTAAATATATATATTTATCTATCTATATCTATCTATATGTATATCATCTATATCTATATATCTAAATATATCTATAGTTGCTTATCTATATCAGTCTATATCTACATCAGTATATTTCTATATATTTTTCTCCCACCCTGGGTGTTTCCTAATGCTCTCCTGCAATGTCTGAGCTTGTGCTGCCTTTGTTAATGACCATCCCAATTTCCATTCCCAAGGCTGTCATGGCCTGGCTGTGAAATATCCCACAAGCTGCTGCAGGTGTCAGCTCAGAAACGTGTTCCCCTGTGCAGGGGAAGGATTCTGCCTGCACAAACTGAAGGGCAGAGTTTCTCACTCTGTTGGGTTCACAGGTCTCTGGGCTGTGACATGAGTGACTCCCTCGGGTGAACATCAATAGATTTGACTCAGCCTCCACAGGGCTGGTGCTGCACCAGGCTGGGAATTCACTGGACCTGTGCTATCTCCTTCAATGCAAGGCAAACTCCTGGCCCAGGGAAGGGCTCATCCCTTCCCTGCCCAGCTGCAGGAGTAAGTGTTTGGCTCAGGTCTGTGGATTATAATTGATTTTGGAAAGAGTTGATGACGGTGTTGGTGTTTGAGGCTGCGGAGTGTGCAGTGAGCTGTCAGGTGGTGGGAGAGGCTGCTCCCTGTTCAGGCAAACCTGAAGCTGATAAACTCTAACCTCAAGCAGTATTGTTTTACAGATTCACAGCATTCCATTGACAGCTTCAATCATTCAGATTGGCTGAGCCACCAGATCCAACAGGACAGTTTTAACATTTCAGGCAGCAGACACAGGGATTAACAGGCTCAGTGTGGCACATCTGTTCCCAGGTGTGCTGGTGAGACAACTGCTAAAAATAAGTGTACATAAGGTAATATTGTAATTTTTTTTAAAATTTTCTGCTTGTTAAGGTGCTAACAGGGTGGTGATGTTTAATGAATCCAAGAGGCACAATCAATTGCAGTTGCTGCTCTCAGAATCATGGTCATGCTCTGTTCTATCACTGAGTTTTCTACCACTGTTTGATCACTTTGGTATATTTTGCCATGAAGCCACAAGTAAGATCAACACTGAGGAAAGTTCTCATAAAGAATCTCCCTATAGCACTTTAACTGTTGAATTTTCCCCACTCAGCCATGGTCAGTCTGTTATAGTTTTAGAGAATTTCAACATCACCTCTGGCATCTCAATCTCCTTGCAGGTGTAACTTCTCTCACCTCTTCAGGGAAGTGGGATCTTCTGGTCCAGTGATCCCTCAACCCCCCAAAAAGCCTCACCCTGCTCTGTGGGGAGACTCCTGCAATTTTTACACCCATTCTCACAGCTTGGACTGTGGACATTCAAAATAGATTTGTGCCAGTAGAGGCAACAGACCCCTGAGCTTCTTGCAGTATTCAAAATCCAGCCATTGACACCTTAATCAAAACAATGACATGAATTTTTTCTTGCTTATTCTGAAGGATTCTTGGCCACAAGTCTAAGTCCTCCAAAGTGTCAAAAATCACACATTATTTATTCATGTGACTTCTCCTCAGATTCCAGGAACCCATTCTGCTGTTGGCTTCTTGTTGTCTCTGCTGTTGATAGAGCAAAAAAAATGCTCTTCATTCCCTGAATTGCTCTTTATTGCCTGAATTATGCTTTTCTCTGGAATCCCTACTGAGTGCCAGTGCCGCTGCACTTATTTTTTCCCCCCACAGCTTTTTTCACTCTATCAAGGAGGGGTGAGTTTACTCCCATAGACAAGTAGTGAGAGAAAACAAAATTTTCCATGACTTGCCCACAGTTGCTCCCCCAGGCAGGATTCATTGAGCTGCAGCATTCCTGATGCTCAGCTGGACATGGATTGACAGACTCAAGAGGTGTGTGCAGGCTCCTGAGTCCCACAGCAGCACATGCTGATTGCAACACAGGGACCCTGCAGCTTGGATGGGTTTGCTCAGATATCTGGATATCTGTTAATGCAATCCCAGCCCCGTATTTGAAGTCAGCACTACAATTAAAGGTGAATTAGCATGTCTTTTATACAAGGTTGCTGATTAGAATAAGGGTTTGTTTTTTCTTTAAAGCATTCAGCAGCTGCTTTCCACCCCAGGCTGTCTCACAGAACATCTGAAGTGAGACAGGAGAGAGAGCCCTGAGGGGGATAAAGCCAGGATGCAGCTCAGGTGTGTCCTGCTGGGGCTCACAGCAGTCCAGCCTCCAGAGACACAATTCCCCTGCAGTTTCCAGGACTGCTCGTTTCACTGTTTTAACTCAAAAGCTGCTTCTTCAGTTCCTTTTAATTTTTTAAGAATTTGCTTGTATGTTTGATTTTTTTTATTTTTTTTTTTCTGGGATTCCTTTACTCTCCTAGGTTTTCCTGGTTCTCCAGGCCTGGTTATAGCACCAAGATCACATTCCTTTAACTGCAGGTTTTTCCAGGTCTGGCTGCTGCTTTTTCTAATAGGAGACTGGAAGTGTAAAGAAGCCAAAGTTCCATTCCCATAAAGCATCAAAGTAGCATTTTTTAAAAAATTAAACTATGTCAGTTCTCTCCTGAAATTGCTGTTCAAAAGAAATCTACCACCCCCAGAACATTTTGATGAGACATTATGTTGCTTCAGTTGCAGGGAAAAGAGAACACATTTCCAGCTCTCCAATTCCAGTTGGCTTTGGACAGCAAAGCTAACAGAAAATCCTCAGACTGCTCAGAGGTCCAGAAATTATTTTCTTCTGTATTTTCTCTCTTAGTAGCAGCAGTAATAACTTCATTTATTTTTAACTGGATACTGATACTTTAATGAATGCTGTACTCCAAAGCTCTCATTTCTCATTATTCCTCTGTGATTAAGACTACTCTCCTGGTCTCTTTTTTTTTTTTTTTTTTTCCCCAGCAGCCTCTTTGACACTGAGGATCAGATTTAAGACCACTTGAAGTCAATGGAGAGATTTTGATCCATTTTAATGGGCTTTGAGGCAGAGCCACAGACTAGCTGAAACAACTGCTAGCATTTCAGAAAAACCACAGCTGAATTTGGCAGCATGTAATTAATTACTGAAATTCAATATTGTGTTGCACAATACTTGGCTCTTCACAGAAGGAAGCAGGCACATTTTTAATATTTCTGTACCCCAATGCAAGACACATTTTAAAAGTCATTGCCATGAACCAGAAGAATGTCTTTCATTATGTTTAAAATTGACCGTGTTTGGTTTCTATCCCCATCAGAGCCTAATGAAAACAGCTGGAGCCTAATTATTATAATTCAGAAATATTCACTGCCCTATTCCTCTTTCAATATGCCCTGTCTTGTGGATGTGAGTTGTGTGGGGTTGAGAAGATCAAGAGCAGCTGTGTAGCAGTCTCCTGACAGGGAAGATCCCTGGCCTCCTCTACGTGAACAGACCCCCTCCAAACCAGCAGAGAGTCCCCTATTTGAAATGGAATTTAGCTCATCCAGGCACAAATATTTCCATGAAAGGTTCCCTGTTCACTGTTAGCCCCAAACCCTGAGCAGTCAGTAGTAGATTGGCAGGATATCTGTTTGATAATCTCTCCAACAAGCCTGAAAAAGCTGCAGCAACTTCGAGTGCCTGACAAATTGTTGTGCAGTGGATTTAGCAACAGGGTTGGCTGAAGGGCAGCAGATGAGAACAGCAAATCTGGCTTATGGTTTGCAAAATCCACAGCTGTAAAATACTTTGGCCTCCTTCTCTGCTAAATCTCGGTTTAGTGACTCAGCCAACAATGTTTAGAGTCTTATGTAGAATATAACAGTCTTCTCCCAAATATTTGCTTCACTTTTACATTTATATTCTCTAAACTTGTATAAATTTAATTTAAAAACCAATTTTGCTATTCACTGTCATGATGCTTGTCTGCAGAACGCAGGATAATAAAACCATTTGTAATTTCTGTTTTAATGAGACAGAAAAGGAGGAAAGGGAGGAAAACTGCTGTGATTTTATATCTCCCTAGACATCTACTTTTATCTTTTAATTTTTTTTACTTTAGAGTGGACCCAGAATGATGCTTTTTATTTAATCTGTCTTCAAGTATTGAATGAATCATAGTTTCCCCTTATTGATCTGTTATTTAATCTTATAAAATGAATAGTCATCCTTCCTCCTCAGAACGAAAAATTAATTAGCATGAGAGAAGAAAGCAGGATATAGCCTGAAACCTTATTGCTAGAGCAGCTTGCTGCCAGCCCTGTGGCCTTGCAAATCCCAGTCCTGTCTCTTGAGATCCAGCTCTAACACCTACATTTGCACCTTTGGGCTTGTTTATTTGGTGGCAAACTGCAGTGAACCTGGGAGATGTGCTTTTTCAGGATCCAAAACAAATTAAAAAGCATGTTGTGTCCAAAAGGGAGGTGACCTCAGCCTGGGAGCAGAGTCTGGCTGTGCCCAGTGTGGGGAAAGGCAGTGTCAGTATCCTGAGTGTTCTGTGCTGTTACAAATTTATATTTCTGTGTCAGCTTCTCTCTGCATCAGACTGGCTCCTGACACTCCAGAGGAAGTGAAGTGCTGTGTAGAGCACGGCTGCAGATGAGAAAAGTTTCTTCTTACTCTGTGTCTGACACACCACAGTAAGCAAGGCATCTAATTAAAATCCTGCTTGATCTCCTGTTCTTGCTCTCTTACCAGCAGTGAATGTTTGAAAGGATGTTTTTATCAGTACTTTGCAGTGTAATTAATGTTTTCCTGACCTGCTTTTCGTGTGTACCAGTATCACACCTCACCCTCAGTGCAGCAGAGAGTTACTGTCTGTCCCAAGAACGCAGAAATCTTGACGGGTTCATTGTTCTACTGAAAAAAATCACAAAGAATACCATTACATTCCTCCTCAAAGCAGTGAAATCTTTATTTGGTCTGACCTTTTCTTTATTATCCTTCACCTTCCTCAACCTGTTTACCAACGTTTCAACCTCCTCATTAAAAGTGAAGAATTGTGCAACTGCTGAGGAAAGGCTATGAATATTGACAAACACTTGAAAGAGCAGATCTGTTTCAAAGAGGAACTGGAACAGGTTTGCAGGCTCTGAGAACAGTGTGGGCTGGCAGTGCACATCCCACTCTCTCTCGAGGCTATCACGTCAGATTCCCAGCTGGTGAAATCTCATCGCAAGGTGGTGGCTTGGAAAACATGAGACAAACTCTTCTCTCATCAAAGAGCAAGGGTTTTGTTTGCTTTATGTCCTTTCCCCCTGAGAGCTGTGAAGGACTATACTGTTAGAGTATTGAAATGTGCATTTGTCAGCCAGCTTAAAAGGAATCATGGAAGAAAACAGAAAAAAATAAGGGTTAAGAAAAGAACAGGGGAAGACAGAGGGAAACAAGTAAAACAAACCCAGGATGTGAGTGCAAGGATCTCCCTTTCTACTCACATTCCTTGTAACAATCTTGCTGGGCATCGACCAGGAATGGGGTAAAATGCACCTGGAGAAATGCCACACTCACAGAAAGAGCTACTGTGACATCAGGGCATCAGAGCATGTTGCAGCTCCTGCAGGGAGAAGCAGCACTACATGTGAGCCTGTTTGCTAATGAATAGGCAAAATTAATGAAGAACATGAGGGTTAATACAGGGTGGAGAGATATAAATAGGAAAGCAGCATGGAAGAGAGAATAAGAGGCTTGGTTCCATGCTGGCTGTGAGTCAGGAGCTGCCCTAGACATGCTGAACTGGAAGCTGAGGAGTCTGAACAGGACATACAAAGATTTAGATCTGTTTAAAAATTAAATCAAGCATGAGTAATGCAAGGTCTGCGAGGTGGATGTGCTCCGTGGTGCTGCTACAAATCACTTCAGATTTCAAGGGAAAACTAACCCAGAGGACGTTAATGCACCGGAAAAAAAGGGGCAGAGAGCTCAGCAAAAGTGCCACTTGACAGGAGTGAGCTGGTGAGCAGCTTAAAAGCCTCTGAATGGTTCTTGGAACCCGCCAGCCCTGCGCAACAAAGACACAGAAATTCCGTAAATACTTTATTCCAGAACATCTTGTTCCTCTACAGACATTAATAAATATACGGAAAATGCACTTATTAAAAGGTTAGGTGGAAAGCTATTTCTGAGAAGGCGTTCTTGGTAAATGTCATCCAGCCTCGTTGCTTTTCCAATTTGGGTGGAAGGTTTTTACGTCGTTTCGGCAACAGCGTAAAAATACAGATGATTCATGTGTAGAGAGTTATTTAAGAAAAAAATGCAGATGGCATTTTAGACAGGAAAAGGTATTTTGATTATTTGCAATTCTGGGAAAAACTGAATTGAAAAGTCAGTGTCCAAAGAAAGGGGTTGGAGTCCACATTTAAGTTTTGTGGCTTTACTTGGAGGAAAAACCAGATTTTATCTGATGAAAATATGAAAAGTTCAGTTCCTAACAAAATTAAACTATGAAACAGTCAATTCATAGCAGTTAATGAGAACCATTACAGTTTATTGCTCGACTTTTCTCAGCCTCCTTTTGTCTCTTGAATCATTTAAAGAAAACTTCTTCGAACATGGCGCACGGAGATCAATTGATTAAATCTGATTGTCCTTTTGCTCCATTGGTTGCCAGTGGAAACCAGCACATTTAAAAAGAGCCTCCACTCACCCTTTGTGGTCTCTCTGACAAAGGCCAGCAGTGCTGGATACCCATTCAAAAGCAAAATTAGTCACCTGTTGTCATTTTGCTGATGAACAGTTTCTCCATTACACTGCTTTCTCTCATAATCTTGGAAACCACCAGGTTTTAAATTGTCTGGGGGATTTATTTTGCAATTGTGCCACAGATTAGAAACCAAGGTGATGGGGTAGACCCAGGTGTGTCTTTGCAAATGATTTATGGAACTGGATTGAAGTTGAAACAATGAAGGACGTTCACAACTTTTCCTTTGAAATCTTGTCATAGTAGCCAAATATTGACAAAACAAATATTTTTCCAAATTCACAATATCCTTTACTTTGTTATAAAATTATTGGAATAATTCTTTTGACCTTGAACTTTTTGCCATTGCAAATGGGGTTCTGTGGGAGACAGCCTTGATTTGAGTTGAATTCCTGTGAAATCCCATGTTCAGCAATCAGAGTAGAAAATTAACAGAGCTGGTTTGAGAGCTGGAGGAGGAACAGGAGGACAACCAGTAGCCAGCCTGCTCTTGCCTATCGTGGTATTCCCCTGATGCCACTGGGGCTTCCCTTTTTAACTTGTGTAAGGCCTGGAAACCCAGAACCACCAAAGTACAGCCATTATTTCAGGTCCCATTGCTGAACTTTCCACCTTGCTGGAGGACAGGACCCTGTTATCACTAAATTATCACCAGGATTATTCAATTGCAAGTGTGTGAGACTCCTGTTGAAGTGGTTGAATTTGAACCAGAGCCTCTGGAAGAGGGACATGGACAAAAAACCATAAATACTCTTAATATTTAGCTGAATCTATTTATTGAAGGGGGCTCTATTAATTAGCTGGAGGAAGTGCCTTAGATTTCCCTTCAAGTCCTAAATTTAAATTGCCTGGGAGAATATTTTAGATTTGTGTGGCTTTCAGCTTTTTTTCAGAATACAAATTTTTATGGGCTACAGATGCTTTGTACTACAATTTCTGTTTAGGTGAGAGCCCAGATTTCTGGCAAAATTTCTCTGAAAAATGTCAACAACCACTTTTTACTTCTCCAGCAGTCTAAAGCCCTCCCCAAGATCACTCCTTACCATGGCAATTGGAGTTACTTGGAAGGGAGTTTGACTTAGTCTCTTTTATGAAATAAAAGTATCAGTCAAGGATTAGAGGCCAGCTGGGCTTTGCTACTTGTGTTTGCCACTTGGCATTGGGCACTGCCAGCCCCAAGGTAGCCCAGCTGCTGCTTTAGTCACTCAGTGTGGCCTGGGCAGCATTGCCACCTTCAGAGAAGAGCAGCAGCCTGGGCAGGATGAATCCATTTGAATTCGGAATTTACTGTGCTCCTTGATTGAAAACACCCATGTTTTTGCAGGTGGCTCTGTGGCATTTCTTCTTCCTACTTGGCGTTGCTGGTGTGGTTTTCTTGTTCCTTTCAAAGGCTTGCAGTGACCTGTTTGTGATGGGAGGAATCTGCTCACCAGTGAAGCACTTGGCAGCTGTCTGAGGGTACAGCCCACGAACTGCAGGCACAGAGCTGCAGCCTCTCCCCCTGGTTTTGAAAGCTTTCTGAAAAGTTTATATTCTCGAGTCAGATTTCCTCACACACTGTACTAAAAACACCAGCTTTGTTTACATTCCTTCTTGGAGAAGGGAATCTGATGGACTGGGCACTTCACCAGTCTGGTTGAGAGGTGGGATTTCATCTTCCAATCCTCTCTCACTTTGCAAACCCTATAAAATTGTGTATCCATAATAAACAGGTCCTTTTTTGGGGGGCCTCTGCTGTTCTCTCAATAGTGGTGAAACCGTGTCCTCCTTTGGTGCCCTGTTGCTGCAGGTACTACAGCAGCCAGGAGAGGAGATGCCCAGCCCAGCTCTGCTGGCCTCAGCAAGGCTCTGTCAGGCTGCACCAGGCAGGGGCTGGCCCAGAGTTTGGTTATCAGGAGGACAGAGCAGCTGCTGCTCAGAGGAACAGAGTCGTTCTCCCAGTGGTGCTCTGGGTCTGTGGCATGACAGCCCCAGGGAATATAAAAGTTAATTGAGGAAAGTGAACTCGGAGATGAAACTCTGTCCCAACTCCTGCATGAGCAGGATTTACTCCTTAGGGCAGTGGAGGCATTTATATGGATGGGCACAGGGTGTACCTGTGGCCATCATCTTGAGAGGAGGTTGCCAGGAGGGTGGGCAGCTGCAGCTCTGAGGGAAAAGGAGTCACTTTCCTCCATCAGCTCTTTTCTGGTGTTACAGATGTCCTTTCTTTCTTAACACTGAAAAAAAATGTAGGGAGGAATGGGAAAAGGAGAGAATGCTCCACCCTAATTATTTGTTCCTTGAGACCATCTAACAAAACATTGTTGGAAACCCCTGGCTGAGGGCTCTGTTCCCAGCAGGAGAACACTTGGTCTTTTATTTGGATGACTACATTGGTGAGATCCTGGTCACCACAGAATCTTAAAGATCATCTTGTTCCACTCCTTGCCATGAGCAGGGACATCTTCCACTGTCCCAGGTTGCCCCAAGCCCCATCCAGCCTGGCCTGGGACATTTCCAGGGATGGAGCATCCACATTTTCCCTGGGCAACCTGTCCCACTGCCTCACTACTCTCTGAGTAAAGGATTTCTTCCCAACATCTGATCTAAATCTCTCCTCTTTTAGTTAAAAAAACGCTCCCCCTTTTGAAAAATGGTAGGAAAATGGTAGGAAAATTGCCACTGGCCATGGAAAAAGTCACTCTGCTTTTCTGTAACTTCTCCCTGTTTGTGTTATTTCAGCTCGGAACAGTAGCAACTCCTGTGCACTTTCAGTCTTTCAAGTCTGTTTTGTGAGTAGCGAATTCACAAGGTTGGAGGGTTTCTTGAGAGCGTGGAGAGGAGAGAAATTACTTGTGAATTTCAATTGAACTTAGGAAGCACATTCTGCCAGAGGGGAAGAGAAGGAGAAGGAACGTTAAAAACACATCTTTCCTCAGTAATTTGGAAAAAGCTTCACTCCAAAGTTGTCCACATGGTTAATTTTCATGTTGCTGTGTTTTTTCTCAAAAAGCAGCCTTGGCTTTTCATACTGACGTGTTATATTTTGATGTTGGATGAAAAGCTGAAGTAAACCCACATGAGAAAAGCACAGCCCGGAGTGAAATTTTTGTAGATTCTTTTTTGGTTTACTCCGATCACCCCCCCCCCCTTCATTTTTTTTAAATATAAATTTCACCCTGAGCCAGATTTTTAGGAGATGTTTTTTATTTCTTACCTCAAAAGTGATAATTTATGGAGTGAGCAGGAAGAGCCATCCTGCCAGGCAGTGCATTGAGCTGCAACACCACTTACATGCACTGCAGAGAGGCAGCTGCCAACGCTGGGAAAGCAGAGATGTGCAGAGCTGTGGCTGCAGGACAGGAGGGGGGCTTTGAGCAGGCACCAGAGAGAACCAGCTTTGTGGCCTCAAGGGGTTCCAGTGCTGTTCCTTTTCCTACCAAAAGCGTGCTTTGGAAATGGGTATTCCTGTATGCCATGGACCCCTTCGGGAGAATTCGGGTGCTGGGATTTGAGTAGGTCAGTTATAGATGGAAAGCAAAAATTATTTTGTAATAGTAATGAAAATATTGCACGTGTTTTATGTTGCAGACCTTTTTTGGTTTTTTTGGCTAACTGTGGATCCATTTAAGGCCTTCACACAGTTCTAACTCCCCTCTGGGATGGCATTCAATAAATAAATTCAATGGGTAGGAAAAATCATGTGTTTTTCTCGCAACTGGTGCCGACACAAAACAAAAACCAAACTGGAGTGCTAAACTGAATTTGTGCAATTCTCACTGCTATTTCAGATATGTTGCATTGCTAACAAAAAATGCTATTGAAGTGTGGGTCAGGCACACAGCGTGCTGTCACAAGCAGGAACACTTTCATGATTGCCCCTCCATGTGGGAGCAAGCCCCTTGTTTAGCTCATAAAGAGCTGGAATTCTTGCCTTCCCTCACCTTAAAATAAAATCTGCACAATTCCTCTGCTGTGTTGCAATTTCTCTTTATGCTGGGAAAAGTTGCAGACGGAGCAGAAGCAGAGGCACACAGATGGGAGTCTGAGGGGAGAAGTGTGTCTTAATTCTGTGTATTGCTGCCTGATTAAAATAGCACAAGGGGTGAGGCATGCTTTTAGCAAGTACAGTGATCACAGTCAGTGTTCTTGAATTCCTTCTGTCTTGCTTTTAAACGTGTCAATATTTGTTCCAGCAGCAGTCTGTTGCTTAGAAAATGCTCTGCTACCGTTCCTGTAGTTTAAATTAATCTCATTCCTGAGCCTTTGTTGTCACAGATCCATTTATTCCAGGCTGAATTTGAAATTTGTGTGCTTGTAACCCAGGGATGTGGCACGTGCCTCATGAACATCTCTACCCATGGCTTTAAATGGAAGTAAAAATTCTTTACTTTTTCATGCTACACAATCATAATTTTTCATGCTGCACAATCAAATCCCAGGCAAGGGAGAAGGGCACGTGCATCAGACAGGGATGCAGGGTTTAACTCTCAATGCATGCACGAGTTTACACTCCCCTCACTCCCATAGGAGTGCATTTTCCTCAGGAAAGGGGAACTTTCTCTGGCTAATTGGATGCTGTGTATGGCATAAGCAGCCTCAATCATAACTTAAAGCCTGTAAATCCTTAGTGAGGTGCAGAATATCTTCTGGAAATGCAATCAGCCCTTAAGTCTTATAATTTTTAGGAAGACTTTGAGCAACAAAACCCCATATTCTCAGAAAATTGCTCCAATGCCCAATAAACTTCATATCTGGTGTTTTGTGCCTTATTTTTAGCTTTAATTTAGCCAGTTCCAGCTTCGGCCTCCAGCTCTCATTATGGCTTTTGCTGATTAATAGTCCCTCCACTAGCAGATGTTCTCATCATGTCTGTATGAATTAGAACATCTTCACCTTTTAACCCCCTCTTGCATGCACTCACATTGAGGTCCTCTGAGTCTTTCCTGGTAACAGTGAATTCGAGGAAAAACAGTCGTAGAGTATTTGGGGTTTTTTGGCACTTTTTAGAGGGAATTGAGAAACTGAGAAAGAGCAAAGAGCCCCACAAATATCCAGCCCCCAACCACGGTGCTATAAATGGCAGGAGCGGGGCAGGCACAGCCAAAAGCCTGGTGCAACAGGGTTTTCCTGGCTGTTTGAGGGAGATGGGTGCTCTGGGCAGGATAGGCTACCTTGGGAGGTGGCTGAGCACCTCAGGAAATGGGATGGTTTTGGTCTGAGCAGTGAGGCCACACAGAAAGTGAGGGCTGGGAAAACATTGATGTCAGGGATTGGAGCTGATCCATCAACCAGAACCCAGAGAGCTGTCCCTGAACTGGGCTGTGGCTCTGCTGCTGGTGAGGCTGGATCATTTGTTATCAAACATCCCTGTCCCTTGGAGTGAGATTCCTCTGCTTTGATAGCAGAGGCTCCTGTTGGACCTCTGTCAGCTGGAAGCCAGCAGAGCCTTCTCTGGCTGCCCTGTGGTAGCTGTGCACACACAGAGCCTTGCTTGGTGACTGTGATCAAATTCCCTCTCTCTCTCAGCTTCTTCTAAGTGCTGCTTAAGGTTAAAGCTGGTCCACAAGACAGTTTTGCATTTCACAAGAGATAATTTGGGACTGGTGTCCATTTCTGCCCCCAAACCCTTAGCCAAGGCAGCAGGAAGCCTGGCATCTGTGCAGGGGTTTCTGCTTTTCTGTCTCTCTGGGATACAAGTCACTGCTTCATTCTCTGCTGCTGCTCTCTTGGTACAAACCTGTCCCTTGTGACTTCTGCACATTTTATGAAACAACTGAATAAACCTTTCCCTGGAGATGGTGTGATAACCTCCAACTCTCTCAAGTATATGTCATCTACTTTCGAGCTTGCTTTCTATAATATATTGCTTTTGTGTGTATTGTGTTTTTTAATCCAAGTGCCATATGCCAGTACATTAAATACTTTACAAAAGCTTATATACTTTAACAGCCATTTCTTCATCAACCACATTTGTAACTCATGAAAAACATCAAATGTATCTGTGTGTGAATGCTCATAACTGTAAATATTTCTGTTCAACACAGAGTACAGGGGGCTGATTAGAAAAGCCAGACTCAAAGGCTGCTGGACAAAGCAGGTATAAAGTGTTAGAGTTAACATGCCTTCTTAGAAAATACTCCCAGGCCTTGTGATTGCATTGGATCTACATTTGCATAACAATCACCTTGCCTAACTACTTTCCAATAATTTGTGTAGATGAAAGGGTAATTTTCATTTCAATGATTTAATTTCTATGGATGTCAATAGGATTATATTTTTTAAGTGCAAATAATTTTCAGTGTAATTTGCTCCCTCTTTGTATTTACTTCTCTATTTGTTTTTATTAATTTTACTCAAGGACACTTTAAATACTTAGTCATATTTTTGTGGAAATGAACATCACTTTTATACCTGATTGTACCCATTGAATCTAATTGTTATACAGGGCAGCCAGGACTTGGAAGAAAAAGTGATGACTGATGTGTAAAGTATAAAAAAAATAAATAAACCAGTGTAATCCTTAAACTTCAGGTCAAACCCTTCAAATGACTTCTGTGGATTGTTCAAGGCAGTGTGTTGGTAAATCTGATTCCCACCTTATGGGACAGGGCTTTTTCAGTGGGACTTTGCTATGTGACCTTTGATGTCTGCTCTGTGCTGATTCTCTGCAAATTGCAGCTTGTCCCACCAACCTTTGTGAAGGCACCTTTGCATGAAGAAAGGTGGGTGCAGAGTCTGGATGGTGCTGAGCCCAGCATGGCAGCAGTGGGAGGACATGGTTAAATACTCCCACTGCAATTGTAACCAGCACTCGCTGTCCTGCACAGACTTGGTGTAGGTAACGCCTTGGAGGAAAAAAAAAAAAATTGTTATCTGCCAAAAGCCTCCGAAAAGCATTCCTAAAAGTTCCACTTATTTCTGGCTGTTGATGAGCTGGGAAGAGAGGGGGAGAAAGAAGAATCAGAAATTATTGTGTGCCACACACACAAATAAAAGGTTTTTCTGTTTCTTAGTTGTCTCATAAACAACAACTTTACTCCCTGCAGATGTAGCAGTTCTGCATTGCTTCTGTTTTGCAGGCTGCTTCCTCTGGGAAGCTTGTAAGATCCTATTTATTTACCTATACTGTGATTTAGTCCCGTGGAACCAGATGAATATTGCCATGGCCTCACTGAATCTCTGCTGAAAAACAGAGGTGGCATTGAGCCTGTGCTGAACTTTTAACACAGACCTCATCTTCTTCTCCATTCCCACGTGAGCAGAGGGAAAGAAGCAGAGTGTCAATAAGCTCAGCCAAGAGCCAGAATCTCTCTGCTCACAGCTGGGAATTGGGCATAAAAGGCTCTTTCTCCATCACCACTAATTGCCACATGTATGACTGAAGCAAACACTCACCAGAGGGACTCAACAACGGAGCTGGTTGTTAGGAGATGGCTGGAATTCTGTACTCCTTGGAGCTCTGTAGAAAAAGATAATTTCTGAAGATGAGTCATGTGGATCTGGCTGCCACTTACTGAAAAATATGTGTGCATGTGGGATGTTGCAAAAATTAGCTGGACCCATCGGGTAGGAATAGAATTTGTACAGGGAAAAGATAGAAAATATGTGAACAATCTGAGATGTGGGCAATAGGGGTAAATAATCTGGTTAAATAAGCTCTTCCTGGGAACCAGTGAGCTGTTAATAGAATCTTCTGAATGTCAGTCTGGAGACCTTTACCAGGAATATGAGCACCCTGGGGTTTTTTGGCTTTGCAAACACCCACATGTCTTCTGCCACCATCAGAAAGGCACAAGGGACGGTGTCAGGGTCATGGCCTGGTCCACCTCCAGCCCCTGGGGCTCTGCAGTGAGTCAGGGATGCTGTGGTTTCAGAACAGCCTGTGAACCAACCCTGGCTATTAATAATTTTGGTTTTCACAGTGTTATTTTCAAATGAGATCAGTTGCCCAACCCAGGTCACTGGACAGCTGCCCAAACCCTTCCAGCAGCTGGCCTGAGGAATATTGCTGTAAGTGGGAGCTACAGCAGCTGGATCTGCTATTTAGAGGAGTCCTGCATTTCCAAAGAAAAACAATCTCTGAGCTCTAATGGCAGCAGTGACATTACAACTGGTTAGCTCAGCACAGGCTTTCAGAAATTTGGACCTGGACATGACCATAACACCAAAAGAAGAAAAGTCTCTCCTCCTTCTAAGAGAGTTGAGCACAGGACAGAGCTGGGAGGCTTTGAAGGATGGCAGTGTTAGACACCAAGCTGGATGGAACCCTGGCCAACCTGGGCAGGTGGAAGGTGTTCCTGGTTCCTGTCCATGGCAGGGGCTTGGCATGAGGTGATCTTTGAGTGCCTTTCAACACAAACCATCATTCCACTATTCTGTCCAGCTGTACACTTGTCATGCAGTCCCCATGAGCTGACAAGGGGATTGAAACCAAAAAAGGAGGGTGATTTTCAAAGATTCAGAATCCAGCTGCTGAATCAGTCAAATTTCTCTCCACTGACAGGTCTGGGAAGGTCAGAATATGTAACCTTCAGCAAAGCACACGTTTTTGAGAGGTCACATGGTGTCTGGGTAGGGTTATGAGAGGATCTGGAGTGCTGGCTTCCTAAGAAAAGTCACTCCTGTACATCCTCAGAATAAAGTACTAATAAATCCTTGTTCTTTTAGAACTTCAGAATAGAATATTCTGTGATTAATGCTTGCAGGGCTAAGTGCCTGAAGCACTATGTATGTTTAAAAGACCTTAAAAGGCCACTTTCCCTCTTGAGGTTCAAGCAAAGGTATAACAAGGACAGCACAGGAATTTCTGACTCCTAATGCTGCTCTCCTCAATTGGCCTCAATCTGATTTTTAAACAGACTGTTATCACAAATAAATCCTCCCTAACAGAGATGCTGGAGAATGTACCTCTGTCTGGGGTTGTGAATTTTCCTAACACATATTTTAAGGCAGTTATATCCAGGCTTTTACAGTGTGATTATTATTCTGGAAACACTTTAAGTTGAGTATTAACTTTCCATTGTTGTAGTATTAACTTTCCAGTCATCCAGTAAATAAAATAATCCTAATGCTGTTATGAATAGTTTTAAATTACAAATTAGTTTAAATTCCAATAAATTGTCTAATTTGAAAGCAGAGGCTCTGCTGGGAAATGTGTCAATCTCATGTAGACAGCACTTGAACAAAAGGGTCAATGATGTGGTTTATTACTTTGAGAAGGAAGAAATTTTTTTATACATATTTTCTGTTTCCCCCAGTAGCACTTATAGCTATTAGCACTAACCAGGCAAACGAAATCAATATTGTTTCCAGATCATATGCCTGGAGTTTTCAAAAATACTAAGTTTATTTTCATCTGAGACTTAGTAGCTGATCTTTTAAAGATGAATAATAAATGCAAGATACTCTTAATTATTAAATGATGACTTAATAAAGTTACTGGAGGACAAATGATAAGTGATCATTTTATGAAGAAATGAACACTGTCATTGATTTTGGATGAGACTCATGGTAATTTATGGCAGTGCTAACACTGGTGAGTAACTGTCCAACTCAACATGTAACTTTATAATTTGGAGAAAGAAGCTGTGACTCTCTGGTTAATGTGTTTATTCTGTGGCATTCAGCTACTTTGGAGAACTCTCTACAGCAACCTGGGGTTGAAGGTGTTTAGGAGTTCACCTGAAAAGACCCCAGCAGCAGAGTCTGAGACTCTCCTATGGGAATTTATAGCAAGAATTTTCAACGTGAAAAAAGGCAAGATTTGTAGGTTAGAAAGAGTGAACAAATGATCAAAGCTTCAGAAGGTCTCTTGAGTTACTGGTTTTCTGTTTCTTCTTAAGCATCACAAGCTCATTGCTTCAGGCAGAATGAATTAACTAATAAAGGCAGGAGAAAATTGCTGAGGAAGGGATGGGGAGCAAAAACTTGTTAAAATTTAACTAGTAGATAACTGTACTTCATGTACTATCTGCTATGCTGATCAAATTTCAACATCCAAATATTATTTTATTCTTATTCTGCAGAAATGCCTGGTATGTAGGTCTATACTCTCCTGTTTGGAAGTTCAAGCTGTGTCTTTAGCAGTACTCGAGAATAATTTCTTTTGGGCTTTTTCTGTAAGTGAAAGAAGGCAGGAATTCAGACAGTGCCATGTTTTAATTGCATGGCTTTGGTTTTTAAGCCTTTTTCCCAGTGGATAAATTTATGGGTTCAGTGTAGCAAGCAAATAATATGGTAGAACTTGAGGAAGCAGAAACTAGGAAAAAAACCATAAAGTTATCAAGCAGGTGGTCAGCTTAAAACCCAAAGTTGCAGAGTTAAAATGTGGCATGTTTTTGGCAGTTTGTTTTGGATATGGATGAATAAAAGCCAGAGAAACCTGTGGGAGAAAAACCCATGGGACAAATCTCTCTGGATTAAACCATTGCCTTAGAGGAACCTGGAGTGTTGATTGCTGGAATGTTTTCACAGGGAAGGCATCAACATATCCTGTTTCTCTTCCCTTTTCCTTCCCCCAGAAGTCACTACCAGAGATAGGCTGCTGGAGTGGATACATTAACCTAGAGCTGCAATTCTTCTATTACACATTTTAAACTAATTTAATCACATACTTAGCTTGTGACTCCAATAATCCAAATTACTATTAAAGGGGAAATAACAGGAAGATTTGGTTAGTGTTGGTTTGCCATTGCCTTGCCTCACCTCATTTGATAGTCACCATTTGCCTCTTCAACCTGTTATGGGACTATTTCTCTCCTCCCATATTAAAATCTTTGAAGTCTCATTTATATACCTAAATCATATTCCTAATGAGGCATGAGCTCAAATTATGAAAGTATTGGAAGCATGTGTGATTCATGCTTTATATATGGCATATGAATAATAATTTATATACTCCATTAACTGCATTATTCTTCATGTTCCTTCTCACAGACCTTTTTTGACTCATCACTGTGCCTCTTTGCCACCCAAAATTATCTATGTCACTTATTTTTTATCTATTTTATATTTTGTATTTTTTCCTCTTTTCAAGTCTGTGGATATTATAACTCTGTATGTGTAGTAACCATGTATACATAGATAACATCTGCACAACATAATTAAGCATCATAATTTTAGGCAGAAATACCAAGCTTTCAACACCAAACTTTTATTGACTAGTAAAATTTAGCAGCTGTTTGTGTGTTGGAGTGGGAGGGGGTTTCCTGTGGCAGATTGTGTTACTCTGGGATAAGAAAACCTGGCAAACATCTGGTTAACAAGTGAGTTTCACAGCAGAGTTCGTTATTCAGGGTCTTTTCATCTCTATCACTAATATTAACTTTACTGTGAGAGATTCCCAGTGCCAGCCAGTCCTCACCAGCAGGTTGTGTTCATGGGGAGCTGAGAACAACGTGGTGAGAAAGGTCACAAAGGACATGAGCTTTGAGACAGAGCTGCTGTGGTGTGAGAAATCTAAGGTCTCCATCTCTGTTACCAGGATTTAGCCATTCTGTTTTTTATGGAACAACAGCTTAGATGTCTGGGACAGTGTCTGGGATAAGTTAAGTGACAGAAGGTCACTGAAGAGGAAGGCTCCAAACGCCTCCTCACGTGTGGGGACAGTGCAGAGCACACTGTGCCTGCCTGGGGTCAGTGTTACCCGACAGGCAGCTTGAGCCTCCCCTCACGAGCCTTACAACAGGGTAACTCTTTCTTTGGCTGGAGTTAATGTCTTGTGCTTCCAGCTGGATAATTTTAGACTCCCCAGCTGGATAATTACCAGACATTCAGCTCCTAGGAGGCACTGAGCTGCAGCCCTTTGTGGCAGGTGGTTCAGGCTGTTCCCAGCTGTGCTCTCAGGGGTGGTGGTGGCTATAAACAGCAAGGCTTGGCCCTGGTACATGACTGGGAATGCTTTATCAGGCTGGTGTAGTGAAAAGTAAGGGAATCTACACAGCTTCTTCTGCCCCCCTCCCCCCAGCTTTGCACCAAGCACAATCCTCTGCTGAGCTTTCTAGACCTCTCTCTTCTCTTTATGGACAAGATGTTTGGTACTTAAAAACCTGGTGCATACAAATGGCTCACACAGCTGAGATGTGCAGCCATCCCAGCCTTTGCATTTCAGACTCTCAGAGCTTTGTTCCCCTTTCACCTTTAACAAATGAGCAAGTGCTCCTCCAAGCCCCATTGACACAAAGCAGGTTTTTCAGGTGGTCACAGCTCCTCCGGTCTCGTTGCTAATAGTGCTTTTTCCTCACTGCTTTTGCAGTATTTTGGTAGCCTTTGAGCACTGTGTAATTTCAGTGATGTGAAATAAGTCTGTGTACAGCAGCTAAGCTGCTAGACTGGATAGAGGAAACTCATGCTGAACGTGGCAGCAAAAGAAAAGAATAACTAAGTGCAAAAAGCATTTCTAGTGGGTTAAAAATTGCTTTATTATGAATTACAGACTACTTTTGCTGATAATGGGGCACTATCTAACTGTGATTCAAGGTAGTCAAGCAGCACTAATTTCAGAGAGAAATGGGACAGAAGGGAAACTGCTCCCTTGGTAATGGGGTGTTTTGTGTGGGCAAGCACTGTGGCTGTACTAAATTATTGTGCCCTGCTCATTCAGATCTGACCTTCTCTGCTCTTTTGAGGTGGAAGTTATCTGCTGTACAGTAAAAAGTGGGTTAAAGACTGTCTGAGTAATTGAATCAAGGTTGTTAATCAGAGAATATAGTCCTGAGACACATTAAGTTTTAAAGAAATTTGTTTTGAAAGAATAACAAAAAACCCTAGAACTAACAAAAAATGCATTTGATAAAGGACTAAAAAAATTGGGTTCCAAACCATTCAATGGATCAATTTAACTGCTTTTTAACTACCTTCTCTCAGTGTCACATTCAACAGACCCCAGGGAGATATCTCACTGGAATAAATTCTGCCACAGAATATCATACTGTATTAGTTGAGGTCTATTGTAGCAGAAAACTCTCTCATTATGAATCATGAACACTGAGAGGCATTACAGATTATAATTTAGTTTTGGGTATGTGTGTGTGCTCAAATTCAATCAGGTAGATACGCCACAACGTACCATTTAATTGAAATGGAATTAATCAATAACCATCTCATTTCAATACTGTCTTGGTAAAATCCTTGGCCTGTAGAACTCAAGAACAAGACTCCTGGACATGGTGGTAAGATGACACCATGACATCAGCTCTTTTACAAAATTACTGCAGCAAAATAAATGACTTCTTTCTTCCCTTGTCATTCTTCATGTTTTGAACTGCTGCCATTTGGACAAACACCCTCCCTGTTCTGTTTTCATTTACAGAGCAATGTTATTGCAGAGATTTGTAATGGGCTGTTGAGACCTCTCTAATTATTTTTGTAAGAAATTATGAGAGCTGTTGGTGTTTTGCAATGCCCAAACTGAGAGTACTCTGGTTTTACTTAGAAATTTCATTTTGTTTCAAGGGAAAAGATGCTATTTTCTTGATGTGGCTTGGGAATTCAAAGATGTGGCCACCTCTCAAATCTCTTTTTTCTCAGATGTGCATTTTTACTTTAAGTTAACTGGTTAGTTATTATGATGGATGATGAGGGCAGGCTTGGTCTCATGGAGGGCAATTCTATCTTGCTGGAGCTGGAGTTTACCATTTCTTGGTAAATAAACAGGCAGAATTTTGTATAAGGACCTGGACAAGTATATTAAGAGAACTGGACAGTAACAAAGGATCTTGGGAAAACAGAATTCAGCTTCACTTATCCACAGGACTTAATTTCTCTCATGGAGAGGTCTTGCTTGAATGATTTAGACATCCCATGGTCTTTTATCTATGAGGTCTGTAGGGTTTATTATATTATCTTATCATTTCCATTCTGCCTCAGGTCAAGTGCAGATTTCTACAGTACTTGGAGAACCAATAGTGTGAAAGGTTTGTCTCCATCTTAACCAGAGCTGATCCCACACTAGAGGTTGTTGTTTTATGCATGTGAAACTAGGCCTGTAGTACTTTTTCATTTTCACTTTTCAATATGCTTTAGTTATTTATGACTTTGTGCCTGAAATTTTGCTATACCTTTGTAAATCACAACAGACATATTTGAAAGATTGCTTTCCCATTGAGTAAAAGCAGTCATAACTAAAAGATTTATTTAGCTTATTTACATCTGGATTTTTTTATCAGCCTTTTGTACAATTTTTGTTTTATTCTGGCAGTGTGTGCTACAAAGTCTACAGATCCACAGGGTTATAGCTGGGCATTCTGTAAAAAATAAACTTCTTTTAATGGGAATACATTATTTTTTAAATATGCTTTTGGAGATAAAAAGAAAATTCTCTGAATGTAAATTTGGCTGTGCTGAATAGTCATTTAAAAGGAGTGACTGGAAAGTGACATGGGTACCCTTTTTAACTTGTATAACATTGAAAGCCTTAGAAAATTTACCAGCATTCACGTTAACACATCAAAGTATTGCTGGTTGAACTCAAATCTCTCTGAAATGCTAATCCAGACCCTTCACTGTAGTGAAATGAACATACAGATGGTTCTTCTAATTACTTGGAGAAAGAAAAGGGGATGATTTCCTTTAATGATTTCCCCTTCTTTCCTGACTGAAAGCAGTTCCAGCTCTTCCCTCCAGCTAATTTGACGATTAAAAGATGCCTTTGTCTTGCTTTCAGCTATTGAGGTTTCATCACAATTTGTTAAAACTTTCTGTCATGAAGTGAGGTGTGAACCCAGGGCTGTGTAGGTTTGGTTCAGAGGTCATGTGAAGGGGAATTACAGCCTTGAGTATTTAAAGCCAGAATGCAGGGGGGTTATTATTGCACCCGTGGCAGAGATGGAGTTTTCAGGTTAAAATAGGATCTTGGGTCTTGAGCAGAAAGTTATTGATTGAGGAATACACCCCAGGTATTCATTCATACTCCAGTCTCATGGCAGCTCCATTTTCCCAAGGACACAAATGAAGAGATTTGAAACACATTCCTAGAGCTGTCAACTTCACTGCCGCTTTGTGGGGTAATGTACTTCAGGGGAACTGGAGAAAAAATGGTCTAAGAATAATTTCAGAGCTCTTAACTTTCACCATAAATTAGAAAAAAGTTGAGATTTTATAAACTCTACACTGAAAAATGAGATCTGGGCACCAGGAGCAGCTGGTGTGAGCACTGATCTGTTGGTCCACTACCTCTCTTGATTTCTTCTGGCTCGAGATGCAAAGAGCAGCCCTTTCACTCTGTTGTGAAGCTTGTGAGCCATGCTCTTGCAAAAAACATCTGTGTCAATGGCAACATCACCCCACGACTCCTCCAAGTATTTCACTTCACTCCACATGGAATCAAACTGCTCCTGTTTCCTCAGGATTCACCAGAATTAATAAAGTTACCATTTGAAGGCATGTTTTCCTGAATACTCTAGATCTTATGTATTTTTCAATTAAAATACTCCACGGGAACCACAGCAAAGAAAGAAAAACTTAAATAAATACAGATACTCCAGTCCTTCTGAGCTTTTAGATATAGGTCTTATGTAATCACACACCCCCCTACCCCCCATCAACAATGCTTTCTTTACTGTTTTTGAGGTACATCACTTCTCTCCAAGCTTTCAGAAGAATGGGAATATTTCAGTGCTCAGAAAGAGTAATTGAGAGGCAAGAATTCAGTGGGGCTTTTTTCCTACTTCATTTCTATTAGACAGAATAATGTATAATATTTTTGCTGAGTAAAACTCTAACCAGTCTTAAAAGCTCTTTTTCCTACTAGACCAAAAATAGGAACCATTACTGATACAGAAAAGAGTTTTGGCCTTTTTGAAAGTAGAATATTGTGGACATCTTCAGAAGAGGCCTTGGAGCAGTTTGTTGCCTAGAGCTGTGTATTTTGATTTTGCCTGCTTAAATCAGGGCTTTAGAATGTTGGAAAAGAAACAGGAAAAAGAGAGAATGGTTAATTAGAAATTCTTGCCTTCTTGTTCCTCCTGAGTGATGACAGCTCACATAGTAGTAGGGAAAGGTGGTTTGCCTACATAGGATATCAGCAGATCTAGATTCCCTTGTCAGTTTTACCAGGAATATCTGTCCTGCTCCAGGGTTAAAACCATCCAGCCTCAGTTTTATCCTCCCTGGTGTGGAGTTGACAGTGATCTTTGCTTGGTGTCAGAAAGACTTGTTCATTCTTGTGTTTAAAATACTGTGAGCTTCTGAGCTTGTTACATTGGCAATGATTAAGTTGTCTTCTGTTTGGGCAGGTCTTGCCTTGTTCAACTGCAAGTCCCTCTGAACACCTGGAGAACTGCTAGAGCAACAGTGTTAAAATAATAAATGAGTCCTATATAGCATATATCAGCACACTTCTGTGGGGCTTTTTTAGAATACTCTAATTAGGACATGGCTCTCATGATTCACTACTTCTGGGAATGAAATATCTGGAACAACACTTATGTTTATTAATAGGAAAGATTTATTCTGCTGCAGTGATGAAATAAAATATATGTAAAGTGATGTAAGAATCGTAAACACCTGGGCATGCTGGACTTCACAGATTTCAGCCAAGCTCTCCTCCATTGGTTATTTTGACATTACAGTGCTTAGCTACAAGTTTTTTAGCTTTTTTTGATGAGTATGATTTCACTATTGTTCACCATCATCAGTGGGTGGTCACTTCCAGCCCTGAAGTGAGTGGCCATGGATAACAGACACTTAGAAATCTTGCAAAGTAAAACAAGTTTGTTCTGTGGAATAAAAATACCTGTGGAAAAATGGATAAATTATGGAATAGATATTAATAGTAGCAACTGCATGTTGAAGTCTCCTAATTGATGGGAGTTCAACCAGTGCATTCAGTTGAAAAGAAGAGTGTTCATAAAATTAGAGCCAGCCCATGACTCTTGGTGCTGCTCATGTACTTGACAGAGCTCATGGATAAGAACAATTCTCTCATCACAAATGCAGTCACAAAGTAAACAAAGCAATTCTTAACAAGGAATGCTAGGGGAAAGTTACTGTGAGATTAAACCCTTAATCTAAGAGCAATCAGGTAGTGGGAGAGTATCCATGGGGAATAATAGGACTTATAAAGATGAGCTGAGGAACCCTGCAGATGAGGCTGGATTTCTTCTTGATAAAACTCATCACAGAGTGGAAGAGTATCCAGAGGAGGGTCTGAAAGAGGTGAGACAGAAGGAGTCACAGTAAAGGAAATCTGATGGGATTTGTGGTTTCAAACTTCTTGTATTAGATAAAAAGATGGGGGAAGCTGACAGAGCTGGAGAGAAATATTTTAAAGCTAATACACTAAAGCAAAGGGCAGGGGGGAAACTGGACAATGTTGAAATCTGCAGCAAATTTCACATTGATTTTCATAGGAAGAGAATCTTTAGTCAGTAATATTGCCATTTTTAACTAGTCCTACACATAGCAGAATAAAATGAAAGAATGAACAACAGAAGTGGTGTGTGGGGGCAAATCATGGAAGTAGGAGTCACCATGAAATGATCCATTATCTTTTACATTCCTCTAATTTCTTCCACATTTATCCTTTTTGACTTATTTTACTCATAGGACAGTAGATGTCTTTAATGGCTACTGTGAGCAGAGAAAAATAAACCAAATTCTACTGTTGAAGAGAAATGGAGACAAAGAAAGAGAATAAACCCAGGTATTGAAGCATAGTTAGAAGGGATCAATGCACACACACTTACACACACACAGAGTGAGAGAATAGTCCTGAGAGCAAATATAGATCTATGCATTTTGAAGGGAGGTGATCACAAACCTGCCTGACTGTGAATAGGCAAAGTTTTATTTTATTGTTTAAATTGTCCCTTCCTTACTATTAATGTAACTGTGTTGAGAACATGCATAAGGCTTCATTTGAAGGTCTGTTAAGTTTGATTTTATTGTAATGATGTAGGTTATAAAAGTCCAATCTCTCTTATCCTCTTCCTTTTCTTTTTTTTTTCTTCAAACAGGAATTTGCATGAGAGAGCAGAACAACTCAATTCTAAATAGTGTTCTTATCTCTACATAATGTTATTATGCAAACTATGATCAAACTAGATGACAGTCCTCCAGACAAACCTTTAGTATTAAGAGCTTTCAAAGCTCCTAGGCATATTGTTGTTAGTGGGACAGTTAATTAAATAGAAGTTGCATTTTATTACTTTATTTAAACAACTAAGAGCAGCTGGAATGGTATTGGTCCTCTGGGTTTTTTTCCTTTCTGTTTGACAAATATTAATTGAACTCGTTGTTCCATGAAAACAGCAAGTTTACTCGTGGCAACAGGGTTGCTACAGAACGTCAGGCAGTTTGGATCCCTTCTGTCCCTTACCCATCACCAGGGTGGATGGGAACACTGGGATGGTGCAGTGTGCTGGGTTTTGCTGGGGTAGAGTTGTTTTTCCTTCACAGTAGCTGATATGGGGGTGTGTTTTGGATTCGAGCTGAAAACAGGGTTGATAAAATTAGATGTTTTCGTTACTGCTGAGCAGCACAGAGTCAAGGCCTTTTCTGCTCCTCACCCAACCCCACCAGTCAGGGTGCTGGGGGCTCACAAGGAGCTGGAACCTCTGACTCCAGTTGCTCACAGGGGCGTTCCCTGTTATATGGTGTCATGCCCAGGTGTGAAGCTGGGGAAAGAAGGAAGGGGGGGATGTTTGAAGTGGTGGCATTGGTCTCCCCAGGAGGCCATTGAGCGTGATGGAGCCCAGCTTTCCTGGAGAAGGCTGAACACCTGCCTGCCCATGGGAAGCAGTGAGTGAATTCCTTCTTCTGCTTTGTTTGTGCATGCGGCTTTCACTGTAGTTATTAAACTGTCTTTGTCTCAACCCACGGGTTTTCTCCCTTTTGCTCTTCTGGATCTTCCACTATCCCATCAGGTGGAAGTGAGCCAGTGGCTCTGAGGGGTTTGTAGTAGTTGGTAGCTGAGAGTTGCTGTGGACATTCAAACCACGACATTCAGGAATCAGGAAATGCTTTTCCCCTTCTTTAGTTCTTGGGGAGAGACCCCCATTGGGTGAAGGGTTCAGGATAACTTCTGATCTGACATTTTTTATGGATGGTACACAGAGGACTTCGGTGGGAAAAGTCCACTTTGTAGTTGGTGGGAGAACCCCCAGGTACAGGGGCAGCTCTGAGAGCCCTGCCCTGGCCTTTCAGGGGCGCTCAGGGCTGTTCTGCCTTGTCGCACGGAGGGGGACACAAGCTCACCCTGGGCTGAAGCTGAGACTCTGCAGTTGCCTGGCGGGTGCTGTCCGTGGTGCTCCCGGTATCGCTGTCCGTGGTGCTGGAGGTGCCGCTGTCCCTGGAGCCGCAGATCCCCCCTGTCCCTGGAGCCGCAGATCCCCCCTGTCCCTGGAGCTGCAGATCCCCCCTGTCCCTGGGGCTGCAGATCCCCCCTGTCCCTGGAACTGCAGATCCCCTCTGTCCCTGTGGCTGCAGATCCCCCCTGTCCCTGGGGCTGCAGATCCCCTCTGTCCCTGGGGCTGCAGATCCCCCCTGTCCCTGGAGCTGTAGATCCCCTTTGTCTCTGGGGCTGCAGATCCCCCCTGTCCCTGGGGCTGCAGATCCCCTCTGTCCCTGGGGCTGCAGATCCCCCCTGTCCCTGGGGCTGCAGATCCCCCCTGTCCCTGGGGCTGCAGGCACCAGGAAACCTCTCGGAAAGGTGTCCAGACCCCGCTCCACTCACACCCTCTCCCAGCATGGAGCTGCAGAAGGGAACTGTTTCTCCTTGGTGCTACAGAGCAGTGTCGCGGGCAGGGCAGAATTTGTCCCGTCAAGCCTCAGTTGTTGGGTTTTTTGGCACCCTCTTCGGCCCCTGTCCTGCCCGCAGGACCCTGGGCTGTGCAGTGACCCTGCCCCTGCCTCCCGGCTCTTCAGGGCTGCAGGGAACAGCAGGGACACGAAGTTTCTCCAGGGCTCAGCACCCGATCTGCAGATGTTTGTGGCAGCCAATTCCCACAGCCTGCTCTGGCTCGGGGCCCGTTTGTGTTGCACTCTGCATCCCTTCAGGACCTGTGAGCAGAGGAGAAAGGCCAGTTTTTCTGGAGTGGTAGGAATTGTTGGATCTGACGGGTAAGCAAATCTGCCTGCAGACTTTTCAATTTTTATCCTTCCTTGTAACAACCTTTAGATCAGAGACATTCACATACCTTCTCCCAGGTGGGTTCTAACTGAGCTATAAAAACAAATAAGTGCTTTTTACCATGATTTGTCAGTAGTATTGCCTAAAACTACAGTTACAGATGAAGAAGAAAACCTCTAGTTCTGATCTTCCTAAAGATTTTGTCCCAGGGGTTTGTCTGGTTTTTTGTTTTTTTCCCTGATCCTGTCCATGGGAATGCTGAAGACAGCAGCTGTCTCTTACTGTAACATGATAAGGGTCAATTTCAGTGGTGGGTTTACAGAAAGATCCTTAGTAAAAATCTGAAATTCTATTGCTGTCTGTCCAGTCAACTCAGAGATGGTCAGGCTTGTTAGCCAGACCCTATTTTTCAGCAAAATTCTGCTTTAGCATACTCAAACAACATATTAAACACAAACACCTCTTTGATCATCCTAATGTTTAACCCATGTATCCACTGTGCTTGCTTAGAATGAAAAAAATCAGCCCCCCACCACCACAAAAAACTGTGCACACACAGAAACTAACACAGTAAAACTCAACATTGAGGGGGAAAAAAAAGAAAAAAAAAGAGATCAGCTTTTTCTTGGTCATTAATTTCTGTGTGGGTTCGGCTGCAAAAGATAATATTAAGGAGGTGGGGATGTGGGAGAGTCAGGGCTGCTTGTATCAAGTCTCTCAACAGCAATTTTGCAGGAAAGCAGATCAGAGAAAGAATCCATGATTGTACTGACTGAAGTGCCTTGTGGCTGAAATGATTTTACAGAGTGACTGTGCTGACCCTGCCTTTCTCCCTGCTTTGTAAATCAGCTGCTCTGAGCAGGTGCCAAGACCAGCAACAGGAAAAGTTCATCTGACAAATATTCAAGTGCTGTTCTAGTACATCTTCACAGGCACTACTGCAACAATCTCCCTACTGAAAAATGACAAAGAATACAAGAAACCTCCTAAGACTTAGTCTGAGCTGTGCCCATGTGTGTGGTTGTGCATATATATAATTTTAAATTCTATCTTTTGAATTTGATCTTCCTATTATCAGTGGGAATACTGTTGAAAAAAGTGATAGTGGAGTTATTTTCAAGTAGGAGAGAATACAGTCTGAAGTCTGTGCTGATGAAGCAAGGAAAGGAACCTCCTGAAACCCAAGCCCCATGCAAGAAATCAATCCACATGGATGTTTTTATCCTCCATAATACACTGGTTGTTCAAAAGGCAAGCAATTCCAAGGGGCTATTTGTTGCCCTCCAACCTAGAAGTGTTCTACTTTCCATCCAAAATTTGCCCACAGTGAATCTGTTCTTTCACTAGTACTGTTCCTTTCTCTAAATACATGTTTTCCTGCCCTGGAGTTTATCATCCTCCCCAGTGCTTTGAAAGAATACAGTGCAATTCTGCTCTGGTGGATAGACACTTATAGAAAGAAAATTGTCCCGAGGTTGTGAGAAAGTAGAGGCAAATTCAGCCTGAAAACTCTCACAGAGCAGTAGATTTTCTTTTGTTTGCAGTTTCCAATGCACTGCCTGCTCCTTTCTATAGACCCACAACACAATTTACTTTGTCCTAAGCCACAGTGAAAATTCTTATTATGGTGACCTTGATTCTGTCTTTCATGAGAAATTTTCCTTCTATTCTCCCTCGAAGTTTCACTGCTTAATTGTGCAGTCATCCACCATGTCATCTCTGATCCCAAACTTGGTGTTTCTATCACATTTACTTGTTGCAGCCCTGCTTTTTGTGCTAACCTGGTAAAAGGAAAAGAACCACCAAGGCTGGTCAATCCCAAGCAAGGTTCTTGAGGACCACAAATAGTTGCTGTCTTCTGGTCCAATTTCTCCATAGATGCTGCTGTTCTTTGCCTGCCTCACAGTTCTTAGGATATTTCCTCTGGTAGAGATGTTGGTTTCTCACAAGTTATGCAAACCCAAACTGAGAACTGCTACATAGTCTATGTTGAGAAAATAATTTTAACAACATAGATGGAAAGTTAATTTCACATAATCTTCCTTTGTTATCCTATTCTGTCTACTCTCTCTCTTGAGTGCTTTCTTCTGTCTCTAAATCTAGTCTAAAACCTATCATAAAACTGCTGTCAGGCTAAAGGACCTCCACTTTATGTGCTCTTTTTCATCTATAGTGAATTATTTCAGTCTGAATCCTGTGTTTATCAAATTTTGATGCCTTGAATTTAAGAAAAACAGCAACAACCACCAAAAAACTCCTAGCCAACAAAAAAAACCTCAAAACCCAGAACAACAAACTAAAAAACCCCTCTTAGTTGTAAACCTGATTCTTAGAGTTTAGGGAATGTGATGTCTCAGTCCACAGCAGAGACAGACAGGATGCATTTATGTGATTAAATGGGGGAGGGACAGGCTGCCATGACCTGAAATTGTGTGAAATAAAGTCTTGCTCCCCGGCTAGCCAAAAGAAGAAAGCAACCCCCAGCTGGACATCATTCAGAATGTGCAAAGCATCTGTTTATATTATAAACTCTGCAAGAACTACATGATCTGTTCTGCACAGAACGTTCCTGGAAGAATGTGAGAAAATTTTTGAAGTAGCTCTGTGGTGTAAAAATATTGAGTTTTGGGGGGGAAAAAAGACAAATAAACAGGAACATGGAAAACTAACAGGTGAAACTGGAAGACTTTAACGAGAGAAGAAAATGTTTTGGTCTGTAAAGCCTAAAAGCAACTTACAGTGTTTGTACTCAGAGTATCTGTGCAGAGCTGGACAGGTTAGCAAAAGAGATTATGAAAGCTTAACTGTGAAACATTTCTGTGAGGTGTTGGTCTGGTTTTAGACATAACATCCTCCACTGTCTCAGGGAAGACCAGGTTTCAACCAGACGCTCATCATCATTCCTGTGTGTGCCACCCTCGTACACCTGGAATGTCAAAACAGTTCTAATAGGACAGTAATGCAGTTTCTGTGACCTTTTCTCTTTTAATGAGAGAATTCTGCATATGAAAAGGACTTACAGTCAATTCAGGAAGGACTCTGTCAGACAGCCTTAGAAATTCTAAACAAAATTAATATTTGCAGTTTTAGAAGGAGAGAAGATTATTTCCTTGGGATAAATTGCTGGAATCCTTTTTCTATTCAAGCCCCTAATAAATATTATCTTTCCAGTCCTTGGCTGTGGCATACAGCTGAACTGAAGACATTTTCTGCCTGAAGCCAAAACAAACAGAAAATCACTAAGAGAAATAGGTGGGAGCCTTCAAACAAAAGGTGTACTGGTTACTGCTTTCAGAGGTGAAGAAAATAAATTTAAAGGCAAGGGAAAGCGTAGGAAGATTGCCTGGTAAAGCTTGAAATAAATAATATATAAGGTTAGTTTTGTGACCTGAGCATTAAGGTGACCTTGAAGGCTTCTTGAGAGGATACTGTGTTTGATTTTTCTCAAAATACATAAACATAGTGAAGAATAAGCCTTTTTCTCATAGGAATACAATGAGGATATTTATGGGATCTACTCTGTAGCTCTTGGGAATGAAACAAAAAATTCACTCAGGTAAAAATGAATTTTCAATTATTTTGTTTATATTATATTTTGTTATATTATTGTGAGGCTTCTTTTCTTGCACAAGCCTTCCAGTAGGATGTGGGCAGTATAAAAAACCTTTTACATTCCCCTTTCATTTTTCTATGTGTTTTGGCTCCTACGAGAGGCCATGTGCAAAGCCTACTGCAGTCCTACTTCAAACCAGGTCATACTTTTCTCCCACATTAAATGGAGCAATTGAATTTATGGGTTTTAGGAATTCTGCAGAATGCTGTTTATCACCCAGCAGTGTGGTTTCACTGGGTGGTGACAGCAGCTGGAATTTCCTATTTCCTTGCCTCTCTGCAACCTCTGCCCTCAGGTCCCTCTCCTATTCTGGATTTGGGTATGTAGAAATAAATAGGTACTGCATTCCCCTGGGTCCCATCCAGCTCAGACAGGCTGAGATTGGGCTCTGAAGTGGGCTACAACATCCCATTTTTAGTCTGGGTCATGGGTAGGTTACTACAGCCATGAAGTGAAGGATGACACTCCTGAGCAATGGGGCTCCATGCTCCAATATTCCTCCCTCAGGCTGGAATTAGAGTCATGTTCCACTCCATGGCCTGATCTAACTCTGGATGCAGCAGCACAGGGTCAGCACTTGCCATGCTTGAATTTCCCACCCTCCAAACACAGAATGTCTCTGATCAGAACAGGGGCTACACAAGATTAGCTTCTGGTTTAGGATTAGGGAAAGGAGCAGGACAAAAATGAAATCTATTTAAACTTCTGATTGATGTCAAATTACATTGAATCAAAAGGATATGGTTCTGCCCATAGCCTCATAGAAAATAATGGGTAAATATTTCCTTGGTCTAACTGACTAGGACATAAACTGTCATTTAAAATTGTGTCTGTGTCCCCTGAGTGTCTTGCAGAACCTAACAATATTCTCTGCTCTGAAACATTCAGAAGTTAGGCTGCTCCATGGATTTTTTTTTTAGTTTCCCTAGCTGGTACAAATGGATGCAGTGGATTTTCACTGTTTTCCACCATCTGAAGTCCTGGACAAAATTTAAGGGACAATTAGAACAATAGACAGGACCTGGATGGGATGTCTAATCAAATGTTCTGTAAGCACTTATCCTGATTTTTTGCTTTCTAATGTCTGAACCAAGGAAAACAACTATAGATTTTTTTCCAGACCGGTTAGCACTTTTTGTCTGGTATAGAAAAGGTTAACAAATCTAACCCAGGAATGAAGAAACACCCCACATATTTTTGGGTAGCTACAACATCAGTAGCAGTTTGTGGTAGTTCTCTACAGGTAAATCCTTACAGCTAACATATTTGGATGCTAACATTTCCTTTGAGATGCTCACGCGTGTTTGTTTACTTTTAAAGGTGTGTAAATCCTACTGAAAATAGTCATAGTGGGTGAGCAAACATCGTAGCACCAGAGGAAAATAAATTTAAATAAAATAAGATCCTTTGTGCTACAAGCTAAATGCACATTTCTAATCCTAACCTCATTCACAGGTACATAGCTGAGACCCTCTAGTGGCACAAACATTTATTTGCCTTCAGCATGTGATTAAAATTCTATTTCACAGTCACATTATAGCAACAAAATTACAGGTAGTATTTTTGGACACTCTGGGGGCTCTGGCAAAGCAAATCTGGGATTAGATACTGTGCAGGTTTATGTTAATGAATGTAAATTGATTTTTAGCTGTGAGGGGCAATTATAGATGCACGGGAAGGAGAGGGGAGTTTTTGAAAGGATATTCTAGAACTAATTACTATCAGTAAAAACCACGCAAAGAGCAACGTAATACCCAGGGCAGCCAATGGGGATAAAAGCTTGTACACAAAATCTGTCATGACCTGGTAGTGAAGACTGTTTAAAAACAGTGATCTCCACTTAGCTTGTAAATGTGCATCGCCCTCCTTCTCAGTCATATATTCCCTCTCTCTCTCCCTCTCTCTCCCTCTCTGAGACACACACACACATGCACACACACGCTCCTGGATCTGCAGAAGACAGACATCTAGGGCACTTCTTGGCATCCACAGGAAAATCATATGGGATTAAAAACCAGCAGCAGTAAGTACCCACTGCATTAAATGTTGATTAAGTGGCATGCTGTCAAAAGCTAGATTTAATAGTAAATACAGGAGGACTTTAATGGAAATTGGTTGTGTTTGATTTTCCTTAGGAATTGCTGAAAGCTGCCTCTCGAGGATTACAAGTTCAGCTTTTGCATTTACAGCTGCTTGTTTACTGTCCATGTGGTAACCTGTGGACAGCCAGTAATCCACTCATTACCCCACTGATTGAGTGCGGGAGCAGCGCAGCGCTAACAACTTCACTCAGCTGACAGCAGGCAACAAAAGGAGGAAAATGATGAATTCGGACAATTTAACCTCCCAAAGCTTCCTCTCTGCCATCCACAGCAACGCCAGCAATTTATTCTCAGGGCTCCAGTTCGTTCAGTCCTTCAAGCCGCTCATCATCCCCTGCTACTCGCTGGTGGTTTTTATTGGTGTCATTGGGAATTACCTCCTCATTTATGTCATCTGCAAGACAAAAAAAATGCACAACGTCACCAACTTTCTGGTAGGCAATCTGGCTTTCTCGGACATGCTGATGTGTGCCACCTGTGTGCCCCTGACCCTGGCCTATGCCTTTGAGCCCCGGGGATGGGTGTACGGGCGCTTCATGTGCTACTTTGTTTTCCTGATGCAGCCTGTGACGGTGTTTGTGTCTGTCTTCACGCTGACTGTCATAGCTGTGGACAGGTACTGCACCATGGTGTACCCGTTCCGCAGGAGGCTCACCATCCCCACCTGTGCTTACATCCTGGCTGCTATTTGGCTGCTGAGCTGCACTTTGGCTGCCCCAGCCTTGGTCCACACCTACCACGCAGAGTTCCCGGAGCTGGACTTCTCCATCTGCGAGGAGTTTTGGTTCCACATGAAAAGAGATCGCTTGGCTTACGCCTACAGCACCCTCATCATCACCTATGTACTGCCTTTGGCTGTCATCTCCCTGTCCTACCTGAGGATCTCAGTCAAGCTGAAGAACCGTGTCGTCCCAGGCAACGTCACCCAGGGCCAGGCTGAGTGGGACCGTGCCAGGAGGAGGAAGACTTTTCGCTTGCTGGTCTTGGTGGTGGCAGCCTTTGGAGTCTGCTGGCTGCCCCTGCACATCTTCAACATGATAAAGGACATCGACATCAGCTTGATTGACAAGCAGTACTTCAACTTCATCCAGCTGCTGTGCCACTGGTTTGCAATGATGTCAGCCTGTACCAACGCCTTCCTCTATGCCTGGCTCCATGACAGCTTCAGGGGAGAGCTGAAAAAAATGTTTGCCTGGAGGAAGAAGAAAATTGGACCTGCTACAAACTGCATTATGGCCAGTGTGGTGCTGTAAATGAGAGCTGGTGGGAGTGCACCTCCTTTGTACATTACCATTGTAAGTCTTTTCCACTTTTAATTAGTCCTCATTCCAGACATTTCCCCTTAGGTTTCAATTATAACAACACAAGTCCCATGTGCATCTTCCCCAGCACCTCCACTTCTAATGGAGAATGACAGGCAGATGTCATGCCTCAAAAATACCTTTATTTCTTTGATTGGAGTTAGAAGCCAAGGAAATGTAAGCACAAAAGGACACAGGGATCCTTCCTGTCTGTTTTGGATATTACTGTCAGTACAGAGATAGGTTTTGGGGATAAAGAGAAGCAAGGATGAATATGAAACCTAAATATCTCAAAGAGGGAGTGTTTTGGATTGGGTAAAAATTAAATTTGTGTCTCTACCTTGAGTCCATTCCTCAGCCCAGGCTCTAGGGTAGAGGACTGACAACATTCCTTTAGTCCTTTTTGGGTTAGGGTCATTGCTTCACCTAGCCCCCTTTTGCTGACCCTACTGCAGGTCAGCTGCCTTGTCCTCTCGGCCTTGTCAGTGCTGGGACGAATTCCACGCGTTCCTTGAGGAGCTGATTTTGACATGTGGCAACGCTGCCATCAGCTTTGATCTCCAGAGAGAGCCAGAGGCTTTGGCACTGCCCTTCTGGAGGGGCCCTAAGAGATAGAAAGCTGAAGGGACCGTGGATATTGAGCCAAGCATGAGCATTGCATGGCCAGCCAAAGAAAGAACTGCCAAAGGGTGGGGAGAGGCAGGCACTCTCCTTTGGAGGAGTCTTTTGGGAACAAACAATTTCCTCTGACATTCACCTTTCAAAAGGAGTTAGAAGCTATAATCAACCTAATGGTTTTCTAGTTTCTTCCTCCCTGAAAATATCTGAAATAACAGTTAAGTATACAGGACAAAGTTCTGACAACAGACATTGATTCTGAGAGGTTTCTTCCAACCCACTCAGCTGGAATCTGGGCTGGCATGAGAAACTTCCTAATACTGACCTGAGATCAGCCAGGGAAGCAGAACCATCCAGGGCAGGTTTGGCCATGGTCAGCAAGGGCATCTCTCTGACCACACCTGCACATGGGCAGTGCAAATGGATATGAGAGGAGAGAGAAGAGAGAGGATAATTGCTTTACTTTGTAAATGCACCCCTACCGCGAAACTGTAGGAATATCATCTTGCTCACCGTGTTTCATTAAGATTAATCTGATTTAAAATCCCCCTGCTTCATATGCACACACTGGGAAAAGTGCTGGGGAAACATCTGAAATCCCATTTCATGAACTTCCTACAATTTCAAGTTGTGCTACTGCTGGTAATGAGGACATTAAAAGCTGATTACAGAGGCACTGAATGAAGAAAGTCCATTTAAAGTGGGCATTACTTGCCTTCACTGTGTGATTATATGTGTCTGCCTTGCTTACCTCAATTTAAAGATTTGAGTGACCTTCTAAAGGATATTTTGCTTTTGTTGAATTTTAGGAAATGTCTTTTCCTTGAAGCTCAATATAGCAAGTTACTGGAATAACTGGTTACTTTGAAAAGGCAAAAAAACCCACTTCCAAACAAACCAATCTAATTTTAAAAGCTTTTCAACTTCATTTTCAGGACTCTTTTAAAGAGCACAGAGAGCAGGACAGCAAGAGAGCACTGAAACAACAATGCAAAAAAAGCAGCTTAATGTAACAAAAAAATCCTGAATTTTAGAGATTTTTCTTCTGTGGAATTAAGTTCAATTCAAACTGCTAATTTTTTAGTTTGTAAAGGTTAATTGACACTGAGGTGGCTCATAATGTGCATAACCTCCTGCACTGAATACAGACAGTGGTGTCATCCAGAGTGATCCAAAGCCCAGTGGAGTCTTCCCAGACTTTCTTAACCACAGCAGCCCTGGGATCATTTCCTCCTTACACATGATATTTTTTCCCTCATTTGCCAGCACTGCAATTTGACTTCTTCATGTTCCCTTAAATGATAATGACTGGAGATGGTGACTGCAGAGAGCTGCAAGAAGCAAACAAGGATTTCTCTCTCTGTTTGGTTTTCCTTGGGACAGAAATGAAGGGCAGCTCAGTGCACGGGTTGTTCCCACAGTGACAGATGCACTGGGAATATCTCACTTCCAGCTGCCTCTGGAGCTGCTGTTAGAGCAGTGCCAAGCTCTGGCAGCTGCTGGAGATGCCCAGCAGAGCTGGCACCCTCATCTAAGTGCTGGCTTAACCTGTGCAAGCCTTGGTTCTGCCAGGATGTGAACTTGCAGCAGGAAGCTCAGAGCCGGCCCTTGTTTCAGGCCTTCCTCATGAGCAGGTTTTCAGATGCACCCTGGAATGATCTGCACTCCCCAGGTGTGGGCTTCTGAAACTCCTTCTCTCCCCCAACCCCCTAGGTCCCCCTCAGTGGTCCTGTAATGCCATTTTTCAGGCTTTCCCTGCACAAAGGAGGTCCAGCCCTGTGCTTGAGGTCTGGGGGTTCCATAGAGCAGGGAACAAAGCCCAGCCACATTTACTGAGCCTCAGTTCTCTGAACTGAAGCCCAAGAAACTCTGCCCAATTTAATTATTGTTTTGTCTGATATCCAGAGTAATAATCAATAATAAGATTTAGAGGTCTGTTGATGCATCTCTGTAATCCACTTATGCAAATAAATATATTGAAATCTGTCATGTGAAGCTAATCTCCACCCCTCTCCAGGGAACTGCTGTGGTCCTTGGAAGGACCAGGGCTCATCACTGAGGTATTTCTGGTGGTATATTTTTTAATTGCAGTATAAAAAATCATGTCAAGCTTTTATTTTGTAGAGTAGCTCGGTTCAAAACTTGATAAACCTATTAACTGCACCAGTGTTTGATCAAACATAAACTACTCCCTGTGGTCCAGAGTGGGGTTGGTAATAAAAGGCAATGTACCCATGAAACACATATAAAAGTGTATGATCAGGAATTCGACTAGAAAGTGACCAAAGGTCACCAAATTTGAAATCAGGCAGCCAAAGGAAAACAATCAAACCTCAGTTAGGGTCAGGTAGAGCTGGTCTTTCCCCACCTCAAGAATATCTACTCAGAGCAGTCACCAAAGAGCAACTTGTCTGTGCAATGCATGGCTTTAAATAAATTTTCCTTGTTCTTGGCTGAAGAAAATTCAGAGTTATATTTGTACAATGTCTGGGGAATTGCAGTTTATCTGGGTGGGCAAAAGCAGCTCCTGCCATGAGGTCCTTACTCACAGGAGCAGGGTGAGTGGTTCAGAGCTGAGAGATGGACTGGGGAAAGCTGGTGTTTCTCATACCTGCTGAACAACAGATGCTCTGTACAGTTTTAATCAAGCAAATTTTGCTTCTTGAGGTGTCAATGGTGAGTTATAATTAGTTGTATAAGGTGATAAAAGCTGAAAATGGTGCACCTGCAGCTGGGGACAGAAAGGTGCAAAACTGGAGAGAGCTGTACAATGCATCAATCAATCTGCCCACCAGAGGAGAGGGTAGGGACAAAAACAACTGATGGTAAAGGCCACTGCCATCTTTGCCATTTCTGCATGAAGAAATGTAGCACAAACTTCTACCTTCAGCCCTCCCCTCTCACTGCCCACTGTCTTTTTCTTTCCTCAGAAAAAAAACCAACACATTCCTCCTCCAAACCCTGGAGAAAAGGTTGCTCAAGGGTCAAAGCAAATACTTCTGCCTTATGGAAAGCATACAGAAAGGGAGAGCTTTCTAAAGGGAGAAGGGCTTTCTAAAATGAATAACATCCTCTTCTCTCTTCTTTCTGCAAGACACACAGGCTCTGAACTGAACCATTTACTGAGTGGATCTGCAGGCGGCCTGGCCTGACACTTGGAGCTCTGGCTTTTGTGTTTGTGTCAAGTAAATACCTCTCCCCATGCTCGGTGACCTCACTTTGGGTCACAGCCATCACTAACTCTGATCCTTTGTACCTGCTTTCCCTCCACAGCAATAAGATACTTCACTGAAAGTCCCAGAGAGGAGCTGCAGATGCATCTGAGGTATCCATCTTATATTAATGGGACTTTTCCTTTGGAAATTGTTATCGCAATCCCTGTATCAAGAGCAGATTTGAAGTCTATTCTTACTGTGTGCTGACATAACCAGATGGGACAGGCTTTCCCAGGCTGATTTAAGTAAAATTTTGTATTTTATGTGTTCCTCTGCTCCTTGCTCTCCTAACTCTCCCCCCAGACTTTTGGAACCATTGATCAGCTATTCAGCGGAAGCAGGAGCCTTCAGGTTGTTTGCCACCTGAAATTGGCAATATTTTCTCTTTGCTCCCTGGGGAAGAAAAAGACATTTAAGTGCTCTGTCTTTTAGGGAGCAACACAGGATTACACAGGGATTGGATAGCAGGAAAAATATCTTCACCAGATGGCTGGTCAGGCATTGGAACAGGCTGCCCAGGGCAGTGGTGGACTCACCATCCTTGCAGGGACTGGAAAGATGTGTAGATGTGGCACCCAGGGAAGTGGTTTAGTGATGGGCTTGGCAGTGCTGGGTTAACTGTTGGACTCGATGATGTTAGAGGGGTTTTCCAACCTAAATGATTCAGGACTAATTACTAGATGGTCAGGTTGTCGCCCCTATAGGGCAAAAAATGGGAGGTTAAGGGCATGAAACTCAAATGTATCTCATTGGGAGTTATGTCCCTTTGGGATCTATACATTTATTCTCTTCATCAAGAAGGAGACAGGATTGACGTTCCCTTTCTACAGCATGCTTTGTCAAATTAAGTTAATGAAGATAATAATTTATATAAATAATAAAGCACACACTCAAGAGCTCCCTGATTCATGTCTCCAGCCCATTGGAAATCAATTTGGGATCACTGCTATCTCTTTGCTGATCACTGGGCTCCCCATCCTTTGCATCTTGTTTATGTTAATTATTACATTTTAATTCCCTTGTGGGTTTGTTTTTTTTTTCCCCTCAAATTTCTGCAGGGAACATCCAAAAGAAGATGATGGCTTAAATCCCTACATCTACATTTCCTACAATTCCTACATTTCGACGAGGCACTGGAGGTGTTTGAGCAGCAGCAAGAGGACTGCAAGGAGAAGCTTGCTGCTTTCCAGCGTGGAGATGGGATCTGCCTCTCCTGCTGAGCACAGTTCTGGGTTTCCAGATAACCTGCTGGAGAGGCAGCCTGTGGCTCACAGCAGCAGGAGTGGTTTTACTGCTGTGGTTTGTGAGAGGCTGCTGCTGGCTGTGGGGCTGGGGATCACTCAGTGCAGCTCAGGTTCTCCCCAGCAGCATCACCAGAAAGGTGATGCTCTCAGCTCGAGGCAGGTGTGCTCTGGGGAGCTTGATCAGCTCCAGGTGTTGTGTCTCTTTCTAGAGCTTCTCAGCCACAGGGAGATGTGTTTGGTTAGTCCAGCACTCCCTGAGGACAGGTGAAAATGGGAGAGCAGTGACACAGGAGCTGTGGTGCACTGTCCCAGGCTGCCACCACCCACAGCTGCAGTTTGTGCCCTGCTGTCTTTGGGAGTGGGAAGGAGAAGCAACAGATTGTGCTGTAAACCAACCCCATCTCGGGCTTGTGCAGGCAGGGCAAAAGAAAAAAAAAGGAAAAAAAAGAATTTTTTTGGACTTCAAGCAAACAATAACCAGCCAAAGGGTAAGTGTGTAATCACCCAGAGGCTGCTCCTGTATGAATTCAGGGGCCACTCAGGCCTTCTTGAGAGTGTGGTCCCTCATTTGTGCTGTGTCAGTTCAGTGTATTTGCTTCACGGTAACTTTCTTCCCTCCCCTCAGCCCCTCAGTGCAGCAGGGGCAAGCCAGGCAAAAGCAGGAACATTAGGGTGAGCTCCACATCCCATTTCTGTACAGTCCAGAGGCAGAGGAGTTGTGGGCAGAGGCACTTGTGAAAGGGGTTTTTTAAATAAAAGTAATTGAAAGGTTGGGGATGGAGTTCCAACACAAGTGTTCAACCAACCCAGTTCTCAGCCCTGGGGGTAACAAGATGACAAAAATTAAAATATGTGCAAGAATTAGCTATAGGCTAAATAACCAATATATAATAAAGTATTTCTAATAATTTAAATTACAAAATTACCACTCAGCTTTGGAATGATTTCCCTTGATTATTGGATCATTTTAAAATTCAACATCTGTTGTTAATATGCATAGATTAAAAAATAAAAATAAATTTGAAACCATCTGAAGCACTAGACAGCATATGGCAGACCTGTTTAATCTTAACAAGTCAATAATATTATCATTGTGAATCACTTCTTCATTAAAACATGTATTAATGTCTGGTGTATAAAATAATGTCTATTTGTGAAAGCCTTTTGTGCCACCCATGCAATTGTCACTTGTCACAGCTAATTCTAGATTGCTTTGATACTATCTTCCCTTGGAAAATTGTCACAGCCTGAGGACAGAGGAAATGCAAATCATCACCTGTCAAAGTTCTGACAACAGCACAAAATGCAGGGAAGATTTTGAAGACCTGTGTTTTGCTGTAGTGACAAAAATATGGGTTTCTTTGTTTTTAAGGCATTGTGGAAAGCAGTGCTTGAAACAGATCTGACCCCCAAAAAACCTTGTAATGGTGTCTGACAAGATTTGCATTATTTCATAGTTCTTAATATTCTTTGTTTATTGCTAAATGAAGAAACTACTCTCATGAATGAGTTTGGAATGGCAATACCCACCTGTAAATGTCTGTAATACCTAAAAACATTTAGGGATGGGGGGAAGACATAAAAGAAGTGGGGATTAAATACCAGACTGCCCAGAACCTGAAATCATTAAATGGTTGGATAAAGGCATCAGAATATTGAAAGTTTGTCTTTCAAATATTGACTGAGAAGACTTACCTCCTCCCCACCCATATTTTAAGGAAAGGCTCTTGAATTTCAGGCTGATATTTTTCATGCAGAGAAATCTCCTTTCAGCTCAGTGTGAGGCACCCACACTCAGAGATGCAGAATTTAAAGTCCCATCTTCACTTTGCACTCTCAGCAGTGGCTGTGAGCTGGTTCAGCCCAGACAGGAGCTTATTCTGCACATCTGCATTCAACATTTTGGGTGAAACCTCTCCTAGAGCATTGTGCAAACAATTGCCTTGGCATGCTGTCTGTGCTCCCCTGTATTCACTCACTTTTACAAAGTTTAAATCTGATTTGTGAGTTTAGTTCAGATCTGCTTTCCAGAAGTGGTACTGTAACCAGCAGCCCCAGGCTAAATATCTTCTCTAAATATGTGAAATTTATTACTCAGCAAAAAAACCAAGCAACCAACCCCCAGCTCTCAACATGTTAAAGGAATGGGTCCACATAAAAAAAAAAAAAGTTCCTAAAATGCCTTGATTCCTGGGGATTAGGTCACTTTTAAGAGGAGTAGATGATATTCTAGTGTTTGTTCAACATTGAAGAAGGTATGCCCAAGTAGAATATTTGGTAGCTTTCTAAACCATGGTTTTGCTGAGTAAACAGTATAGCACAAAAGATTTGAGGGCAAGAAGAAAATGTACAGGATTTTTGGTGCTAAAATGACTGATCTGGACAAGCTGAATCTGCAACATGATGCACAAAAAACAGCTTAATTGACAGTGCTGAAAATAGGGATAATTAGGCAAGCACTTTATCTTCCAGTTCTAACATGAGGTGTTTAAAAACAGGGGTGGCAAGTGGGTTTGGAGAAGGCTGGATTGACACAAGTGTAGTTTAAAAATTTTCAACAGCTATGGATGAAAACTAAATGAAGAGAGTAAGTACAGCTTTCTAAATCTGATTCTATTTATATTCAAATATTGAGACTCAATGAGGTGGATAAAAGGTACTGTGGAGCTACAGTGACTTTCACAATTCACCTATTTAAAAATAGTTGCAAAAATGGCAAGGCCTACAGATTACTCTAAACTACATTAGTAAAGGGAAAATAGCATACAAGGGAAGTTCCAGCATGTTTCCAGCTATACAATATTCCCAAGCTCCCTTTTGGGAATTAGAAAAGCTTTGTTTTGTTTCCCCCTATAGATCAGAAGCCCTCAGGATGCAGCAGTTTCTCCCTCCCTACACTTTGTACAGTTTCTAGTTAGAGGAAGAACCCAAGATCTGAGAGATTTTCTCCTAACAGCTCTTGGAGATTGGAGTCCATGTGGCACAAACCACAAGGCAGAGCACCAGTGCATGTAATTATCATCCTAACACAGAGTTAAAACTAGACTCTGAATTGGAGCTGGTAGATTGTCAAGCACCATCTCTTCATGAGAAATTAACATCAGTTTCCCTTCAGCATTAGCACATTTGATAAAATGGATGGGTCTTTATTCACCAAAGTATTCTTGTAAATTATTCCTTGTTTCCCTGGAACCTGCTAGTCAGCTGTTGTCTCACTAATTCTTTCTTCATTAGAGAAACAAAACCTGTTTTCCTACCCCCAGCAACCCTTACATCCCATTTCCCAGCAGAACTCACCCTCTGATGAATGTAGTGCCCTTCCGCCACCATCAGTTGCCCCCCAGCCCAGCAGGCAGAGCCTTTAAACACACCCAGAGCCGCCCTGTCAAACCCGGACAGTGCTGCTGCAGGCTGGGGGGCATGGGAGGGTTTTAGAGAGGGTTCAGCTTATTAGACAACAAGTTTCCCAAGGCTGTGTCATCAGGAGATGCAATTAGATGAAGCCAGGTAGAGCCCACATGTGCAAGACAGTGATTAGAGTAACTATCAGGTGCTAATAAAGCAGTCTATTTAAACAGAGTCCAAAAGCCTTTCCTAATATCTTGGGAAAATAAATACAGAAAAGAATTAATGAAAATTGATAAGAACTATGTGTGGGTGCATGAAGAATTTGATAATCCACTTAATCTTAGATCTCTCATTTCTCCCAAAGTCCTAAAATGCTGTCTTGCAGTTTGTTATATTATTTCTAAGAAAGTTTCAGATTTCATCTCCATGGATTTATTATCCCCTTTTTTGTTCCCAAGTGACTCCCTTGCTCCTATTGATATTTCCTCATCTATTTCCTCTTGCCCTGGCCACCTAAAACAGGAATGTGAGGACTACCTCAGCTTCAGACCATGTCATGTGTCCTCTGCNCTTGTTTTCTTTCATTTCTCACAAAGATTTTCTGCTTTCCAAGATTTTCCTGGTAGTTGAAGGTAAGCTGACTGATAGACAAATCCTTGATTAGTCTTTTCTTTCCAGTCTTAGAAACTGAATACATTTGCTCCTCTCCAGTTTTCTGATGCCTATTGACACCCCATGGCTTCCCTAAATATAACCCCAGGTGGTTCTGACATTCATTCTGTCATCTCCTTCTGCAGCATTTTGGGATAAAATGCATCAGGCTCAGGTAGTGTGAAACTTTACAGTTCTCTAATGGCTCCTTGTGCATTTCCATGGAGTCAGTTATCCCAGCATGAGGGCAGTTAAAAACAGGGCCACAGGCTCATTGAGAAATATGAACTGAAAACATGATGTTGGCACAATTCTGCTTAGTTTGCTTCACTGTGAGAATCCTGTACGTTTTTTAGTCAGTTGCAGTGGATTTGATAGGCAGATGTTTTGCTCATTTGAGTAATTAAAATGATTAAAACTGTCTTGAAATCCAGTACTTTGTAATTACAGTCTCAGAACAGCTTTTCTCTTCCTGACTTTCAAGTGATCAGGTTTCCTTACACTCTTCCACGTTATTATCTATGGAGCCACAGATTCTGGCACTTGGGGCATCACAGGCAGGAGATACCTCTTAAAGCAGCCTAACCTGCAGCTGTTTGCTGTGCTGTGATGCACAGCAGCCCCTGGTTCTGCCCTTGGTGAGCTGTGAGCTCTCAGAGCCCCGAGTTTGTGGAGTGAAGGATGCTCTTCCACTGCCACCTCCTGGACATGACCTGGGGGACTTGAGAGATGTGGTAATAAAAGCATTAAATGAACATGAAAAGATACTAAATCAAAGTCAGAATATCTAACTTTGACCATGAACTTTGACATTTTAAGTCTTTCCCTCGACCCTTTGAGTCTGACTCCAAAGCACAGCAGTGGGGGCTGCTGCAGACACAGACACCCTCAGCACCAAGAGATGATGGAACTCTTCTGAAGATTTGCCTAGAAATTATAGATTTTAAACAGTGTTTAATATATTCTGCTTGATACTTAAAAAAGGATATTCATGCCCCACCAGGAGTGGGGGGAAGGCTGGGGGGTGGGGGTTGCATAAACATGAACCACTCCATTCACCAGAGCAGAGCCCAGTTAGGTCTCTGAAGACATCCCCCTCTGACTTGGCCACCCTGGCTCTAATGATGGCTTTCTCTTAATTAAACCTGCTTTCAAAAAAAGATGCTTGATTAATGGTCTAGGAGGCCTTGAAAATAGAGTCATTCCTGCAAGGGGAAGGTAATTAACTTTTTAAATCATTGGGCACTGACCTCAAGGTCTAGCGAAGGGAGTCATCAGCAAACTCACTCTCACGGATACATAGCAGAGCCCTCCTACATTCCTGGAGACCCCAGGGGAGGGACTGGGAGCTGGACACGGTACACACCCTCCTGCAGAGCTGCTTCATCCCCTGGTCCCACTGCCTGGGAGCACTCTGGGCCACTCCCCTGGGGCAGAGACACCGTGTGCTCTTTCGTCCCTCACCTCTGACATGAGCAAAGCTCGGGCTCCTCTCATCTCACCCTGTCTCAAAAAAGGGAGAAACACCCAACTTCCAGTCAGAGACAGCATCAGTCTCTGCAGATAACTCCTGACCAGCCCACACTCCCCTCACTGTCTTACAGGGAGGATTCTGGCAAACAAACTCAAACATCAGGACTAAAGGTTTCCCTTGGCAGAGCAAACGGTTCTGCAGCACAAACCTCATCTCTGCTTTCTTGTTCCTCACCTGGCACGGGTGGGGATGCCTGGCAGGGAGAGTTAATCAGGCCTTGTTTCAGATTACAGTGAACTCCTGCCTTTCACAGCCTGCATCCTAAACCTGCTTTCTAATTCCCTAAAGGAGAGGGATTCACACTTTCAGTTTTATCTCCAGTTAGTTAATGGTCCATTACTGTCAGAAGGACAGCTAGAAGCCAAATCCTACAGGATTTATGTTAAGTAAAAACCAAAATCAGCAGAAGAGAATGTACCTGAGCTAGGGCACAGGGAAAACACAGAGGTGTTTGCTGTGACACTTGTGACTGCACTGTGGCTTGGTGACAGCTCTACAGGAAGGCAGCTTGGGCTGCAACCAGGCAGCACAGAGCAGCTCTGAGGTCTGCAGCCATCAGGACAGTTCAGAGTCCCTCCCCTGCGGCCTCCACACCTGCACAAGGAGGACATGTGAGGCCTAGAAGGACAATTCAGGACAGTTTCTAGTTCTGAGCTCCTCGCTGCCTCACCACCACACACAGCCATGCCAGGAATGCTGCTGGCCCTGGAAGGCCTGGGACAGAGAAGGTGGAATTTAATTCTTTTTATCTGACTTTCCAGCCATGCTGCAATTCTCCCCCTGCCAGCACTCCCCACAGGAAGTCTGCCTCACCCTTTGGGTGCAATCACACAACTTCCAGGAGCTCATTGCACACACCATGTGAATCCCTGCCAGCATTCAGAAATTTTACTGCTATAGCTTTAAATTGTTTCATCTGCTGAGCTTCTAGGAAATCCTAAATTTTTACATTTTTCCCCACTCCCTCTTCCTGCACACCTAGCAGCACTCCTCCCCAAAGAAATCAGTGCTTCTTCAGCAGAGCCCTGCCCACTAGCAAGACACAAAATAGAGCTGTGCAAACCAGGGCAGCACAAACCCATAAAGATCACTTTTATCCTACATATTTAATCTACTGGGAAAGACAATGTGAAACCCTGAAAACTGAAGGATCATTAAAACAAAAACAAAAACAAAAACACAAAAACAAAACAAAACAAACAAAAAACCCAAACAAACAAACAAAAAACCCCCCACCAAAAACAAACCCACAAACAAACAAACAAACAAAAACAAAAACACCCAAACAAACAAACAAACAAACCACAACCAAACAAAACAAAAAAAACCCCAAAGCAAAAAAATCCCCCTACCAATGGACTGCATTCATACCAAATTTGCTTTTAGTGCAAATTCCCTTGTATATCTCCAAACAAAACCAATTACCTTCATATTTACAGCAATGGAGGAAGGAGGTAGCTTTACCAACTCATTGCTTTGTATGAGGAGGACACAGAGTCTTCAGGGCAGTCTTTGCTGGCCCTTCACACTGGATTGATTCAAATTTACTAGACTTCATTTGGAGTTTTTGGTGATTTATTTCCAATATATTTTCAGAAATGTAACCTTGGTCTGCCAGCACAGACAAGAATTGCATTAACATAGGCTTTGATTTGGTTCCTAGCATTTATTTACTATTTCTGTAGTAAATAACAGGTTACATTGTTTGTGATGGTTGATGTTTTTGCTAAGCCTGTGTTCTTATGTAACTAGATAAGAGCAAATGATGTTAAAATTCAACAATGTTGGCTAGTGAAGGTTACTTCTCACAAGCTTTGGCAGAAAGTTCTGGCTGTTTTGAGCCCATGCTAAAAGGTTTGTGAAAGTGCTGAATTTGTGTTGTACTGGCCTCATGTGCAGCTCAGAGGGAAGGTTCAATGCTGGCCAGTTACAAGAAAAGGTATTTTAGAATGTGTCCTGCCCCTTAATTACAGATGGTCAATTAGTGATTTCAGCTTTTGGGAAGTGAGTCAGTGCTATTAGTGGAGGCAGATCCTTCCTTTATCACAGTCCCTTCCAGCAGGGTTGGCTCTCACAGAACAGGAACAATTTTGTTTAATTGCTCTGTGAGGGGAGAGGGCATTGGGAAATGGATCATCATGCTCTGGCTCAAAGGTGTGTTTGAGTGTTGTGCTGCAGGAATGTCCCTCAATTACGAGCACAGGTCATGGCTTTTGTTCAGAAAACAGTATCCTGGGTTGCAGGAAAATTGCTGCAAAAAAAAAAGTCCAGCATGTTTATTCAGCCTTTCTGGCCTGTGCCATATCCGAGTCTGATGTAGAACCCACTTTTCTCCCTTTTCAATGAGAAGGTATCAAAGCTCATTCTGTGACTTTAGATGGTGTTTATTGTTTCCTCTCTATCCAGGACCAGAGCCCATTCATAAAAAAGAGATGAGTTTGCTCTGAGAGGATTTGCAGTTGAAAAATCCATTTTGACTTTCCTCATTGCCTTGTTTTCTTTCATTTCTCACAAAGATTTTCTGCTTTCCAAGATTTTCCTGGCAGTTGAAGGTAAGCTGACTGATAGACAAATCCTTGATTAGTCTTTTCTTTCCAGTCTTAGAAACTGAATACATTTGCTCCTTTCCAGTTTTCTGATGCCTATTGACACCCCATGGCTTCCCTAAATATAACCCCAGGTGGTTCTGACATTCATTCTGTCATCTCCTTCTGCAGCATTTTGGGATAAAATGCATCAGGCTCAGGTAGTGTGAAACTTTACAGTTCTCTGAGTGTGCTGATGCTTCCCTGTGCATTTCCATGTGGATTTCCTCCTGCTCTGCTGCTGCTGCTTGAAGCCTTTGCCCTTGGTCTTTCCCTTTAGACACACAATTCAAGACACAGACAACTTTGGCCTTCCTTGTTTTTTTTTTTTTTTTTTTTTTTTTTTTTTTTTTTTTTTTTTTTTTTTTTTTCTGATGACTCAATAACTTGTGAGGTCTCTTTCCCTTTGTTCCTCAATATATATTGAGAATTGTTTCTTGCTACTCCTGATATCACTTGTACAATCCTTTTCTGTACCATCACTTTTTAAAATTTTGCCTCTGCTTGCTCCTGCTGCTCTTTGATACTTGTGACAGAAGCCTCATTTAGTCACTGTATTCTGTAGGCAATTTCTCTGTTTTTAAATTGAAGAACTCGTGACTTTTCCTCATATTTCCAAATCTTCTCCAGGACCTCTGGCAGAGGTCATCTGCTTGTCCTTTTAATTGTGATGTGCTGAGAAGAGAAGGTGTCGGTGTCCTGTGCTACTCAATAAAAAGAGCTGGAGTCTGATTCAGTCTTGCCTTGTTTCACACTGCTTACTTGCCCTTGAATTTTTCCCCTTCTTTTCTACATCTTTAATACAAATTTTAAAAAGCTAAATTGAATCAAGGGTTTTGTAAGATTTTCACAACAATTCCCTCTTTCTCTTCCTTTTAAAGGGATTTTTTAGAAAGAAACTTCCATTTAAGCACTACTGTACAGAAAATTGAAGCAAACCCAAATATCCCTCAAACACATGAAATAGGAGTTTTTTTACTTCTTATTTTGTGTGTGACCTGATCCAGCTGTCTTTAGTAGAAAATAAGACACACTCGGTAGGGGACACAGCAGAAGCCCTGGGTGCATTTCTCCCTCTGGTACTGCTTTTCCCCTGAGCCTGGCTGTGGGGACAATCCAGGCACGATTTGTTCCATCATTCACGACTTGGTAAATGTGTCCAAAAGCCTCTGGAGCTGCCCCAGCCCTGACTCCTAAACGGGAATGAACAGTGAGCCATGGATGCTCCTCCACTGCCACCTCCTGGATGCAACCAGGGCGACTTGAGGGACGAGGTAATACAAGTTTTACATGAACTCGAAAAGATGGTAAGCCAAGAATTCAATTGTCCTTTCACTCCTGACAGGCAAAAACCGCCCTCACCTTAGATGTCCCTGTCGGGCAGCACTCTAAATGCAATAATGTTTGTATTGACCTGTGATTTTTTTAGTAGTCTAAGACTTCACTTAAAATCTGCTGCTATGAGCTAGATGCTGTGAGCTAACTCTGGAAAGCCATTTTCAGTTTCACACAGTTTCTTAGTGTTTACAAAAGCACAAACTGTGGTGTTAATGTGGAAGTGAAGGAAAGGTTCAGGTCTATCAGACTGGCTCTGTTCCCTGGCTAGGCAGAGCAGGAACACTTTACACCAACATAAACAACCTATGGTCAAAATTGTCCTGAATGTTCGAACATGAAAAGGGCTAGCAGGGACATGAAAGGCCAGCTAGTTTCAACCCCCTGCCATGGGCAGGGACACCTTCCACTACACCAGGTTCCTCCAAGCCCTGTCCATCCTGGCCTTGAACATTTCCAGGGATGAGGCACCTACACTTCCCTGGGCAACATGTGCCAGGGCCTCACCACTCTCTTAGGGAAGAAATTCTAAGTAATGTCTAATCTAAACCCACTCTTCGTCAGTTGAAAGCTATTCTCCCTTCTTCTGCCACTCCAGGACTTTGTACAGTGTCTCTCTCCATCTCTCTACTCGTTTAGGCCCTGGAAAGGTCTCTAATATCTCCCTGGTATGTTGTCCAGGCTGACACACCCCTAGCTTTCCCAGCCTGTCTCCACAGCAGAGGTGCTCCAGCCCTCTGAACATCTCTGTGACCTCCTCTGGACTCCCTCCAGCTCCTCCATGTCCTTCTCGTGTGTGGTGTCCCAGAGCTGGACACAGCAGTGCCCAGCCCTCTCGCAGTCTGGGGACAGAATTTAAAATGATAATGCCAGCCTCCAGCAGGTGTCAGTGGAAGCTACAGAATGGAGAAACTACACCAAAGCCTGGCTTTATTCCCCTTTCATTCCTACAAGCTTCTCCGTGGCCCGGGGACAGAGAGAATGCTCCGTTCTGTGAAGAAATGTTATTGCCAGCTAGGTTACCTAATTATTTTTTGCCTTCTTTGAAGTACGGCTCAAAAATTTGCAAAGTGACTTCAGAAGGGGCCAGTGATGAAGCAGGTATTAAATATTTATTGAAGGGACAGAAGATGTGTTTGAAACATTTGAATTAGTGACCCAATTCACTCATTTTGCTGCAGGGAGTTAAGGATCTCTGGCTTTACTCACTGGAGTAGTGCTTTACCCTGCACAGCACAAACACACAAAAGGGCAGAGATAAAGTTCTCTCAGCAGCTTAAATCCTGACATTTCCTAACATTTGAGTGCTTTAGATGTGACTGATGGCCCTGCAGAGTATCTTCCAGGAGGGATTTTGCTGGCAGTCCCCAGGCTCATGGAGATAGGAATGTGACAGCTTGGGTGGACTGTGAAGAAGGACATGTAGGAGAAACTTTGCAGGGCTATGTCCAAGGTAATGGCAACTTTTTCATTTTCCTAGGGTATAACAATGTTCTCATTTTAGTGCTCTGTTGTTAATGAGTTACATACACTGCCCTGGTGCCCTGTGATATTCTCTGAGCCCTTGGTTGCCTCTCTCATGCAAACAGAGTCACACACCTAATTCTCAATTGAAATCCCAAAAGGAATTAGAGCCTCCAGTGACAGAAAGCAATGGTGATGAATAATGACAGACCTATAGTGACGAGCTGGAGAATGCTGCAGAGCTGGGGTTCAAGAGCTTTGGTACAGCTGGAGGCAACACATCCAAAAATCTATGGTTCAGGTTCTTGGCTTTACTGAAATATCCACCTCTTAGGCACTGAATTCCAGCAGGGCCCGAGCTTCTGAATACTTTTTGGAGGATTGGTGCCTGAATTCCATAATGCTGCAGGATGTATTCAGTGCAACACAGCTCTGCTACTCTGCTCACTGCATCCAACTGCTGCATACTGTTAGAAGACATTGAATGGCTGAGAGTTATGGGCTCATCACCCTTGTGAAAAAAATAAGTTCATTGAATGTTTATTAGAGGAAGTAAGAGATGAAGAAATATCAGTCATCCTGCAAAGGACAAAAAGAACTCCATACTTAGAATATATTCCACTGTGCTTTTAGAGCATCTATTAAGAGATACCTCACTTGTGAAGAGCTACTCTCATTTGGGGTGAATTGTTTTAAACAGCAGCAGCATTCCAGTGACACAATTCAAATAACGTGTAACATGAGATAAACTTTAAACCACTGATGTAGTGTGTTTCCCCAGAAGATTTTATTAAAAGAAGTTCCTACCCCATATCATTTGAAGATCATGATGCCTCAATGCCACTTCACAGGAATATTTTAACTTTGCTGAATATTAACAAGGAATGAACCTACCTATCTTGTGTGAATAAAACGTTTTGTGTGATGTTTTATTAACAGGTTCATCAACACACATTTGCAAAGCTTTTCATGATCCTCTCTCAATGAATTCATTTACCTATTCAGAAATGCAAATTTTTTAAAACATGCACCCATCTTTGAATAATGACTCTAAAAGTCTTTAAAGACACTTGGACTAATACACAATGTAAGTTTCTATTAACATCAAGTATTGCAAAATAACTTAAAAAAAAAGACTTAATATCCATTAACTTAATTTCCAGTTCTCTAGCAGGAGAATCTCATGCTCATTTACTCAGAGATTTATAATTAAAAACTCTGCCATAAATTCCCAGCATCTTCATTTCTATTGTATTTTACTCAATAACTTGCATCAGAATCCAGAGGAAGAATTTCTAGATGATTTTTGATGCATTATGTAAACTTCTTTTCTTGATATAGATTCAATGAGGGTTACAGAATCTATCTTTAAGAAAAAATCAATAAAGTATATGAGGAAATAATTTGGAGTTGACTGTAAATAAGAACCATTCTTACTCTCACACAGGAAATTGCTGTCACCAGTTTCCATAAAACTGAGGAGCTGCTCTCTTGGTGTTTTGCATCTAACATTTCTCTGCACATCCAATGCCAGCCTTTACTTTGGAAACAAGTTTTTTCTGCTAAAAATGGCAATGTGCCACTTCCAAAGTGCTAGAGATTTCTCACAGGCTCCTTTCCAGGGACAAAAGGGACAAGGTTTGGGTGACAAATGCAGGGAGAGCAGCTGTGAGAGCAGCTGTGGGTTTGGTGATCAAGTGTCAGTCGACAAAGGGCTGCTCCTTTCTTCAGGAGGGTCTTTCACAGGAGGTGCTACACCTGCAAACACTGGACTGTGTTGCCAGGGTTCTTGGGCCCAAACTAGGGTGCTTGGACACCTCCATGGTGCCAACATTTTGGGAACCCTTAGAAACTGAAACTTGACCATGTTCTTTATATCAGAGCTTTGCAGACACCCCCAAACAGGGAAGAAATTCTTTAACTGTAGTCATGTGAATCATCAAAGAGAATAGCATGAACTTGAGAAAAGCTTTCCCCAGCACCAAACTTAAAAATCTTCCTTAACCTCAGTGGGATGGGGATTAGTGTGACTTACCCAGGGAGGATTTTCAGGTGCCTTGTGTATCCAGCTAAGGACACCAAAACAGCTAACATTGAACAAGTATGTTACACAAGATACCAGAGGTGACCATCTCTGTGGAGCTGCTTCCCAAAATTTCCATGGGGGCCAATGGCCATAAAACACATGCTTCAGGAGCAGAAAGGCACGGGAAGCTCTGTTGGACACTTTGGACATGGGAGGGAGAGGCAGAGCCCTGAGCTGCCCAGGCTGCAGTGTGGGCTGGGTTAGTGGGCAGCGGGGTCTGAGGTGTGACAGGATTCCAGCAGTTCCCACCCTGTGACCCCAGACAGGCATTGGGTTAGCTGGCAGCTGTGATATTGGCCCTCTGACACAGCCCTGAGCTGAGAAACTGCATCAGAACTGCTCCAAGCTAAGAGCTGCCAGCTGGCATCCCAGCAGTGGAGCAGGGAAAGAGACACAGGAAAAGTCCCAGCTACTGGAACAGTTTATTATGAGGTTGTAGCACTTGGGTTGTGAATGTCACATCACCAAGTGATCTGCTGCCCTCGTTTTCTAACAGTCAGTTGTGCTTTCATCTACCTTGGTGAGGTAATCAAACCACGTTGTGAGAATAAAATCTAGCAAGGCACTGTGTGTATCCACATGTTTAGGGAAAACTATTTCTTTTTATTATTATTTTTATTTTAAACATGTGACACTGATTATCTGCAGATACTTGATGTGCTTATGATTTCAATCAGCATTTTGTTCATTCACTGCCTCTTGGTTTATTGATTTATAAGCCCTTTAGAATGGTATGATTAGTCCTAGCATTTTATTCTCAGTGGGGGTAAAACAGTATTTCATTATTAACGTGTTAGAAGCTATTTCACACTGACAGTTTGTTTTGAATCCGGGCAAGAGAAGTGACATTTATATTTGGAAGTGGGAGATTGACATAGAAATTATTCTGAAACATAATTACAGTAAAGGCAAATGCAGAAGAAGATAGAAATTCCAGCTAGAGTTTCTGGGGGCTGCTCTGCCATCAGTAACTAACTCCTGCTCTTTTCCCAGCTCAGCGTAATGAGACACAGCGGTGGTCCCTGTAGGCACTCACAGGAGGTGCAGGATCAAGATTTTTACACATTTAAGCAACTCAGCACAGGGCTGGGAGTGAGGATAGGAGGCAAATGCTGTTTTACAGCCTGTTCTGGCTATCCCAGAAAGCTGCAGTGCTGGGAGGACACTCTATGCTGGGAAAAGGAGGAGAGGGTTAGTGGCAGTGTGGAGACAAAGCAGTACTGAGGAGCGTTCAGAGGAGGATGTGGGGGCTGGAGCATCTCTTACAAGGAAAAGCTGAAGGACCTGGGGCTGTTTAGCCTGGACAAGACACGACTGAGTGGGCACAAACTGAAACAGGATCTTTCATCTGAGTACGAGGAAAAACTTTACTGTGAGGGTGATTGATCACTAGAACAGGCTGCCCAGAGAGGCTGCAGAGTCTCCTCCCCTGCAGATATTCACAGCCACCTGGAGGCAACCCTGTGTCACCTGCTGTAGGTGAACCTACTTTAGCAGGAGGGGGTTGAACCAGGTGATTTCCAGAGGTCCCTTCAAACTCCAACCATTCTGTCCTTTATGTACCTTTGCAGTCAGGCTGATTTAGTTCAGGGTTTTCCAGGGTACCTGTGTGCCTGTCAGCTCGAGTGGGGTGGGGATTTGTATCTCCCTGCTGCCCAGCTGGTCCTGCATCACCTACACCTGTTCCAGGCTCTTTGAGAGTGCCAGACATCCACTTGGGATTTTCCAGGAGTTGAGCTGACTTTTTGTGTACTCCAAGGTTGTTAATACCAGCTCTTCCTATTTTTCCCAAGTTAAACATTTGCCTTACATTACAAAGGTGCTTTTTCTTGCCAGTGTCCAGTCTCACATACTATAAGAGAACTCAAGAAGATTTTGACCTTTAGAAATAGATTATAGTAGGTTTTTTCTCCAAAGGATTTTGATTTTAGTGACTGACACTCATTTACTGAGGTCTGCAGGAACTTTTCCATTGAGCAGGAGCAGAGAGGCCAGGGCTGTGTTGGAGTGTTGGGAATTTCCATCTTGGCACCAGAGCTCATGCAGTGGGGACGCTGCAGACTTCATACAGAAGTTATGGACAACCTATTAGTCATGGTGTAAGGAATACACAGATCCAGAGAGCAGCAGTAATTCAACATAATACATGAAACTAGGTGCCAAACATGACCTGATTTGTTGCTGTCTCCTCTGGAGCAGATTGAGTAAGAATACAAATTGGCCAGTCTTGCATTTTTTGTGCATTGGGTGGTTTTTATGACTTTTTCTGAGAGGTACATAGAATTTATTACAATGTAGTCTTTAATATTTAATATGTTGTAAGCAGATTACATAAATAAAGTGCAGGGGCTCAAAATTCTTTTGCTTAAATGCATAGGCTTTTGTTTGTGTAGGACTGAAGCCTTACTCTATGCCAGTGAGCATGCATTTCTGCTTGAACTTACTTGGAACTGCAGTACTATTAAATTCTCAGGATGAAATCCTAGAATCTTTGCTGAAGTCAACTAGAGCACTGCCTCTCATTCCAGTGGGACTGAGATTTCAGATTTCTGCCTGGTCCACTCTAGCTTTATCCCTCCTTGGCTGCTGTGTTCTGGTGGCTGATCTCATTACATTGCATTGTTTCACGTTTCTCTCTAATGAATGAAGTCAAATGTGTATCCATTATCCATGCAGACTCCCTTCAGAACAAAAGAAGGCAACAAACTCCAAATATCACAAATAGATGTCCAGCTTTATCTCAATAATGCAGAGAAAGTGACTCACTCAATGACTATGGAAAAACAAATATGTTTGAGACCAGAATTATTCAACTCCAGATGAAGAAGAGTTAAAGGAAGCAGAATGCAATTAGATACAATTATGAAAGGATATTACAACTGGTCATAGGTATTTTTCTAACTAGCATTTGCCTTTCACTGTAGGAAAACTTGTAACTGAAAATAACCACCAGAATTATGCCATGTCAAGCAAAATGCTGATTTCTTTTTTGTGGGAGAGGGAAAGAACAAAAAAACCCCCAACAATCTACCCTAAAGTGTTTCTCAGGGATGAAAGATTCAGAGACTGAAAACTGTTTCTTATTTCAATGGGAAAAATCAAAATTTCCATGAATAAGTTCCTGGATGTAATAGTAGAACTCGTCTTTATCCTAATGATGACATCTGTTTGCAATAAGACTCCATGCCAGTAAACGATGTTATTTTAAATAATCTATTGGCGTGGCGATGAAAGTGACAGTAAAATGTTGATATAGAAGCTAATTTCTGTGTTTTGCCTTGGGATCCATCTTCACAGACACAGGGTGAGTGCAGAAACTATTTTTGGCAACATCATAGCCATCCAGATTTAATTCTGACACTTCTCTGCCTTCCTGAAATCCAAGGAAGACATCTGGCTGCATTTTCTGCGTATGTTTCTGAAGTGCCATTGAAATCATTTGCATCAGAAGTGAGTTTGGAGATAGAAATGTGACAAGGAGGTGCATGTGAGGAGGAGGGGACCAAAACCCTGGGTCACGAAGAAAAAAAAAATGGCAGCTCTTCAACGTATAATGTGCTTACTGAAAGCTGGGAATAAGATGTCATTCTGAATGTGTTTCTGTGAACTTTTAACTTTGTTTAGTTGCTTAGACCCATGATTTATATGGAATTATGCATATGCATGGCATGTGAGGAACGAGGGGATGGCTCTGCCTGATTGCCAGGGGAGCGCCTGCTGAAGGCATTTGCAGTCCCTGCCATGGGTGTGCTTCCTGCAGCCCTTCAGAAGAATAACTGACTGTAGAGTTTGTGAGTTATCAGTCAATTTGATACTATTTAGGGTGGCCACAGACTCCTCATCATGCTTTTCGAGCTGGAAAAGTTTGTTTAGGCAAAAAGAATAGCCCTGTAGCCTTTGTGTTTGCAGCCGTTCCACATAACCCACCACTGTCTTATTGTCTTCCGCCGGGAGCCGAGCCTGTGAGTTACTGGCAGCGTGCTCAAGTTGCAGACTTCCCAAAAAAGAATGAAAAACCCCACCGTGGCACTCCCAAGGAGCTGGGCTGCCCGTGGGTTGTCATTGCACGGCAGTGGCCGGGCCGTGCCGGGTGTCCACTGGGTCACTCCGGGGCAGCCCCTGAGTGCTCGGGCACAGCTGGAGCAGGACCCTCCTGCCAGGGACGCTGGCCAGGGCTCTCTGTGGCCTCCCCACGTGGCAGCCATGTGGCTGGAAGGCGGGTGAGCAGCGGAGCAAACTGGCTTGTGGCTGCTTCGTCTCGGAGACCGCTTTTTCCAAGCGCCCAAACACGGGCCTTAATCATCAGCACTTCGGAAGCACTCATCGTTCTTGTATCCAGGCAAGGAGCCTTGTTATTACCCCTTGAGAGATACCACATTCCCTCATTTCCTAGGGAAGGGGCCTGCCAGCAGTATCAATACAGGCAAAGCTTGGTTTGTTTCAGATTAAAAGTGTCGCCAGGGAAGGTCTGTGTTCGTCTTCAGCAGGGTCAGGGGAATAAACCCCTGCTGATGGTTTGCATAGGTGGACACCTTCACTGAATACTCTGCTTTGAAAATAATCTGGGCCTGAAATGGATATCCCTCCCTCTCAGGCTTCTTGTTGATAAAATGGTGTCACAAGAGGTCACTGACTGTCCTTCACTGACTGTTCCGAGCCTTCCTGTGTGTGGGGGTGGGTTGTGGTGACTGCAGTCCTTGGGGTGCTGCCTTCCCCTGGGTTGGACAAGCCTAAGTTTCCTGGCTTGGCTCCAGCCTAATGCTGGAAGAAATTCTTGGAACAAAAGGAGCCACAAAACACTGTCTGCAAGGCCTTCCGGTGCATGAGTGCCCACACCCTGACCTGCTCTGAGCTCCCAGCCGTGGGGAGAGCAGAAGGAGCCGAAAGGCAAACCTGCATTTCCAGCAAAATTTAAATTTGCCTCCTGTATTTCAGAGAGTTACATACTGTAACTGCACCCACTCCTTAAAGGGATCCATAAACACCACATGCCATGGCCTGTCTGCACGAGGAAACCATGGGATGCTGCAGTCCAGGTCACGTATGAAAAGACCAGCCATTGAGGGTGAAGAAAATGCTGTATAGATGTGATATCACAAGTTATATAATATCATGGCCAAATCTACGCAGCTGGATATCATCAAATCAAAATTAGAAACTCATTGGAAGCAAAGGACAGTCTTTGCACAGATTGCCTATAAATCTGCAATAACTAGTTCTCCCTGGGCGTGACATCAAAAACATTTTTTAGTGTCTCATTAGTAAGAAAATTTATTGCTCAACTATTGAACTATGTCGATTTTTGAAAACATTGTGTGAATAATTCCAGAAAGCATGTGTTTGATTTGTATTCGTTTTGTGCCTCTGGATAGAAAAAGTGGCTTTTCCCCCATGATGAAATGACACTAATCATGAAATTATAAGGTGAAGCATGTCTACAGTTTCAGAACAAGGTAAATTTTTATAAATATCCTAATGCCCTCCCTTTCCCATAAGTCAAACTAAGATTAAGGAGTTCATACCCCAACTGAGCTTAAAAAGAAAAAAAAAAAAAAAGAAGACCCAATTACAGTTCTGTAGAGGGGAAAAGAACTCCTCCCAGCCTTTATTATTTTTTCTTTGTGCTGCAGTGTGTTTCCCAGCTGTGTCTGTTGGCCAGTTTTGTGGCTCGAATAGCCTGGAAAAAAAAAAAAGAAAATAAAATTGAGAAATGGGAGAAGTTTAAATCAAGCAGCACTGTCCGTGTAGGATGGCTGGAAGGAGTCTACAAGTATCTGTTGGGTGGTAAGGATTTACTGAGGGTGGGGTTGGGCTGACACCCCTGCCTGCAGGCAGAGGTGCTGTCTTTTATCATGTTTTGGGGACAGGAAGGGTAGAACAAATGGCTCCAGGGAGATTCACCAGCAAGGGCTCACGTGTGCAAAAGTCCTTAAAAAATGTGGACTCCGAGACTGGTGGTTCTGCACCCAGGCATCTCCCTCAGCTTCAGCAGGACTGCACAGGTGAGTGTGGGTGAGCAAATGGCACTTAGAAACCCTTACCCTTCACCAGCATTCTCTTGCTGGATATTCCTCTGCAAGAAAATGCTTGTTGGCAGCCTGTAAGATGGAGAAAATCCTCTGAGCATGAGGATTTGTGATGCTGTGCAGTCCCTACAGGTCTGGGTGCAGGGACAGAAGGGGCAGGGCAGGGCTGCCATGAGATCTGGAGCAGCTTTTGGGGCAAGCCCAGATCTGGACTATCCAGAGGCTCAGCTGGCATTCAGGTTTAGCTGATGAGCTAAAGGGTCACAGACAAGTCGTGCAATTAAACCCCCTTGTCTTTGGCAACACATCCAGTTGATTGTTTATATCACACTGTTGGCAGGGTTTCCTCAGTGCCTTTGCTTTGGTCCTGCCCTCTCCCCCCTTGCATGACACACTCCACAAATGCAAACTAACAATCAGCTCTTATATCCAGGATTTTATACTGCAGGAAAATAAAAGAGAAAAGAAGAAACTGAGTCAGAGTGGCCAAGTGGTCTGGTCAGGGTTACTCACACCTCAGTGGCAGAGTCAGAAATAAACTCAGGCTGGGGAATCACAACCTGATGCCCTCCAGACTATGGAAAATACAACTAAACTCCCAGCTGTCTTTGCAAAGTGAGGTATTGGGGAATTTTTTCAGAATTGAAAAAGACAATAAATAACTGAGTCTGTGTAGTACTTGTAGTATGTAATTCCTTTTCATGAAATAGTTTTGGCATCATCCAATCAGGGAACTGTGGAAAGCACAAAATGATAAAGACCCATTCAAATCTGTGAGCAGCTCCTTCCTAGCCCCACCCTGTAAATGCCTGTACCAGGATCATGAGTGCTGGTGAAGCAGGTGATGATGAGGAAGGAGTGTGGGGGCAAGATGAGACCTTCCCAAAAAGGTGTTGGAGACAGGTAGTGCAGCTGCCCTGGCTCCTGTGCTGGCCCCTGGCATTCTGGCTGGCAGAGGGTCTGGGGTACAGGTGGGCTTCCCCCCACTTTCAGGCACAAGGAACTCCTGCACCACAGACATTTCTCAGCCAGGGCTGAGCTCACACTGTGAGCTGTGGGGTGAATGAGGGGTGCCCTCCCCAGAACTGGGGGATGCAGGAAAGGGAGCCACTCCTGGAGGAGCTGAGCCTCTGGCCCCAGCAAATCTCCCTGGAGCACCTCTTTGCTTTGCCTACAAAGGCCTCCAAGCCAGGCTCCAGAGGACACCAGCAGGGCTCTCCTGCTTTCTCCCAGCTGTGCCGGCAAACCTCTTCCCTGAACACTGATGGGAAATGAGAAAATACAGGCAGAGCCCTGGCCTTCACTGGAACGACAGCGAGCCCCTCCGTGACCCCACTCCCCCACGCCAGGCCCCTCCAGCCCAGCTTTATGGGTGAGAAGGATCAAAGGCCTCCAACTGCTCCCATATGGCAAATGGCCCTATACGTTGTGTATAATTACACACAAGCAGCCCCACGCCCATGCTCGGCCTCTATGAAAGCTGCCTGGGCCTCAGCCAGCGCCGCTTTCCCGAGGCAGGAACGTCCCAGCCGTCGTGGCGGTGGCGTCACACCGTGGCACGCACATCCTGGGGACAGGGCCTGTGGCACGGGCTCCCCTCCTCTGCCCACCTCCTGCCTCACAGCGCTGGCACGGGGCGATTCCAGGGGCAGGGGAGTTCCTCTGGGCACCAGCTGGGAAAGGTGTTTTCCAGCCACGGGGTGGCATCTGATGGAAGCCTTAGCGGCGAGTTAACGCTGCCTGGGTGAATTTGAATCTGGCCTTTCCTGAAATTCAATTTGCTGCGTGAGTAGAACTTCCCAAAGGGGATATTTGCTTTTTATTAAGACTGGGCAGGAACGGGAAGAAAACCAGGCCTCCAGTCTCTTATTCTAGGCGGCTGTGATCTTTTTTAAAAGCAGTGGATGCATGTGTGCACATGGCAGCCCTCAGGCCAGGGCTCTCACCCCTCACGGGTGCTGGAACTGTGCTGGTTGCAACAAAAGCATCATCTGCAGCTGGAGACTCTGGGAATAGGAAGGCCAGGCCATAGGAAACAAGTTTGTTCTGATTTGAAAGGCTGAACTCTCTGGAAAGCAATTCTGCCTTGCCAGCTGGGTAGAAGGAGGCAGTTCAGTTTTCTTGGCACCAAGATGGAGAGGAAGTGAAGGAGAAATGGATGAAAGAGGTGTGAAGGAGATCTAAGACTGAGATGCAAGATTTTTTTATCTTGTGTTCAATCAGCATAAACAGTTTGTGAGATCCAGAGGGAAAGAGCCCTTGGTTCCATAAATGATGTTTGACTTAGGAAAGGGGAATGAAAATCCCAGTTCCCATTTTCAGCCTCATGGTGAAGCTTTGTGATGGTCCCCAGAGGTGTGTGGTAGTGTAGGGTCTGCGTTCAACCTGGTCACCCACCACCTCCAGATTGTTCCCTGCTCTTTCCTGGGCCAGCTCATACCAGACATAGGAAGAAAGCTTATTTAGGCAGAGCCATCTTACCTGGGTAGGTCTGTCCTGGAGCAGAAGGACACTCTGCTGTCATTGCAAACTGTAAGTGCCAAGCTGCCATCCTTTGTCACCCTTCTGGGCTGGAAATGGAGAAGTTCTGTCACCAGAGTGAGTGCTCAGCTCAGCCTGACTTCATTTCGGGCAGGCTCTGTGGCATACATGGGATGTGTTTCATGTCAGCATGCAACACTGCAAAACAGGCACTGCAGACTCCTGGGGTGAACTGGTTTCTGAGGTGAAGCTCAGAGGTTCACACAAAGATCCACATGAACACCTGGGCTGATATGGGAACCTCCTTTCCATAAACACAACCACTATGGAACTTGGGTGGTGCTTGACTTCTGTTTATAACTGAAGAAATTCCTCCCTCCTACCCCTTCCAGCTATTCTTACCTCGGGTCACCTTCTGCAGGAGCTTGTAGCAGATCTCATTAGGGATTTTCCATCAATGAAATGTTTTCAGACAGTAACTATACTGGCAAAGGAAAGCCTGTGTTTTGGGGTGGTCTGCCCACTAAAAAGAAAAAGCAACCAGTCTTTTCATCAGGAAGATTCCCCTGGTTCTCAGAGAGGTACCCTGAGCCATGACTTCCTGAAGGACTGAGTTGCTCTCCCATTTCTGTGAAGGGTTTTCTGAGGGTCACCCTGATTCTCTACAGAGCCAGCAGTAAAGAACCTTTTCCTTCTTTGCTCCCTGCTTTCCCCTATTGTGTGTTAGCTGCCTGCTGTGGTCGGAGTGACAATGCTGAATGCAATGTTGATACCTGGTTTGAGTCCAAGCAGTGTTTTATTCAAGTAATTAGCTGGGGAAGTAAAAGCCTGCATTGCTGTGCTTTTTCAGGGACTGGTGTGTTAGGTTACCTGCTGAGTTAGTGAAGTTACCTGTTTGGGGCTTTTTTCCCCCCCCAATCCTGGACTTGTGATAGCCTGAGAAAAAAATTGCTTTTGTAGAGGAACCCTTTAAAAACAGCCACAAGCGCTCCCACCTTTCTCTGCTCAGCAGCCCAAGGGCAGACTTAATTAAAAGTTCCTTCAAAATATACTCCTTACCACTCTCCTGTGTTTCAAAGGCTCTGGTGCTGTGCCAAAATGGGAGCAGGCATACATTAAAGTGACAGGTACAAAAGAGGTTGTTATATTCCTCCTGCTCCCTCCTTCTCTGATCCCTCCAAGCTAAAGCCCCACAGCCTAAACATTACTGAAAATAAAGAATAATCGTCCCTCTTCTTCCCTGCCCATATAACAAACAGATCATGGTTGAGTGTTTGCCTTTTGCATGCAGCCTTCTGGGGTTCCCACTCCCCTTGGGAATGTTTTCCTGGAAAGAGCAGCTTGGTCATACCATGTCTCTGCTGGCAGCATGGAAGGCTGGCACTCTGCCTGTGCCAGGATGATCAGGCCAGGGCACCTTAATATCTACCAGTTTCTTGTGAATAGCTGAGATAAAGCCATCTCTTTACTGGGATACTTTGAATTTTCCAAGAGTATCCATACACATTTCTGAACAGCACATCCCAGGTGCTACTGACTGCCAGCAACACAAACCAATATTGGGTTAAGAGACAATGATTTCAGAGGAAAAGGTGGGATCATCAATTCTCCAGCCCATGATGGAAAGGTAATGACAGCCATCTCTAGGTAGCAGGAAAAGACAAACATCCTTCCCTGAAGACTGAAGAGATGGAAGGAGCATGAATTAGAGCACATTAAGTTAATCTAAGCTTGGCATGGACTAGCTTCCCATTTTCACAGTAAATGGAAGCCTTATTCCGTCAATGTGCTGAGGATTTTATTTCTAGAGATTTATAGCCACAGGTTCTGGAGTGCTCTGTAATTACATGAGTTTACACTTGCAGGGACAAAGGCTGAGTAAATATTTTATTAGGCAATTTTTTATCTTATTGAAACTAAATACACATGTGATAATTTGCCTGGTGAATGGGGGAAGGATAGTGAAATAAATAAGATAGTTTACACAGAGCCTTTTTTTGTGGGCTGCATGCAGAATCAGCACCCACACTGCATTACCCCACACAGGCCCAGGAGTGACAGTCACAGCCAGCATGGAAACCTGGGCAGGGCCATGAGTGTGGGGCCACTGCTGAGGGGGTGAAATGTGACATCCCACAGGATGAAAGGGACACTGGAAACCTCCTTATACAGACACATTTTCCTGAGACAGGCGGATTTTTTGGCCTGGTGGGTACCTGCCACCACACCAATATGAGCTGGAAACACAAGGTGTCCTTCTGAGGGTCCCCAAAGGATGCTGGCACTGCAGCATCACACTGCTGTAGATTATGACAGAAATAATAAACAAAAAGATAAACATCAGCTTTTACACAGGACCTCGTTTTGCTGAAGATTTTTCAAGGTTTCTCTGCTGTGGGATGACCCAGCCAGTGGAGCTGAAGTGAACTGGACTCACATGGGAAGGGCTGTACAATCACCTGGGGCTCTGACTCACGAGTGCAGCAGGTTTATTTCACTGCAGTGGAGAAATTGTTGCAAAAATTGAGGCTCATATTCAACAACTCACCAGCAAGGCTGCTCTGAAGTTTACAGTTCTCACAAAGATGAGGGAGAATTTACAAGAGGAACACTTAATTTTCTGGAAATTGTTGAAATTAGATGGTTATCATTGTCTGGTAGGTAAGTAGTTGTCTGGAAGGCAGGAATGGATGGAACCAGCTGGACTTGCTGCTCTTGTCCTGGGCTGCCCCATGCTGCAATCCAGTGGTGTTGGATCATTTTTTGCTGTCATTTTTGGAACTCTGAGAGAGGTCCCGAACTTGTGGCTCTGCTGGCAATGAAACCACCTTGCTCTGGCACCACAAAGCCAGGGAGATGTTGGCACTGGCTCCTTGGGGTGCTCCAGAGTCTGCTTTGCTCCTCAGCCCCAGTTTGTCAGCAGCAGTGGGGCAGAGAATTGTGCCATTCATTGCTGGGATTCTCAGGAGGCAGCCAGCTGCTGTTTGCATTTACTTCGTATTTACTCTTTGCATGGACAGAATGTTGCCTGCCTGGGAAGGAACCCTTTGATTTTACGACCACTTACAATGAAGGGTGAACTTCCAACAGCTTCCTGATGTGCAGATAATAAATGGTTGGATATGGCAGGTGTATGTGAAATTAAGCCCTTGGTGAAGAGGCATTGGTATGGTATTTTCTAGCAGCAAGATATATATTAAGCATCTTCACAGGCCCACATAGAATTGACAAAAAGCAAAGATTCCTGTACTGTTTCTGGGTTTCATATTATTATTCTATTCACAAACAACTACAGCCTGTTATAAGTCCCATGGCATGAAATTTTCTAAGAATAGTCAAGTAACCTTAGAATTAATTTATAAAATTTGGTAGTAATTCACAACTTCATTAAATACTCTGATGCCTAGTAATACATTATTCTTATCTTGATTTTAAATTTTAATTGCATGAAGTTTGGTCCCTCAATAATTAACACATTGTATATCCCACCTAATTCATGAACTAATTGTAATTTCCTAGTTCTTAATGTTACTCACTAATTCTGCCAGTGATAAAGAATTTTATGTCAAAACTCCAGAGTAAGTGACATTCTACATGCACAATAATGACAAAACAAGTTAATTTACTGCAAAGTTGCTGAAAGACAGAGCTTTTTTAATTGCATATTTGTTACCTTCATTAAAAGGTAAGTGGCTCTTCAGTTATGTATTTGCCCATTTCTTACACATTAAAAAAAGTGCTAATGAACCTGATTAAAATTAATTGAAAAGGTCCAAGATCTGCAAAGAGATCCTAACACCAACAGACTTCTAATTACTGCTGAAAGATGGACTTAAATGGGGTTTAGCAGAAGACAGAAAATAATTTTCCAGCCCTGTTTTAAGGGACGATAGCAGGAATGCAAAAGTGGTGCAGAACAGAAACACCCGGTTCTGACACAGAAAATGCAGAGGGCCTGGAGGTTATTTCCTCTCCCTCCTCTCTGCTGACAGCTGCTCTCCCTGGCCTCTGTCCCCTGGCTGGGCAGGCTGTGTGACAGCTGCCCAGGAAGGCAGGGCAGGGCTGGAACTCCAGCCCCTTCAGCATCAGAGCTCACTGGGCACTGGGAAGTGTCAGGGACAGCCTGAATTTGGGCAGGTTCAGGGAAACACCCACAGAAGTGTGGCTGTAGGAGTCAGAGAGGGAACCTGGAAATGGGATGCTGCAGAGAGAAGGGAGGAAAGATGTAGGAGAGGGGTGGGTGCTCAGCTGGGGGGAAGGCTGGGGAATGGTACTGATGGGGAGTCCTGAATCCTGCAGAAGGTGGGCTGTGCTGGAAACCTTGTTTTATCTCACCCTGAGCTTTCCTGGAAGCTGTGGTAGTGCTCTTGGTCATCCAGGATGCTGGGAGATAACATTCCCTGCCATGGAGTCCCTATTTACATTGCCAAGGTGAAAGCTGTAGTCGATTGATAGAGTCAAGGCCCTGTTCAGGCACCTTTCTGGATTATTGGAAGCATTTTGTGCTGCTGTTTGTGTGTTTTCAGCAGTCAAAAACCTCACCAAGCCAGAAAAAGGAGCTCATTCCTTGTTATCAGCAGAAGTATTTCTGTCTAAGGTGGGGAGAGGGTAAAATTATGTGTTTATAACAAGAGTAGAAAGTTGCCTTAGACAACAGTCAGTCTCAAACTTAACAGACCACTTTATAGCTGCCCCTTCTCTTCTGTGCTTCCCCACTATCCATTGCCATTATCCCAGCATGTTCTAATCTTATAAGAACTATTTTCTTCCTCTCTGTTAATAACATACACCACTTATCTTGCTACCACTATATAAATGTAAAAGAAGAGAGAAACATATGAGCTATTTTAATTTTTTTTTTGTTTTGATTGAATTTAAATTGCTGAATGAAAAAATAGCTTCTTCTAGTAATTCTGCTGTAACTAACTCAGTTTGATATTGGTTCTATTAGCCTTCTAATAGCATGAAAGCTAAAAAATTAAATTGTTCCACTTGCACATTCATAATTATGTGCAATTAAAATCTTTACATACCCAAAAGTCTTATAGGAAGCCCTGAACCCTTCAACTGTCACTCTTCATTATCTCCAAGCCTAACAATTTTACAGTGACACATTGTACACAATGAGATGTGCTAAAGAGGAAATATTATATTTTACTGATGTATGTGTTCTTTTAATTTCTCTGAATTAGCTTTTTGATATGGATGCTAATTGTTTTCTTTGAAAGGAGTCACCACAGATATGTGATTTCTCTATGCCTGTTGCGCTTCAAAAAAAATACAGTTAATTGCAGGAAACAGGAATTTCTCTCTTTTTTATATATTAAAAAAAATAATCAGCCGCATATCAAAGGAGTGAATCTTAATCCAACTTTCTGATTGTACATTAAAAAGAAACCTTCAGTGTTTGTGACCAGCACAGAGTATTTGGCGACTTTTGATGTTTCCCCTTTTCATTTATTCATGAGGCGAGATGAATAATTAAAACAGGACGTTTGGCAAAACCGGAGCACACACAAAAAAATATTTCCATATGAACTTCCAGCTCCAGCCCACGACAATCCAGGAGACACATTACTGCAGGATTGTCCATATGGCAAATATGCATGGAGCTCTGAAACCATAGACCTGGCCCAGACTTGGGATGTGGCCATCAGTGGCTGACAGCTGTTACTGCTCCACAAATGCAAATACTGCCTGTGGGGGAGACAAGAGGGGCAGAAAGGTGGAATTTAGGCCCAGTCCTGGGTGTGATGAAGCCACTGATAATGTGTGCTTAGAGGGAGAGTGACAGATCCACTCTGGATCTCCAGGGGAAGGGGATTGAGTTGCCACACTCTCACACAGTTGTGCAGGAGAAACATGGGCTGCAGCATAGAAACATCCCCCATGGAAGAGCAGGTTTCAGCATAGAAACATCCCCCATGGAAGAGCAGGTTTCAGCAGAGAAATATCCCCATGGAAGAGCAGGTTTCAACATAGAAACATCCCCCATGGAAGAGCAGGTTTCAGCAGAGAAATATCCCCATGGAAGAGCAGGTTTCAGCACAGAAACATCCCCCATGGAAGAGCAGATTGCAGCAGAGAAACATCCCCCATGGAAGAGCAGGTTTCAGCAGAGAAACATCCCCATGGAAGAGCAGATTGCAGCACAGAAATGTCCCCCATGGAAGGGCAGGTTGCTCCACATGCTCCAGAGACAAGGTCCTTGTGATGGAGAGGGAGTGTTTGGTCTGCAGTTTCCTGCAGGCTGCTCCCCAGCTAAATTTAACATTTAGTTTCAGCAGCAATGTTACAGGAAGTGACATTTTTCACCCTAAATCTCATAAAAAGCTAATTTTACTTAGCTTTTATTAATAATAAGGAAATATTGCAGAGAAGTGAAAATATACCATGCATAGCAAAATGTCTTGATCTGTCTGAGCAGAGCTGCCCTGTCTCACAAATCTTCACAGGAACTTGTGTGTTTTACTCATCACATCCTGCTCTATTTCACATCTCCAAGGACCCTGCAGTTGAAAGATACCTTCCCTCCATATCTAGCTCAGAAATTCCTCTCTGCTTCTAATGAAGGTCTACATTCCTGTTTGCAACTTTTCTAAATCTATTCTTCAAAACTTTTAGTGCAGCTCCAGTCCTCCTGAGCAGTCAGCTTGTGCAGCAGTGGGGAATCACAAGTGGAAAGGGCTCAGTGTAATATTCCATCACTCCATGTAGCTGTTTCTTTAACAGCTCCCACAAACTCTTCTCATCTGTGCAAATTACATATATTGAATTATTTTTTTTATTTTATATCTGCAGTCAGGATTTAGCTTCTTACACAGACAAAAAGACAAAAATTCCAGAATGTGGCTGGCTTGTGCTTGTCTGTGCACACTTTCAGGATGCCTTTGTAAAACAACCTCTAGTTTCACTCCATCTCCTCTTGTAGCTTCACCTTTGCCTCTGCATTTCCTGAAGTGGAGTCTGTGGTTTCTGAATTGTTTTACTATGACTTTGTCTTGTTTTCCCTCCAGAGCTGTGGTCTTTGCTTACATTCTCTGAATGGCAAAGCCCATTTGTTTCTTTTTATACTTCTGTCAGCTTAAACTTCCACCAGCCCTCTTCTCTGCTTGGGGTCTCTGATCCCCACTCAGACCTTATCTCAAATTAGGGATTCCACAAGCTTCTGTAAAATGAGGATCAACTTAAATTCTCAGATTAAGTAAGATGAATAATTAAAATAAAAATTCTGCCTCTATTTTTCTGTTCCTCATCCAATGTAAGGATCATCTCCTATTTCTAATCTGAAAATATAATTTTAAAAGCTGGCTTTTTTTCACTGATGTTTTTGGTAGCTCCACCTGCATGGATTTCTTTCTTGAACTTTTTCCTGAGCCCCATGGGCATTAGGTTGAGGGAAGCTGAGTACAGAGATTTCTTCTATGTTCTCTCTATGGTCTCAGGGCATATTTAACAGTGTGGTAGAAAGAGAGTTTCCCAGAGACAATCTTCTTCGAAATTAATAAAATGTTAATAACATTTATAAAATTAATCAAAGCTGTTTTGTTTTTCCCAGACTCCCTTTATTCATTCTCCCAGAAATTTATTCAGGAGCTATAAGCAGATGAATTCTCACCAAGTGTGAATTCTCCACCCATGAGCAACATGTCCTGACTGCCCATTCTGGGCATGGAGGACACAGATCCATGTGGCATCCAGAAGAGAAATATTAAAAGGCGTGGCTGTAAAAGGAGAGATCTTCTTTTCCAAAGAGGCTTCCTGAGGGCTTCTGTGTGGAAGACTCACTCACTTTGCTTATATTGTTATCTAATATAAATAAGTTGATTAAGTGTCTTGTTTAAATTACATTTATCACATTCCATCCTTGCTGAAAAACCCTCTTCAAAAATGTAAGTGGCTGGAGCATTTGCACAGAAGTGTTATACTCACAAGAGTGATAATGAGATAGGTGCAGCTGGGAATCAGGTATATGAGAATCACTGAACACTTGGCAAAGACTGTTATTCCCTTTCTCCCCCCCTTTTCCTTCTAATGATTAAAAATAAATTAGGACAGATATTTGTACACTACCAACAGAAAGCTTGTTTGTTATGTCTTACAGAGTTCTTTCAGGTTGTAGGTTCTTATTCATTTATTTCTCTGCTTCTTTAAATTACTGAGAAATGTTTGCTAACACCTCTTCATGCCATTCCTTTTCTGGGAAGCTGATTGTGTTTATGACCCTGTGCCTCCACACAGGAACCTCAGGCTTTCCTCAGGTGTCACCTACATTTTTTTCTAGATTCTGATCTACACATATATATTTTTCTTTCTACATTGTGACCATGGTAGTGGCCTTAAGCAAGTGGAAAACAGCACAAACCTTCTTGTGTGGAATTTCCCAGGAAATTCCAAGCTGGGTAGGGCATAGCTTCAGTGCCATTCCCCAGCTCTCCTGGTCCCGGATGGGTGGAGGCAGAAGGCATCAGGGGCATTGAGCACTCAGACTCCTCTGGGCTGAAGGGACATCGTCTGTGCAGTTCTCCAGCTTGGAAGATAAATGAGAGCAGACTCTGGGAGTCTTCTGAAATGCTTTTTGCCCAAAGAGGGGATGAAATTGTTTTCAGCGGTGCCAGAATCCATGAAATAATGTAAACAAGAATCATGATTCCTCTTGCGGATCCATTGATCCCCATGTGTGGGGAGAAAGATTAAGGATGAGTTTCTTGTAAACCCATCACTGATGAGTTTCAACCACCTGGTGCAGGAATAGCTGTTCCATGAGTCATGTGCAACACTCACGAATCCTCCCAGCAACTACAGCCAGAGGGTTACACGAGCCCCGTTCAGCACCACCCCTTTTCATGGGGGTTCTTCCCTGCTTTTTGGCAGATTCGCTTTGAAAAGATGGATGGACAGATGAAAATATAAGAAAGAAAAATGACAACATAAAAATCTGCTTCATGCTTCTTATTTCTTGTTTCTGTTAGCCACTCTGCTCATATCCTCAGCTAGGTGGAGTCTAACAGAACAATAGATCAGCTTGGATGGCAGCTCTGCTGCTGTATTACCACCCAACAAACAGCATTTTTCCTTCTGGCAAGGTGCTGTATCAGACTGGTAACAAGATGTCATAAAGATGTTGAAAGCTTACCCATTAGTAAAAAATACCCCAGAAAAAAAGTAATGTCTTTAGACAGCGTTTCTACTCGAGTAACAAAGAAACGAAGTTGCAGGCATAAGGAATCAGCTCAACAGTTCCTAGCAATGTGTTGTTGGGTGGGGTTTTTTTGGCCTAAAATCTGTTGAGCACATTTGCTCACACAGTTGCATCACAGCCACACCACAGTGCTGAGGCACGTAAGGCTTGGGGGGACAGGCAGGATTCACCACAACAAACAACTGAACCATCACAGAGACCTGCTCCAGTCACACAGTCACTGACAACTGACAGCAGGAACAGGAGTCCTGTGCACAGGCTGAGCAAACAAAGGCAACACCATCCCCTGGTTACAGGTTACCTCCAGTTCTGTCTGTAATCTTCTAATCTGGGCGTCCCAGAATGTTTCCCCCAGTGTTCTACTCTGGCCAGCCCTCTACCATGAGAGATGGACTTGGAGACAAGTACCTGAATGTCCCCAAGAGACATTAAATCGAGTCTGTCAGAACTATCTGATGGGAGGGTCACAAGGAGGGGACAGTTATGGTGACTTGGCATCATGGAGGAAACTTCAAATTTGTCTCACCAGGTCTTGGAAAAGCAGGGCTCTTAAAAATAACCTGTGACCCCAGTGCTGCAGGGCCTGGTGCTGCTGTGGATGGCCAGGATATTTCCTCCCAGAACAACCAAGACAAAAAAAATCAAAGTTCTGCATTTGGTCACTGAAGTGCAATAATTCTGTTAGGCCCAAAAGAAAACATGCATTTCAGTCCCTGGCTTTAAAGCAATGGGTTTTATTTTTCCATTTCGAAATAGAAAGTTTTTTAACACAAATCTAAAATTATTCTTTAACAATTTAACAAAAACAACTTTTTTTTTTTTTATTCTTCTGAAATTTCACTGAATCTAATTAAAAGTCATCCATTTTTTTTGTATTTTCTCTAGACTTATGGTTTACTCTCAATTGAAAAAATACTGAAGGGCCCTGATAATATTTGGAATGGACAGTTCCTGTTGTTCTCCTGTAAGAGAACACTGAGTAAGTCAGGTGGAAACCCCTGGCAGGAGAAATAGATGATTCTCGCCCTGGGAAGGTATTGAGCCTGTTTTGAAAAGCTTCCAAATAGAGGTGAAGCAGGCAAGGAAATTAATCAAGAGTCTGGAAACAGCAGATGCCACGTAGGAGACAGTGTGAGTCAGCAGACAGGTGAGGCAGGACCTCAGATACATTTCAAGATCAATTTTATTCTTTCCCTGATATTAAAAGTCAGAAGAGAGCTCTGTGTAGCTGCAGGAAGGCTCCAGACCTTTAGATTTTGAAATGAAGTGTTTGTAGATCGCTGAAGATCCAAATTATGCCAAAATTATGTTATTAAAGTGTAATCATCTTGTTAGCTGCTTAGAACATTTTCTTCATTATCACTTCATTCATACTTATGATGATGAACAGATGGTACCAGTGTCACAACGCAGCATAAATCACTCCCAAATGTTGTTTGAAAACACAGTTGGAAGGTGGTAGGGACATCCTCCTGCTGATGAGCCTGGCTCACTCTGCTTGCTCTGGGAGGAATTACAGAAACCTGCTTTGCCACTTAACCTGCTGGCTGTTGGCACCAAAACACTGCCAGTTCTGTGCCAACACAGGTTGTAGCCACACTGAGAACAAAGTATGTTCTCAGTATTTATTTTTTCAGCAAAATAGATGGTGAATTTCAGCCCTGAGTAGCCAAGGAAATTGTGTGGTCGGAAGTTGCCTGTTGCAGTTTTAGCAGCAGTGGAGCTGGGCCTGAGAGGGGAGCAGTGGGAGGGTGTCCCAGGTGCTCCCTGCACCCACAGCCCAGCTCAGGGTTCAGAGAAAAATCCAAAATTAGAGTTTAATCCAGAGATCAGCGCTCTTTCACAAAACAGATCACTGATTCCTGAAGTATCCCACAGACTGCCTGCACACTGTGCCTCTCTCCAGCCAGCAGCTGGAGAGCCATGGAGCTCAGCTGGTTTGTGGCTTCCCCCTGGGGTTGTTCCTCTCCCTGGTTTGGGCAGGGGCACTGCAGCAGCCAACAGGAGGAAGTGCTCGGAGTGCTCGGAGCAAACACTGTAAATTCACTCAGAATCAGAAAACACACACACTGCAGACCCCAGTCACCAAAACTAGGAGACCCAGATGGAATTCAAACCCAGAGCACCCAAGCAAACAAAGGTGCACACACACACAAAACTCCTATGGAAGCCAAACAACAGCTACCATAAGGCTACTGAACCCTATTTCAAAAAACCCCAACCAAACCAAAAACAAAAGACAAAAAAAAACAACTGTTAACACTTTTCAAACCTATACAATATAGAATTTTTCCAACTCCTTCTTCACCCTAATTCTATCTCCCACTCTAAAGCTGCACCAAACATGGATCAGAGCCTTTGTTTTCTAGGTGTAATTGACATTACTCAGGCCAAAAGAGCAATTTGATCTCTACCTGCAGCACAAGGGGCATGAGATTTGTTACTGCTGGAGGTAACAACCCCCTGTTTAGATTGTTAAGAGTATTTACATCTCTAATTCCCCTTGATTTCCCTTTGCAAATTTGGTTTTAGCTCTCGGAAGAATTTCCTCCCATAAATCTTTTACCAACCACTAGAGGGGAATGTACAACACAGTGAGAAGAGAGACAGTGACACGGCATTAAAGTTGCAGCCACTCAGATGAAACATTTAGTGCTGGATCTTGACAATTTTTGGAGTTAATTTCACGTTTATCAAATGCCTTGTTATTTTACCTTTTTCTGTCATATTGATTTCTCTCACCTTCTGCCAGTTCAGGCTAGTTTATGTTAAAGCCATGGACTCTTCAGGTGAGAAAAAGATCCTTACAGACACTTAATTTGGTGCTTAATACCCTCATAAGCCCATAAATCATGCATTTGAGAATGTGATCTCCACTGAAAGAGTGTCCTATTCAAAACTGTTTACAGAGTGTAGCAAGTACAGCATTTCTATCCCAGGAGAAATATTGGTATTTCAGCCTTTCTCTCCATTTAAAACGGGGTGAAAAGTAAGATTCAGATTTTTTTTGTGTGTGTGGGATGGAAATTCCACATTAATTCTGGTTCGAAAATGACAACCAGATTCATTTGGGTGTTCCTCTAACAGAATGAAACTTTCAGCACTTTTGAAACTGATGGTTTTTTTCACTCCAGCCACTGATAAAACAACCCAAAATGTCCTGTGTCAGGAATGGGTTCCTTGGCAGAGTGTGGGAGCCAGGCACTGCTGCACTGGAGCTGGGTCTGCCCCTCCCTGCAGCCCAGACTGCCTGCAGAAATGGAGAGGGGACTGGAGCATCTCTCACGAGGAATGGCTGGGATATCTGGGGCTGTTGGGCCTGGGGAGGAGACCAATGAACAGGGAGCTCATCAATACAAATATCTGACGGGTGGGTGTCCAGAGGATGGGGCCAAGCCCTCTCCAGGGGGATTGGAGGGGTAACAGGCACAAACTGAGACACAGGGAGTTTCATCTGAGCATGAGGAAAAGCTTCTGTGCTGTGAGGGGGACTGGGCAGTGGGACAGCTGCCCAGAGAGGCTGTGGAGTCTCCTTCTGGACAAAACCCCATCTGGACATGATCCCATGCATCCTGTTGTAGGTGAGCCTGTGTTGGCAGTGGAGTTGGGCCAGATGATCTCCAGAGGTTACTCCAAACACCAACCAATCTGTGAATTTGTGATTTAGACTATATTCCAAGTCAAATGAAAGAGTTAATTCCATTTTCCCGAAAATTGCAAATATTCAGTGGAACAAAAACTTTCCAATAGAAAATTCTGATCTGGCAGTAACTGCATTTTTACTATGGAAAAAAAAAAAAACCTCTTAAAAAAATTTATTTATCGTCCTGATAAAAGATTCCAAATCATCTCTGGTTATTTGCATCAGAGATTTACATTTCAAATGTATCTTGTTCTTGAGCCAAATTTCTGGCAGATAGGAATTAGCAGATTCAAGTCAACAGAAATAGAGAGACTGACCAAAAAAAAAAGAGAAATATGCATGTCTGCATTTTCAAATGCTCTCTCCCAATAGCACACACATGGGTGCTGAATTAAACTGCCTGTTCTGCAAAGAGGCTTCCATCAGAGCAGTGGAAGGTCATAGTACCCCTTCAGTCTTCTCTCAAAACCCTGCAAATCCCCATGCACGCTCTCTAGGAGAGGTGGAGCTCCCATACATTGCTGAAGTTGGCCTCTACCTACAACCCCCAGAGTCAAAATCTCTACCCATGACAGACTCCTTATGGCCCAGCAGAAATTTTGCCATGCAAATAAAGGCAGAGGCTTGATTTTGCTTTTCTGTTCAGAGCACAGCTTGTGAGGAGATGAAGGCAGGAGTTTCAGATATTTCTCTCAAAAAGGGCAGGTAAAACTATCCTTTGCAATTTGCTGTATTTTAGGTGTGTCTTCTGCTGGGGGCTCAGTGAAGCCACTCCTGTGTGTGTGGTGAGTGGCCTCAAAGTTAGACCAAAGCTCTTCATTCATATTCTGCTGACACCATTAGGAGCTGATGGGACAGAGAACACACACTTCTCTAAAATTATCACATTTAGTGTGATTCCCATAATAAAAGCATGAACCAGCATGGGGAGCCTCTTTCAGTTTACACAGGGAGACTTGGGGTCTCCAGACAGCCAGAACAGAGCCAATGTTTCTGAGTAAACTTTGTTAGGAAAACAGATTAAAAACTCTAGAGGTTTGGCTAAATCTTATACAGGAAAACACCTTGTTACCCTCCTGATTTAGAATCATAATTTAGTGCCAGTGAATAATACATATTAAGTGGTGGCAAATATGCCTTTGTAACAAAATTTACATGATAATTTTTTTCTTTACCTGAAACATGCAAAATGAGTTTTTCTCTTCTGATTATTATTATTTTACTGTGATTAGTCATGCAATAGTTGCTACAACCAAGTTTTGATGGCTCATTAATGAGTTGTTTACTGAAAATAGTCAATAATCCATATGGAAATTTTTCTGGTTGGACACATTAGCCTTGTCATATTGGTGTACCTCTGACTGGAGTATTGTCACATCTAGAATTAGGATTTAGGTTTTCAAATAGCAGAAATAAACCTGCCCACATTTCAAGAAAACAGGAAGATACTTCCTTAAAATCAACTTGTTCTTTAAAATCTGCTCTAAACCCAGGTCATTCTGTTGGTGATCATTTATATAAGATGAATGTGAATGGAGAAAAAACTCCTCCAGTCTGAGACAGATTTGCAATCTCACATTCCCATTTTTATCTACCATTACCCAAGTATTTACTTTCATTTTTATTTGTAAGTAGTGGTGTTCAGTGCTGCAGTGAGCCCTTTCACATTGATTCCATGGGGTAGAGCCAGGGGCAGATGGACACACAGACAGGCTGGTGCTTTCAAGATTGTCCTGAGCTGTAGTTGCCCCTGGAGTTTCAGGTCCATGGCTGCTCTTGCTTCATGGTTTCCTTAACCTGTGACCAGGATTAGGGAAGGATCCTGCTGGGTTACAAGACCAGGAGTTAAGGTTTTATGATCCCCTGGAAATGTGAGCATTGTAGGCAGCCTGAAACTCCTACATAAATGTGATGTGCAGCTGTTATGCTGGAGATCAACTGCTCCTCTCTCCATTTTCTGTATTTAAAAGAGATTTTTCTGATACACTAGCACCCATATCTTTGTATAAATGAAGAGGGAATTTGGACTCTTACAAGCAACGTGCCCATGGCAGGGTATTGTGAGTACATCATCTGTAAGATCCACTCCAGCCCAAATTCTGTGAGTCTTTACTTTCTGCTGAGTTTTCTGCCTTGTTGTACCTTCCCCTAAACCCTGTTGTCCCTTCCATCCCAGAACTCCCCTTTCTGTCCCAAAGAAAGGAGTGTGTATTCATCCAGACATCCAGGACTGCATCTTACCTGAACTGAATTACTGTGTGTGAATTCTGTGTGGGCTGAAAGTGAAAATCTAAGCCATATTCCCCTTCTCCTTGCTCTAGGAAAGAAACTATCCCAAACAAACCACCCAGATTCTAACAAATTTTTCTGCAGGGATTATTTTACCTTTTTATAACTTAATTTGATTTGGCCCCTGACACAATGGACTGTTTTTGACAGTTAAACTTTCCAGTCTGCTTGTTCCATACATTTCAATATCCTGTTTCCTCTGGCAGGGAAGAGCTAAAATTTCATGCCAGATACTGAAGGTGATGTGTCAAGTAACTTTTCTAAAAATTTGCTTAAAAAATAGAAATAATTACCTCTATCTGCAGCAACACAACTTCCTAAGCAACTACTGGTAATAGTTAGCTAAGCAAGAAATTGGAAAATAAAAAGTGAACAGCCCACTTCCAAACACCCCCTGACTGTTGCCTGCACAGAAAAATGCAAGTTACTTATGAGGAGCTCTGTCACCCTTTCACTCCAAGGCAATGTGTCAGTACTGGGTGACAAAACCTGATTACTGTGGAGCCCTTGTCCCCCTGCTTGTCCCACACAGTATTCCACGTCGTTGTGTTGTGAGTTGCCTCCAGTTCTCACCCTCCAAAAGACAGAGCTAAGAGCAGGTTTGGAGATGGTCACTTCAAGAGGGTTGGTTGAATGGAGAGATTATGACAATCATGGCTGATTCTTTGGGAGAAATACGATCTGGGCAGGCTGAGGTCACGATTTTACAGGCAGGTAGTGAGCAATTTGCCACAGTTTTAAGTCAGATTCATAATGCTGAATATCTCATATGCAGCAATAGAAAACAAAAAATCCCCGTGATTTCACCAATAAGTTGTTCAGATGTTTCACAGATGGTGCTAGAAAGGAGACATTGAAATAATTTGCCCAATGCAATTGCATTACCAGAAATTTTAAGAACATCCCCTCTCAGTTTACTCCTGCCTTTCAGATAGAACTCCTCGCTTAGTTATTTGAAACTAGTTTATTCAAGGGTGCAGTGACTCTGGGACATTTGCACAGCAATGTCAGATGCTATCTGGGAAATAAGTAGTACATTTGCAGGCTCTGAAAGTAATTTTTGATGACACCCTTAAATCAACTTCATGGTCAGTTTTCTCATTTTGAGCAAGAACTGGGATTCCATTGTGATAACTGAAAGCTGCATGTTACATGATCTACAGTAATGTAGAATAATTACCAGTCCATTGCACTTCATTACACTACTGTAATAGGCAGCAGGTCAGTGTTTGAGCTACAGCTGCTCTGAAAATTGAGCTGACACTGATACTATGGTAGAAGTGATAGCAAAAGGCTCTCATGCAAATTGCTGAAATTAGCTTCCACTCAATGGGTTTTGAAATGCAATACATGGCTCTGAGCCGGACACCTGGTTTTGACTAACATTTTTTATCTTGGATACAATGGGATGGTCATGAAATAAATTAATTGTTCCATGCAATCTGCCTTATAAAAGGTCACTGAAATGCCAGAGGATTCTAAATACCACACGACTGCTGGACTCTGACTAATAACATTCCCTAACACGTCACTGAAGATTATCTGATGGTGGTTTTATTTAATTCAGATGATTCTCACAATCGTTTGCAAGCATTCCCCTCCTATATTCAGGGGACATTTGATTGCATAAGACACTATTTTTTATCAATGCACCTAATTTGTCAAGCCTTCAGGAGAGGGCAGTAAGCAGAGGCTATGAATAATGAGGTGCTTTCCTTTCACAGCCAGCTGGAATCCATGGATTCAGAATCAATGGATTCAGAAGGATCCCCTGTGCATTCCTTGTCTTGTAGCAAGGCATGGAATGATCTTCATTTCAAGTTGAATATTCCTACAAGAATAGGAAGAATAGAAGAGCAATAAGGCTTACACACCACTGAAAGGCTTCTTACTGCTGTTCAAAAATAGATGTGGGTGCTTAAGGAAAATGAAATATTTCTCCTCTAAAACATTCATTTAATCAAAGCATACATTTCAGTAGGTCTAGTTCTGCTGGAGAAAAAATTGTCCAAGCAGACATACCACATCCCCACTCTGGGGAATACTTATCAATACAAGAAAAGAAAGAGAAATTTGACATGTGATGAAAGAAATTTTGTTGTATCTTTAGGGTTTTTATAGAAAGACCAATGTTCATGCAGATGTTTTCTTTGCTGCAGCCTGCCCAGCCGCCCACAGAAAGTGTTCGGTAGCTCCACCCCTGTGACACTGGACTTGTGTGTGTTCCACCCTGTCCCTGCACAGCCTTGAATCATCTTGGGGTATCCCCAGCTGGAACCTTCCTTTCTTCTGAGCTAAGACACTGCAGTAACTGTTCTGTTTCTGCCCCTGGCATTTGGTGTTCAGTGTGATTAACACAGGCCTCTTTTTCCTCAAAAATGCCTAAGTTCGGAGGGAATCCCTTGCCACCTGCCAGCATATCTATAAAGAATAGCCACACTGCTTTTTTTTTTTTCTTTTTTTTGAGGTGGAATAACTTAAAATGCTGAAAATATTTTGCTGAAAATATTCCCTTAACATTTGTATTTACCAGCTTCAATACAGAGACAAAAGGATATTGTGAATGTATACACAGACATCTGAAATCTCACCCCGTTAATGCACTGCCTATAGATTGTGCACTTGTCTGTATCTTTCCTAACCTCCTGGGGGATTATTCCTAAAATTGACTACCACTGTTTGTTTGAACTGTTTATAAATTAATAAAAAAATCAATACCTGGTTGTAAATGCCAGCTAATCACAAATAGCTTTGTACAAATTAGAGCAGGGATATAAGAAGAAAGTAAATGGACAATGCCTGTGAGGGTGAAAAAGTCAACACTCAAAGTTCATCTGCTACCTGAATGATTCCAGAGACATTCAGCCTGTTCCTGTGGTTTTGTTATTCATGAGAAATGGAAGAGGAGGAGGAGAGCTAAGCAAACATAGCCCGTGCTGTATGGGCAATGAATACAAAGAGCCACTAAGCCACGAGAGCAGGAACTCAGGCAGAAAGAACTGGAATGCTGGAAGATTCATTATCTGGATTTCAAAATGGAAGAAAATAGATCTTTTTTTAAACAAATAATTTCTGGATTGATATCTGGGAAGGAATGACCTGTCAGATTCAGACTTTTTGATTTTCTACCTCAGGATACACTTCTCTGGTTTACCTGTGATAAATATGATATCGCTGTGCTGGCCAACAGCACCCATGAGGTGGGATTCACACTTGCTATACTGTAAAGTCATTAGAAGATTGATGTATTGCCCCCAAAAGTTACATCTGTGACACTTGGAAACATTTCTTTTCCTCTGTATAAAGCAATTCTTTAAGGGAATTCCCCAGTGTCCTCATGTTCAGAGAATGGTAACCAAACAGAAAATGGAAATGTATCATGTCATCAGCTTTGCTTCTCCTCACTCAAGGAGATCCCAGGGATCTGCCAGGACATTTAGTGCCCACTGTCAGTGCCTGGTAAAAAAGGTTCAGTGAATGCAGCCAAATCAACTGGGTGAGGACACAGCCTGGGACTTTCGCATCCCACGGTGGGGTGGATTGGCCTCCTGGAATGTCAGATCCACTGGAAAATGAGGGGTCTTCCTCAGGAATCCTACACCTTTTGTGCCTAAGTCTGCTTGGTCCATTTCCTCAGCCTGTTTTGCTACTTTGCAGTGGTAGCACCACCATTTGGTGCAGTAAGGCATAGTGGGGTCTAAAATACCAATACAATAGAATTTCAGTGCTGTAAAGCAAAGCAACTCTGCATAGACATCTTGTGTGTCTAAAAAAAAAATATTTCCTGCTTAGGGTTTTGTGAGATTTCTGTTTGGCAAAAGCATTTTTTTCCCCAGTACAACTACCTGCTGAAAATGTGCTCATTTTTTTCATTTCCCAGACAAGAGTTGTATTCTTATAAATTTTTCTGATTGATGCCAATATATACTCTAAAAACCCTTCAAAGGGCATTTTGGTTGGTTGGCTGGTTTTGGTTGGGTTTTGTTTTGCTTGGGTTTGCCTGTGGTTTTTTTGTGGTGCTTCCATAATGGTAAAATCCTGTGTGAACTNTTCAAAGGGCATTTTGGTTGGTTGGCTGGTTTTGGTTGGGTTTTGTTTTGCTTGGGTTTGCCTGTGGTTTTTTTTGTGGTGCTTCCATAATGGTAAAATCCTGTGTGAACTGCTCTGGGAGCTGCTGAGCAAGACTTGCATGAAACTTCAGTTCACCTGCTTTAGGCTGTGAAAAGCAGTTGCAAAAGCAGATTCCAGCATCCATAGCAGACCCTGTAAGCACATCCAAAAACTTGCTGTTTTGGAAAAATTGCTGTTTCCATGTACTCCTTTTTCTCACAGCCACCATCCTTTCAGTGTGTTTGTTCTCATTTCAAATTACCAGTTGAGCCTTTCATCTATAATATGAGGGACATTACCAAGGTATTAGTGGGTAAGCTGCTTTGTTAATTACAGCCAGGCTCCTCTTTTTCCTGCCTGTCAGTTCAGCAGCAGCAGTGCCAAATGGGTCTCCACTTGCTCTGCAGTTCGTGCTCACACACAAATCTCTGCTGCCTGAGATTTCCAGGGTTCCAGTCAGACAGAAGACCTGCCAAGGTCACCACAGTTTGGCCACACAGGTCACAAACACCAGAGCAGCCTCTCCAGGCTGAGCTCAACATCCCTTCAAATGGAAATCACTGAAAAGCTGAGACCATCTGTGTCACCCTTCTCAGGCCTTCTCCAGGTCTACACATCCTGCTGTGTGCACCCTGGATGCACAAAGGGCCATGATTATATTTCCTGTGTGGTTCTCTGTGTCTTTCCTCATAATATCCAGTTAATTGTTTTGACTGGGGTCTGGCTTTAAGCTGGTATTTCTGCAAAACTACTCACTATAACTAACACTGTTCCTCATGCTTGAAGACAAACAGGACTAATTTCAGTACATGCAAAATTCTTTTTCCATTTTCATCACAATTCATTTACCTACATCAAATTTCAACATCAGTTCTCTTGCCCTATCACTGAAGAAGTTGATAAGGCCCTTCTTCAGGTTTTCACAGTTAAGCTGCATGTTTACTGTCCTGGAAAATCCAGGTATCCTCAGAAGATTTCACTAAGAGAATTGCTTATTGGTGACTGGAGACTGCAGGGTCTGGAAACCCTGGGAGCCAAGGAGGCCCCTGAATTATGATCCAGCAGACCTGAAGGCAGGCACTTGTCACTGCTCCATCCATCCTGAAGTCTGTTCAGATGAGAAATCTGCCAAAGCTTATGACAGCACATTCACCAGGGTATCCATGTTTAAGAGGATAGGGATTTTGCATGGCACTGCCATCTCCAGTACCTAGAAGCAAAACCAGGGGAACACAACTGTAAATGATGATTTTGCTATCACTGAGTGAATCTCTTTCAAAAGACCAGATATGGTCTGCAGACAGTTGCATTGTTTATACTTTTAAAGAAAGCTCACACAAAGTAAAAAAAAAACCCCAAAAAAAGAACAAACTCTAATCTTCGGGGCCAAATGATAGCTAAGGAAAAAAACAAAGCCAATTTATTTCTCCCTTCTGTAATTCTGTTTGTGAATAGAATGTAAATCAAGTTAGCTGGATAATTTGCTAAAACCCATGGATGCAATAATTCTTATGTTGTTCTAACAGAGAAAGAAAGTAGAAAATGTTACAGGGAGAGACAATATGCAATTATGTATGAATACTAACACCCTAAGGGACAAATTACCAACAATGACAGTAAAATACTGCAGATTTCTTTTTGTGCTACAGTATAATTGACTTATACTTTGACAAGAAGAAACAGCTTAGCTTTAGAGAAAAATTTAAAAATACAAGCTATGTATTTGCTGGGAAGCATGTAGTCACTTTGAGTTTTTTACTTTGCTGTACCTGTGCTACTGACTGCATTCTTTTATTTTTCATTTATGTATGTAACTTTATTTCAGAAGACATAATTTTTTTAATCTGTTCACTAAATCATTAATCTTTCTTAATGGTATTAATTATGCTTCTTCAATTACTTAATCAAACTTAGTCAATACCTTCAATGTAAACACTTTTAAAGTCACATGTGAGAAGCCTCCTTTGTTGTTAAGTGAAGGAGAAATAAATCTTTCTCTAATGACTCACATGAGCTGAGCCTCAAGGGGCTGTTCCTGTCCATCAACACTACACCTTGTAGAATCTGCTGCATGGCATGGCAGAGCAGGAGTTGATGTAACCTGATAAGCAGCAATCTGCAAACACCAATCTTGGGGCAGAATAAAGACCTTAATTTGAATTTCACTGTTAACCTCAAGGAAGTTTATGGAAACACAGTCAAGGTTGGCTGCTCAGCATCCAGGGTACTTTTTGAGTCCTATTTGCAAGGTCAATGTGATTGTTCTTCAGATTCCCCCCACCCTACTACATAAATGCTCAGGTTTTTCTAGTTTTTCTAGTGTAGTTAAAGAGTGGAACTGTTTGTTCACAAACAAGTTTATATTTTATGTTTAGAAGTGTGATGCTTTTATAGGCACAGGGTACCTGGATGTGACCATGTGTAAGGCCTCCAAAGACTGCTTTAAAAAGGCAACACTGGCAAAGACAGCACAGTTTTGCTTGCAAATCAGTTTACAGAGTATCTTGGAATGCCTTGAGTTGGTAAAGAACCACTAAACAGATTCACAGCAGGGCAGAGACAGGTTTGCCTTTTCTGTCTCCTTGATATTTTCAAGGACACTCCCTTTCTAAAGGATGGAAGAAGAAAGGCAAACATATTTTACACTGTTAAAGACAATTAAGTTCAAATTAACTAGAAAGGTTTTGAACTGCAAAATTAGGAACTGTATTATGTAATATCCAGAAGAAAATGGAAATTAGCAGGGCTTAGCCTAACCTTGGGAGGTACAAATTGTTGAATGTAGCACTATGTTGTATAATGAGGCATACTCCCTCACAGGAGTCCTAATATTAATTAATGCTCTTTCCTGGCTGATCCTCCTGACTCTCCTCATCACATTTATGGTGGAGAAAAATGACAGTTTGTACAAAACATCTCTCTGAACCATATTCTGTCAGCAAAGTTTTCAGGAGAAAGTTGTTGATGGTAACTCCTGCCCCATCTGGAGTGATACTTACATACCTGGCAGAGATATATTCTGCTCTAAAGAGACAGAGGTGCTGCAGACACAGTCCCTACAGAGGAATCATTGTGGAAAGCACTGAACCTCAGAGCACAAGTGCAAACTTCTGTGTTAAAAGCTCTGTAAGCTCTGTATCAGTGTAACAGAGGAGACCAATGGTCCATCAGAGCTGCTCCTCTATTTCTGTGAGCACTGGCCTTTAGACTTGTTCAGGGGACAGTGAACTTCATTTTGCTACATCTCACACAGGTAAGAGTTCACTCTGAATGGTCCATATTCCCTTTCTTCTGTGCAATCACAATGAGTGGGTGGTACTTCCCAGTCTACTGCAGCTGAGAAATATTCACAGACACTGCAGTTTTAGATGGAGTTAAAACCAAAGTACACGAAAGCAGTGATCAAATGTATGTGAGACCTGAATTGACATGGCCTCTGTTCTACTTGACCTAAGCCATCAACCACACCTGATCCCAGACCTCACAATTTCTCCTCATAGGTCCTTAGGGGTTGCTCTACTGACTTCCAGAGCAATTGGAAGAATATTTCAGGTCTCAAGATGTCAGCTGTAGAGCATCCCATGCAGCAAATACTTGTGTTAGCACCCAAATTCCTCTGTTAGAACTTTGCACAAACACTTTTTCCTGGTTATGCCATTACCGTGTAATGTACACCCAAGGTGGCTGCAGAGTAACAAAGCTTTGACATTATATCAGAAATTTGGTTGCACATCTTTGTCTCCGAGGTGTCTGAACACTGAACAGCTTACCTGCTGTCTAAGCAATATTAGAGTTTGGTCAGTCAAATCAATGTCATTTCTTCTCTTCCCTCCACCAGGGCTTCTAATGGGCTAAGGAGGCTGGAAGAGGTTTGACAGAGACAAGAATTAAGGAAACTCATAGCTGCTGTTGTCTATGAGGACACTAATCCCCTTCTCCCCTGGCTTGCCTACCCAGTTCAGTCAATATGCTCTTCCTCAGGCATGGAGAAAGAGAGAGATCATAGCCTGATAGCAGCAGACACAGCATCTGAGAACAGATTAGAGGCAAGAAGAAAGTGATAGAGGTGACTTCTTCAGAACATAAGTAGTTCTTCTGTAACACTTAAGCCCTTATCAGGTTCAGGAGCCTCCTCTCAGCCTTTGACCTTAAGCCCCAATGAGATAAGATTTGATGACTGTCCCCACAGCTGAGCAGGATGTTTACCTGTTACATTATATATGCACTGCATATACATCCTCTGGAGCTCAAAACGATTCTACAAATGCTAATAATCAATTAAAGTCTCACAAGTCCTGAGATTAGGAAGGGTTATTATCTTCATTTTACAGATAGGAAAAAAAAAAAAGCTTTGAAAAGTTACATGATTTTTTCCAGAGGTCACTTGGGTTGTGATATACAAAGGGCTCCTGAGTACCCAGGCTGCTCACAAGGACTCCCACACTTCAGTGTTAAGGCCTGGATCAAACTCTGATCAAGAGCTGAACTGGTCTCTTAATACGCTGTGCACCTTGCTCTAAATCAGAAGATTAATGCTGATTTAGTTATATCCAACATGTTTAGTACCATTTCATAGTCTAACACTGATGATGAGTGTCTGAAACTTCTGTTCTTCCATCCTCTTACTTTTGTGAGACATTAAAATCTCCTTACCACCTGGTTAAACTGGCAAATATCAGCTTAAACACCTGTGTTCCTGATATATCTATTAATATCACAGCATGCAGCACATGCCAGGTGCATTACTTTGAGAGGCTTGGGATAGGGATTCAGTCTACAATGATGCTGGTCTCATTAAAAACCATGTTTTCCTCTTTCTCACCGTGTTCCTCTAATCTTCTTACAAGGCAAACAAGCCAGGTGTTTTCTGAGTACTTGTGAAAATACTGTACTTTGAATTTAGCTTCAGATGTTCCCAGACCAAGTTTTGTGCAATTATATTATTGTTTGTGTGATGCACGGTTTGAGAGAGCCAGCTGAGAATAAAACACTGCTTTTTCCCTCTTTCACATAACGTAAAGAATAACAATGACTTTGTGGAGGTTCATAAATCATTTCAAACACACAGAGCAGAAGTGCAGCCATTTAGTAACTCTTGGTTGCATCTTCAGAAATCCCTTTCAATACATACAGGCTGTACTTCCATAAAAAAAGGCAAATTAATTTTAAGGAAAATATGCAAAGAATTCGAGGTGGGAAGGAGTTATGTGACAAACAAAGCTTATGTGAGTGACATGTCAGTCCAGAATGAAGTTAAAGGCTGTCCAAAAGTTGTGTGAATACAGTACTAAGTCTCTCATTTTAGAAACATTGTTGGATAACAGGAGCAGATTCCAGACTAATACAGCTGCACACCCCTCTATCACACAGCTGCCAATTCCTAGCAAATTCTGCAATACAGTGACAGTAATGGAAAGCAAAATGATCTCTAAATAATGGTTTAAGATGGTTACTTGATAAAGGGCACTGCAATAATTATGATCAATGGAGCATGGATTCAATATATATTGCCCATTTAGATGCACCAGATTAGCTTAACAGCTTTCTTTAATGTTCTGAGTATTTTGTGTGTGTGTGTGTGTGTGTGGTTGTGCATGTGTATATGAGAGGGACAGCACTGCACATTCTGGTCTGTTCCTCATTACTTAAATTGAGCACCTTGCTGCATGGGAAAGTGAAATGTAAAAGTTAAACTACCAGTTGCAAAGACAAAGTATCAAGAGTTGTGTGTAAGGATTTAGTGTGGGTTGTTTGTTTTTTTTTTTTTTTTTTTTTTTTTTTTTTTTTTTTTTTTTTTTTTTTTTTTTTTTTTTTTTTTTTTTTTTTTTTTTTTTGGTTGTGTTTTTATTTTTTTTTTTGGTGGATGGATGCAATAATTTTGTGCTCTTACTGCCAATAATTGCAGAAATAGAAATTTCATCTTCAAAAAATTACACACACACTAAGAAGGGGATTGAAAAAAATGTGCAGCTGGACTAAGTGCCTCTTGGTTCCTCCAGACATACTGGAACACAATGAAAGTTTGAGAAGAAACAGAGGTAGTGATGGGTTCTGACTCATACAGGGAGGGCCTAGGGAGGCCCTGCAGATTCCAAAGTTTCTAGGAATTGTATTTCTTCACAAAAGAGAAGTTTCTGAACTAAAACTCACTGCTGACTTTCAGAGGCCAAAAGGAGGGGTTAAATTATCACATCTAGGACAGTTTCACAGCCTGAATATTTTGCCCACTGAACTTCCATGGATGGTCATCCCTCAGCTCCAGTATTCCATGGGGCTGGATCATGAGGCAGAATATGCTTTGGCTGAGCATAATTCAGTGTACAGCCCTTTCTTCTCCTTGTTGGCCATGTCAGTGCAGCAGGAATGGCTCTCACATTTTAAGAAGGTGCAGAACAATTTATCCATAATTTTGCCTGAGAAACTGAGGCACAAGAAGGATGAATTTTTTCCAGGAACACGCAGGCACTGTTTTTGCTGGAAACAGATGGCAGAGTTCCCACTTTCAGTCTCATGCTAACCCCTGGCATATGCTGCCTCTCATGATGCAATGCAATAGCAATCAGATGAGGTTGGGCTCCACACTGAACAAGGACATAATTTTTGTGTCGTAGCTTTGACAAATTCAGGACTGTATTTTGACAGAGCACAGGAGTGCAATGGCAGATGTCACAGTCTCTATTAGACCTCAGCAACTAAAGAAGCAAAGCTATTTTTGAGTTGTAGAGTGAAGGCAAAATCTAACTATGAACCCTCCTAAATGTGTATATGAAATAAAAGCCAAACAACAAAAAAAAACTTTTTTATTTAGGTCAGTTCAAGGATCGTGACAGAGGACAAACATAATGATTTCATTTCACAGGTGCTACAGGGTAGGGTTTGGATGAACCCTGATGCCGATTTTAGGGAATCTTGTTAGGCAGAAGCCTCTCATGGCATTCATTCCAGAATAATGGGCAAAGCAAGTGAACATTAAATGCAATGCTTTAACTGTAGCACCACACGCTGGCTCTGTTGTGTGAAAAACCATGGCAATTGGTGAAATGATAGTAATGTGTGATATACAAATATTTTGGGTGAAATACATAATCAGTTAATTGGTTTATTAAATTATAAAACTTTTGTTTGCCTGAAAGAGCAATAAAACTAACTGACTAAATGAATATTCTCCCCTTTGAAGATTTCTTACATTAATTATGTTTATGCATCACTTGCAGCAGTAATGTTAGACAAAGGAAGCTTTATCTTTATATGCCATAGCTACATTGTATTGTGGTACAAATGATGGCACCGACTTTGTGTCTACATAATTACTGAAATCTTATCCCTTTTGTGTTTGCACATCATTTTCAGTTTTTTGGAATAGTTAAACTCCATTTTACTTTTTAATAACATTTTAGAAATCATTCTGATTCAGGTAAACAGAATTTGATTGCTTTGATGGATTGAAAATGGTTAGCTCAGCCAGAGCTTATTTGATTTGTTTCTTCAGGGATTACAAAGAATAGGATTTTATCTATGAACTGACAAAAGAGGCAATCTCTGCATTTTTGCCTATGAAATAGCAGATCCACTAAGCCATTGCTCCTTCACATAGTGAATGTATTAGTCACGGGGTTGCTTTTTATTCATTTTCAAAGTTTTTATTCCACATTGTATGGGGTGTCATGCTCCTTTGTTCTTAAAAAAAAAAATTAATCTGGAAAAATGATACTGTCAAATGGAGTTTGGGGAGATTCAGTAGCCCATTAGATTTAAAGCAGATTTTAAAAACAAACAAACTCTTTGTCACCAGTAACGGACATCTTAGACAAATGCTCTTCAACTAATGCCATGGGTTTAAAAGCCTGAAGTACCTGAATGCTGATTACCTGGCAAAGTTCAGGCTGAGACTTCTCCCGTGGTTTCCCAGGAGCTCAGTCCCTGACCCAGCCAGATTATGTGGTTTTCCTGGTACTGCTCTTCATTTTATCCTGTGTGACATGACATTTGCAAAGCAGGCAGCAGCAAGAAAATGTCAATATACGTTATAGAGATGATACAAGACACCCTGAATAATGTGTTTGGAAATGTTCTTTCACTGGCTGGTGCATTCACTGAGCCTCTTCAGAGGCCTTATGCCTGCTGGGTTTGGTTCATGGTGAAGAGATTGTAGACTGAGACACAGAAAAACACCGATATTTTTTCAGGGAATTTGTAATTTACAAGCTCAGTGTTAGTCTCACACTGGGAAAAAAATGGATTTGCAGCCAGGTGTTGGAGGACGCAAACTAAACACACTTCTGTCCAATAACCCTCAATTTTTCTCAGTCTTTCTCCCTTTATTTCTGTTTTGGACTAGCAAAGAGAGAGTTGTTTTGTCATTCAATGTGTAAAATGTTTAAGTACAAATTCAATTTTCAAAAAGAATTACCCACTTGCTTAAAACAGAAGTTTTTGCAATCTGGGACCTTGTCTCCCAACTGTTTCCAGATTTCATCCTCACGCTCTGACTATTGGAACACAGCAAGATTTCCTGTGTGCACTTAAAAGCTGCATCAAGTTCTGCATCCTATACAGTCTACACTCAAAAAAGTCCTTTACCAGTAATAGTGGGATGTTCTTTCTCAAAATTCCCATTTATGACATGATGGGAAATGTACAGAATGTAACATCTGTATTATCCCTGTTAAGTATGAGGTTTTAGATTTGCTCTGTAAAGTTTAACAGAATTGATATGTTTTCAAGTGGCCCAGATTAGAAGAACAGCTAGAGAAAATCAGATTTGATCCATTTTCTCCTTTGGTTTACACCTTCTGGAGACTTGGCCCAGCATGAGATCATTTCTCTTCCCTTTAATCCATGAACATAGGAGAAGAAAGTGATTCTGGTAACTCAGGTTCTGGTAATCCAGGTTCTGGAAGAAAGCTTTGGGGAATGTGCACACAGCTGCTCTAGGAAAGCTCAGCTGTACCAACGTGTCCCTGCACCCACAGCTCTAACCTGGGCAACTCCTTGCACCCTAATACCCCCAGAGATGACACAGGATGGTGTGTTGTTCAGAAAAAAATGCAGGTACTCCCAACACACCCAAGGCTGTTATTCTGTTTTATTTCAGTTAAACAGAGATGCTCTCTTTCCAGGGTTAAACACAAATAGCTTTCAATTTTTTTTTTTTTTGAGATAAATACTCATTCTTGTGCTTACAGAAGAGAGAATTGTTTTATATATACCTCATTTTTATAATTAGGTGCTCTCTTTTGCTGATTTATGACTTATTTTAGTTTTAACTAGTCCATGTTTCTGACAGCAAAAAAGATGATCCATGCTCCCATGTGAGCTTCAAAGAAATGCTGATTATCTACTGGGGCTGATCCCGAGACCGGCAGCAGGAAACTGGAGGAGGAGAACAGTGTGCTGAGTAACATTATTGAAAACCACTCAGAGCCCTTCACAGCCTCTCTGACATTGAACTTCTCCCAAAACTCTTGGTGAGGCTTTGCCTTTGCCATTTTCACCAGGATTTAGGGGAGGCAGCTGCCTCTGCCCGAGCCCTGTGCTGTTCCACAGCACCTCTCCCATTCTCCCACTCCTCCCCCACGGCTCCACTCCGCCGGCAGTGAGAGGTTCACCACGAAAGAGTTAAATCCAGCTGCCCTTTGAAAGCAACAGGCACTTGGTGCTGTTCTCCAAGGCCAGGTGAGCTCATTCACGAACATCAGAGCCTTCATTGCCAGCGCTCTGAACTCCCTCTGCTTTAACCTGAGATTGCAGTTGCAAACGTCTTGGGCTTAATCCTGTATTTAATTAAGTGAAGGTCAGGAGGAGGGTCAACTAGACTACTGAACTTAATCTAAGACCCACAGGTTATACAATAGCTGCTTTGGGGAGGTATAATTGTAGATAGGAATTGAGACAAGAAAAGACAATATAATTGAACAAGTTATATGATAAAGGAGGAGGGGAAAAGCAGGATTAATTTTTTTTTCAGACTGTGTGGCACTGGATGTATTTTTAAGAATAGCCACTAGATAGCAGAACAGGCATGATGCTCTGAGAGTTTCCTGGGCCAAATGCAAGACAAACAGTGACTTGGTCCCAGTGAATACAGAGTGTGTGCCTGTGTTCAGCTGGTACCACGGTTTCACAGGAGAGAAGAACTTTGAAGATGCTATTCCATTTTGCTGTTTCCTGCTTCTCTGATCTTTGAGCACTTTTCTTCCAGCATGCTGAAAAGGGAGTTAATTTCCTGCACAAGCAATCAACCCTGACTTTTGTTCTAGGGAAGACTTTCTAAAAGAGTGCACTGATCATTTGCTGATGTCAGGGAGCAGCAGTCCAGTGGAAGTCAGCCCACAAAAATGGTCTTCTTGTATTCAAACCTCGAGAGAGAACATCTTTAAGCACCTGGGTGGGGAGAAGTGAAGGGGGTTCCCACTTATCAGCATCTCTGATGCAGCAACAGAAAGCTGCACTAGCAGTGCCTGGGTACAGACATCTCACTATCAGCCTTGCCATGCAGGTTTCATTCACGACCTTGCTGGGTTTGAAGCTGTGCAACCACTCTCCTTCAAGACCTAAATTACAAAAGTCTCTTTAGTAGATAAAAACATTATTGAACATTGACTGATGGACCATCCAGCCCTCCAAACAAGGGTCTAGATCTTCAGGAGAGAGTTGGAGCACTTCTGCAAGCCAGAGGAATAAAAAAAAGCACCCAGAGCTTTTCCAGGGCTCCCGGTTTTGCCCTGCACCGTAGCAGCCTCATGTGATGACTCAAATTCTCATCTCTAATTCCTCTGCAGCCAGACCTGCTTGGGAAAGTCTAGAACCTAATTATGTAAAAACATTCCAAGATATCAATAGTAATTGATCCTCATTACAGATTCAGTTTGTCTGCAATTGTTTTAACTAAATAACAGAGCTGTTTTTCAGTTATAGCAGATGATGGAAGGGGCTGTGGAGACTTAAACAAGGATACACTTTCTAACTCACTGCCTCAGGGGGAAAACAAGATTTTTCCAGAAAAAAATAATGTTTTAAAGTAATTAGCTCCTGAGCTGAGATATTTTCAGCCTGCTGTGAATTTTTATGACAGTGCTGTTAGACTGCTGAAAATATGGTTTCCTAGTTTATTTTCCAGAATTTTAACTATGACGTGCAAGTAGTATTTAGGAGAAGGAACTAATTATGTCTCTGTAGCCATAAATACACATGCATATATGTCCCCAGATGTTTTAACCTGTCTCTTGCAAGAACTGAACCTCTTTGCTCAGTGAAAGAATGAGCTACTGCACTGCACTTTAATATTTTATCTATTTAAAAATGAAAATAGAAAAAAATAAAGAAGATAATCTTGCTTCAAGTGGGCTGTTCAGTGAATAAGGGACCTGGTGTATCTCAGAGAATCAGCTTTCAATGCCCTCCCATTGTCTGACTCTGGACTAGGTGTATTTCCTGTCTCAACATCAACCTCCTGGTTTGCAAGTTGGGGATAATGATGCTGAACCCATTTGCAAAATGCTTGAAAGTGGACCTGGAATAAGACCAAGTGCTCTTAGTTGATATGAATCATGTAATTCTATGCAAAAAAGAAAAAATATTGTGTTGGACCCTCTTGGGTCCCCAGTCCCCTCAGTGCTGAGCTGCAACCACTTTGCCAAGAAGTGCCTGTCACCAATATGACACCGTTGTGAGACCCTCTGCCAAAAGCTCACCTTGTCTCTGCAGAGGTCACTGATAATGCTCAGACAGGCTCAGCCCCTGGCCCTGTCCCCTTCCATGTTCTGGCTGCCAAAGCAATCATTCTGCAGGCAGAGTGGGGGTGGGTTCTGATGTCAGGAGCTGTGTCTCACACAGTGACAGCAGCCTGGAGCTGTGCAGGTGGCTGGGGGGGCTGCATGGCCAAACACCTCCTCACCTTGCAGGTATTTCACATTAGGCTGAAAGCTTTAAAGCAGCAGGAAGGGTAAATACAAGAACAACATTTATTTTAATAGGCCAATAGTCAAATAAACAAACCAATGGAGCAGCCATAGCAGAGCCTCTCTCCTTGGAAAACACCTTTCCCCTGTCCATACTCACCCTCTCATAGGAAGTATCAGCCTGTAGGTGACACCAGGAATCTCCAGCCTAAATGAGAGAACAGTAAGGAGGAAATAATACTGTCCTGCCTGTGTAATTAGAGAAGCTGATGCGTGAATCATTGTTATAACGAGTTTAATTATAAACATGATTAAATAGGCAATTAATGTGTATTCTGCCCTGGATAAACAGAATTAAATTCCTGCAATATTAACATCTTCCACAAGGTTTGTTATTAGATTGCTGCAAGTCCTGTGTTACAGGAACATTTTTCATGCCCTTTATTTGTTGTCAACCAACCCCATTTTTTGTTTTCACTTATCTGGATGTAAAGGGCAAAATTTGCCACTCCTCAAAACTGCCAAGGTCTCTGGAAGAAAACTACCCTGTGCATTCTAAAAAATGTATCACAAAATAAGCCACAGGCAGTGTAGGCTTTCCAAGTTTACCCAGTGACAACTCACCACAGCTACGACTGGTGATGAACAGAAATACCAAGATTGAGTCCCAGGCAGGAGGATTTTTAGTGGGTATATTTTATTTCCTGGCATGTGTATCCACATAGAAAGATACCTGCAATATATAGGCAGTTTTTTATCAGAGTAGCTTCAGAAAATGACATAAATATATAAACAGCCTTGTCTGTTTAGTGATTGCTGATTTGAGAGTGTTGAGGAGACAGAGAAAATGCTGAATGTCCATCCACCTCTCTGAAAATCAGGTCCTGGGAGAAGCCTCCAGTTAGCAAAATCCTGAACTGGATTTAGGATAGTTTTTAGTTCTGGTTTTCAGATTAACAAAGAGGTGGCAAGAAACTGTTTGAAACTGGTTACCAACACCAAAAGGATTTAAGATCTTTTTTTTTTCCTTTTTGTACAGCAGCACAGGCCCTGTCCATTTTGACTTTGGTTTTCCGTTAGGATATAATTTTTGCTTTCCCAAGTTTCTAAAAAATTTAGAATTCCATATATTGTCCCATGCTTCCTGGCCAAATGGGATGGGATTTCTCACTAGTGACTGACTTAAAAGCCACAAATAAATGTGTAGGGGAGGTACACATATTGTTTATTTGTCCTATTTGAAGTCCACATTCTCCTTAAGCAAAAAACTTTGGGGAGAGTTGCTAAAAAAGGAGGAAGCTACTGCGGTAACATTTAGCTGTAATGTCATATCCAGTGTTATTATTCCTGACTGTTGAGATAACCTAGATTCCTTCTCTGTATCTCTTATAATTGCCCTGTGAATCCAGTAAGGATCCAAAATAAATTGACATACCAGCCATATGCATAAATCTGTCTCAGCAGAAATTGATTCAGCAAATTTTCTGCAGTAGTGAAGCCAACCTCACCACCCCTGCACATTGTTCATTGAATGCTCAGCTTTTGGAAAATAAACAGCATTTATAGAAGGCTGTTTATGCTGTGCAGTTAACATCTTCAGCAGTGATGGAATAAGCAAGCAGCTGGTTTATGGAGTCCAGGGAAAATCTCAATTTGGATAAGAAATTGCCACAAGTAATTTTAGCTCTACACTGCCACAGTCCCTCTTTCATGAAGGAGGCAATCTCCATCTAATACAGCATGGCATTCACATCTCACATGATACATAATGATGTTCTCGCCACAAGAAAATTTGTGTCTCTATTTACAGCTGTTAGTGATGCTGCAGCATGTAAATCCTCAGGTGGATGACACAGGCAAATCCCAGCTTTCTCCCACATCAAAGTGGGGGCCAGATGCAGCTTTGCTGATCAATTGACTCTGTCAGCCAAGCACTGGGCTTGGCTGGAGTGCCCATTCCAGCAGGGAGTTTGTGCTGGGCACGTGGAAGGAAGGCAGGCACAGAGCATGGTGTGGCCAGCAGGAGCAGGGAGCTCATTCTGCCCCTGTACTGGGCACTGGTGAGGCCCCACCTCGAGGGCTGTGTCCAGTTCTGGGCCCCTCAGTTCAGGGAGGACATTGAGAGGCTTGAGAGAGCCCAGGGGAGGCAGCGAGGCTGGTGAGGGGCAGGGAGCACAAACCCTGTGAGGAACCACTGAGGGAGCTGGGGGTGTTCAGCCTGGAGAAAAGGAGACCCAGAGGTGCCCTTGTCACTCTCTACAACTCCCTGAAAGGTGCCTGTGCTCAGGTGGGGTTGGGCTCCTTCTCCAGGCAGCACTGACAGAACCAGAGGACACAGCCTTGAGCTGTGCCAAGGGAAATACAGGTTGGATATCAGGAAGAAGTTTATTACAGAAAGGGTGATAAAATACTGGAATGGTCTGCCTGGGGAGGAGGTGGAGTCACCATCCCTGGATGTGTTTAAAAAAAGACTGGATGTGGCACTGGGTGCCATGATCTAATTGAGGTGTCAGGGCATGGGTTGGACTTGATGATCTTGAAGGTCACTTCCAACCTGGACATTCTGTGTGAATTCTGTGGATCCTGACTGATGCAATGCTTTGGAATTTGGATGAGGATCATGCCCTGGCTTTAGGCACAGAGCATTCTCCTGTCTGTGCCCCTCCAGTTCCACATTGTGGGACCCCCAGAGTGATGCTGGTATTAACCCTGGGCCAAATCCTGACCTGCTGTACAGGAATGAGCTTCAGCACGGAACTGTGGTGAAAGGTGCCCTTGCTGGCCCCTGCTGGGGTTCAGGCAAACAGCATTTACTGATGGAGAGGCCCAGCACAGGGCCTGGGAGCAGATTTATACAGAGAAGGCTGCACCATCAGGCACATATTACTTTGTGAAAAGAAGTAGGTGACACACTGGGATATTCCTCCCAGATGTAGCCACAGCCAGCAGAGCCCTGGCTCAGGGGAAAGCTGCTCCTCCACACACCACTGGTGCTCAGAGAGCCCTTTCTCACACTGTCAAACTCAGCACCAGCTTCAGCTTTCTGATATCAATAGAACACCAACTCCTCTTGGGCCAACATTACCTATTAAAGAGCAGGGAGGAATTTCAGAATTCCCCAAGACCTAAGCACTGAAAAGCACACTGAAAAGCCAAATGAATCCCCAAATATGCTGTTCCTCAAAACCAACAGGTGTACTTTCCTTTCTCTTATTTCTAATTGAACTTCTTGGCATTCTAGTCAATGCTCCGTAGTGTATTTTGGAAAACAATAAATCCTGGAAACGTGAGACCTTGCTGCAGTATTTCACTGTTAAATCTTTGCTGAGATTTGGGAAGAGTGTATTGGGGTTTGTGTGCTGAATTATGGGGTGTGTGGATGAATGATTTTCCATCACAGAATCAGCACAGAGGGAAATCTCTGATGAGTCAGATTCCTACTGTGTCTGCATTTGAATGTGTATTTCAAATACATTTAAATTTTTCCTTGAAAGTAAATTGTTATTTCAAAGTAGAGAACACTGATGCTTTATTTTACAGGGCTAATCAATGTTTGATTTTGTTCAAATTTTAATTTTGATGATAGTGCATTTTCTCATTGAAGGAAATTTTGGTTTAATTCTCAAAGGACACCAGGAGTTTTTCTTGTTTAAAAGAAAAACTGTTTATAATTTTAAAAGACCTTCTGAATTTCACACACAATTCCTGAAAAGGAAAAATATTCTTTGAAACATTTTTTAATTGAAAAAAACCCCTCAATTTTCCCTGGAAATGTCTGGAGAAATAAATAATTTTGTAAATGTCATGAAAACCTTTGTGTTTTACATTACTTGATTATTGAGCATCCAAATACCTTTCTGTTTAACTATTATATCATTCCTACTGTGACTTCCTGGAAAGAAATCAGGATATTTCTGATATAGTCATTAATCTGGTATGAATGAATTTCCTAAAATTGTCTGAAATGGCAGGTTAATGAAAAGCATTAAAAAAAAACAAACCCAAAAGAAAATTTGTGCCATTTCAAAATCTTTTATATATTCTTAAAGACCTATTGAGGCATTTTAATATGATGTTGGGTTAAACATCATTGAGGTCTAAATCTCACAAAGGCAAAACGAGACAGTAAAGAGTTACCCAAGACTGCACTAACAATGATTAAAAACTGTGAAATTGTATTTAATAGTTTATAGTCTATATTTTAGCGGCAATATCATGAACAATAATTCTTTTTTGACTATTTTTTCCAATTTAACATCACAATTCTTCAAGAATCAGAGAAGCATAACTCTAATGATTTTCTTATTTCTGAGAAAATTGTTATGCTGCTTTAGCAGACTGTCCTAAATGAACTCCAATCTTTCTGTCACAGACTTCAAACACTGTCCAAACTTTTTACCCTGAGCTGACCTGGAAGATCAACTCTAAGTTTTTATTCCTTTAAAAGGCTTTATATGTCAAGAGCAGCACTTGTAACAGTATGTTGGGTTTGTTTTACCTAAGCATTTTTGGCCATTTACAGGGTCCCTCATTAATCCTAGAGCTTGATTATAGCATGGCTATTAAAACTGAAAATTACTGGGAAAATAGCATTCCTTCTTTCCAAATCTCTACCCTGTAGTTTCACACACTCACCGACACTTGATGCAAAAATTAGGAGATATGTGTAAAAACTTAATTTTTTGCCTTTATTCTTGAAAGTTATGGAAAAAGCACACAGCCCAGAAAACCAGTTGCCAGGTGTAATATAAAGAAGGATACTACAGAAACTGAGAACTGGTTATGGCAGATACCCTGTCAAAGGAATGACTTATAATCTGGAAATACAAGCAGTGAGAGGGGCCCAGCACCTAGACCTGTATCATCTGAGGCAATCAAATCCTGCAAATATAAAGCAATTTAGTATTACCATTTCCAAGTGCTCCCCACAAAAAGGACTCTTGTAGCTAAAGTTTAATATTCAGAGCAGAAACCACAAGCTCCAGCAGCCACTTCTGGCCAGGACAGCTAATAACAGTTCCCAGGAATGGCAGAGCTGTCATGGGTTTGCACAAAGCAGCTGGGGATTTACTCGTGTGTCAGCTCCTGCCTCTGAGAACCAGAGAACCACGCTGGGTCAGACATCCATTTGCTTTATATATTGATATAATTTCATCAGAATTTATGATGTGGGAATTATTGCACTGGCGAGAAATGTAATCTGACCTTCATCTTGCACAATGTAGTGCCGATATTATGTTTTTGAAAGAAATATACTGACTTGTTGAATCAGATTACTCCAAGTACATTCCTAATGGATTTCAATATTCCCTTGGATAAACCAGTGCTATTTGCTTTGTATTTATTGCATTTTAAAAAAATATACAGAAGATAAAACCTCTTCTAACACCATATATTCTTTCATTTTGCAAACTACAAACATACTTTTTTTCATTAATTTTAATGGCTAAACTTTTCCCTGGGTAACAGTCACGGCATTTACTCAACTACCTATATTTCAACTACACACTTTAAATGTATAAAGAATTTCAATTCTAGGTATTGACAACCGTATTTTTTTCTCCTTCCTCTCCTGGATTAGGCAGCTTGTCTTTGCATATCTGTGAGGATCACACGGTATAATTATTAGTGCTGGGGTATTCCCAAATGCCAGGGCATGCCACTGCTAATAAGTGATATATTTGGGATATTCTGTATTATGACACTTCTAATGCAACATAACTCCAGGGGATTTTATCAAGAGATAAAAAAGTTGGATCAGTCCTGAGGCTGTTTTATATCATGAGTCAAGAATGGGGAAAATAATAATAGCAACAAAGATTTATATAAGAGAGAGTGGGATCTTGAAAGCAAATCCTTCAAACAGCTCTGAAAAGACCTTAAAAAACCCCATGAACTCCAGTCCCTGAGCTATTATTCCCAAGAAGAGTAATTCTTTTCAAACCCCTCTCTATCATGAATGTGCCCTCTGCTAAATTATCTTCTCCAAGCTCTCATTTGCCAATAAAAAATGCTGGCAAGTGAAGCAAAGGAGATTCCTCTCTGATGGTGGAACATTCAGCTTGGAGAACATCCTGTGCTGAGAGCTGCTGGGCAGGGAGCTCTCAGAGCAAGTCAGGCCAGCTGGAAATGGATGTGCTCAGAGCACACTGTGCCTGTCAGCTCTCCTCAGCACCTCCCTCAGCCCTGGGGAACTCCCAAAAAGGCAGGAATGCCACTGGGCTGCAAGACTGGAAACAAAGCTTCAAAGAAACAAAGCAAGAAATCCATCTCTTTTTGGGGATACAGCTTCACCCTCCTCAGCTGTTAGTCCATAATTCCTGTGCAGACAGTGTGGGACAGTGAACAAACTCTGGGGGTGAAGGGCAGCAAATGTTCTCCCAGACAGGATACCAGCTCATGGAATCACCTTTCTCCTCCCTCACACTCCATCTTAATCAACAGCTACTGAGTGGAAATGGTTCCCCACCCTCCCCAATTAGGGAGCTCCTCAGCCTCCTGGCTGTTCAGCCAGCAGATTGTTTTATATTCCTGCTTCATTTTATTGTCCTTTCCTCCTGCTGTGGTGATAAGACAAGACAGAATAGGTTTGTATATCAATAGAAACATAAACTGCTGTGAATAGTATGTAAATATTGATATTAGGAATGGGGAGACTGAATTAATACTTCCACACACTGTCAGTTCCAGGGTACTCAGTCATGTCCAGGCAGTTTTATAAACAAATATATAAAGAAGAAACAAAACATTCACACAAAGATCTTATTCCTTACTGTTATTTATGCTTGTGCAAAATTAGAATCAGAAGAAAAAGTAGACAATCCACCAACACCTGCTGGTGCACAGTGCTGGAAATTGCATTTTAGTTGGAAATTCCCTTCTATATGAAGAGCTTCACATTTTTATGGTCCAGTCGAGCCAAAGTTGGTTTACCAACACTGGGTTCTATTTTAAGGTGATATGAGACATTGTAATGTGAGAGCATTCATTAGAGCATTTGTAAAAAATGAACTTTTTAGCTCAGCATACTCCAGCCCATCTTGTTATTCTCCACTGTGCTGATTTGGTGATTCCACAGTGAGGAGCTTCATGAGTTGAACTGTTCCTCAGAGAGCAGAACTGAAAGAGAAGTCAGGTCACAGAGATCAGTGCCTTGCTTGGATAATTTTCTTGCAAAAACAAGCAACCAACCTCCTTCAAAATGAGCACACAAGGGGTTTGTGGGATCATGCCAGGCTGAGGGTTTCTACTGAACAGACATGCAATGCTAATGGAGGAAATGAACACATTCAGTGAGTGTTTTACCATTATTGAGTGGCAAACCCCTATTAGAGAGTCAGAAGCTGTGACTGAGATGGGGGGTGCTTCCAGCATTCCCTGGGCATGGGTAGAAGTGCTTCAGAACACATGGATGGTGTGTCCTGAGGTGGTCACCACTGCTTCCCTCACCTGTTCTTTATTGTCCTTTGATGTTCATTGAAAAGAGGCATTGTTTAATGATGCAGAAGAAATTGTAGCAGACCAAACCCTCCTGAGGTTTTGCTGATAATCCCCTGCTGGCTTCACCACTTATGGCCTCCTCCTCCTCCAAGTCACACACAGGTAGCAAATATCACCACCCAATATGACACAGTCTTGTGTTGATAAGATTTTCCTGGGAGGAAAAGCTCTGTGTTATGCAGTCCACTTAACTAAATCATGGCTAGTATTAAATATTGCACTTGGAAAAAAGGTTTCAGCCCAAAATTAAGGGGAAAAGAAAATATCATGAAGTTTGAGTGTGCAGCCACGTGAGTACATCTGTCTGTGCTTTACAGAGGCAAGGTTGAGATATTACCTAAAAGCACTCATTTCAAAGTAGGGTTGTGAAGCCTGAAGGAGCACTATTTTAAAACAAATCAGTCAGCATTTTATTGGTGTCGGCCCAGCTTTGTACTAAACACTCAGATTAATGTTAAATCACAGCTCAGGAATTATTCATGAGATCTCATACAATGTAATTGCTGATTTTGGCATCAATAGTCTGTATCCCTTTATTTCCTAGATTAGCTTCCCATCCTGAACTACTGTATGTCATGCCAGAGACAATGATTTCATATGACACATTTAGGAAAGAGGAACCCACCTATTTTACATAAAAGGAGGTCTGAGAAACGTACTCTCATAGCTGAGATGCCTGTGTGTGCTGACACGTTCCTGTGAGAGGCAGAGCCTGCTGGGAGAGCAGAGAGCACAGTGCTAAATGTCTCCTTTCAAACTGTTGACTGAATGGTTAGTTTTATTCCAAACCTTTATAAAAACTAATGAAATTACCCTTCACCTATCTTTAAGGATTAGCATTAATGCTCAGAACAAACTGCATGACTACTAATCTTTTAATGTCCCTAAAGATATGTACAAAATGAAATTTATAAATAATAACTGAAACCCAACTTTTTTCCAGAAATACTCAGTCATCCTGCTCTTCCCCTCTCTCTCTCTCTGAGAGTTGTGTGCTTGTGAATAAGGTCAGGCTGATATGGGGAGTTGGAAAAAGGTGCCTTTGAGCATGGAAATCAATGAGCTCCATGCCTTGGGCCTCCACCACTTTTTCTCCTCTAAAAATACTTTATTTCCTTTCTACATCAGGACATTTAGATCTAAATAACTTCAACCTCTCCCTGCTTTCATTCCTTCATGCTCCAAAGACCTGTATCACACGGGTGAGCAATGAGAGCAGGAGTCCCTGAAGACACAGAGCATTTCATGCTCAGCTTGCTCCGTCCTGTACCTTCCAGAAGAGGAACACTGCCACTCATGCCACTCTCTGCATCTGATTTTTCATCCAAACACAATGCAAGGCTTAAATTCTCAGAGTTGGTGAGAAGAAATTCTTGAAATTTTGTGAGAATTCATTACAGTGAAAAGGGTTTCCCAAGTGAGACACCCAGCTGTCATTCTCTGAGTTGGAATGCAAAATTGGTATTTTTCTGAATGATGATACTGGGGAGATTATTAAATCTGATTTTATAGTACCTTCAGTCCAGTCACTGCACTTTCACCCCTGCTTATGGACACTCACCCTTGCCTACTTGAGGTTTTTTGTATCTATTTTTAAAGACTTGTTTTTTAGGCCATAGAAAATTATAGATTTTTAATTTAATAGTTAAAGATTTTGCGGGAAAGCTGTCTTTGACCTCCATCTCTGGGGTGGTTTGTTTTTGGTTTTTTTTTTTTTTTTTGCAACAAATACACCTGAAATGTTTTAAATCATATTTGTACATATTTTAGAGCATACCAGACACAGAAAATTTATCAGTAGCTATTTCTGAGAGATTGTGGCAGCATCACTTTGAGCTGATTGTAATGATACATTTTGACTGAAATTTGCTCACATTTTCAAGCCCACATCATTGCAGGCCAAACACAGTTTGCCCAAGGGTTCTTCCCAGGTCATTATTTGATATACATGTTCCCCATTTCTGAGAATCTTCACTCAAGGAAAAGTTTCAGGCCAAAGATTTTGTCCCCTTCAAGAAATAACTCATGGAACACTGAGATTCAAGCCCCAATAGATGTTTGGTTACCCAGACTGTCTGAGACTCATGCACTTACTTTTAAATCTCACAGCAAAATTTGGATTTTTAAACGAGGCACTTAGGCTTCACATCCAAAGCAGAAGTAGAATTACACGCCTTGTGGAGGGAATACACAAAACCAGGAAGCTCCAGAGCTGACAAAAGAGGTGTGAATTTATCCAGAATCCTTCCCTGTGCCGAGGGGGGAGGACACTTCGCCTTGACTGTCAAAGAAAGTGATTTCCTTATTTTGGGGAAGCTGATCAAAGCAGGTAAAATTAGGGTGTCATCATCATCATCTTGCTTCCTCTAAAATCAACAGCCCCCAGTACATTTGTACAGACCTGGCTCAATGTGTGGGTCAATTCTCTCAGATGACAAATGTGGAGAAGCACCAAACCTATGGATCCCAGTTGAGCCCAGACATTTTTAGCTGGCAAAAATCAGTATTCTGTGCATGTAGTGAAGCAGAGTTTTTCCAACACTGGCAACTGAGATCACATAGAGAGATCACCACAAGAGCTGGCTTTATTTGAATGTTAGGCAATAGTGCTATGATGATGATAAAAGATTGTTTCGCTCCTCAAGATTGGGTTCCTTTGATTCTGTAAACAACCATGGCACGAGAAAACACCAGTGCTGGTTCAGACCCAGGTTTCTAACCCAGCCTCTTCCAAAATCTCAATTGCTTTCAGCTCTGTTTGGACACTTAAAGCCTCAGAAGCCTAAAACCCTCTTGAGCAGGGTTTATGGGATCTGTTGTAAGAAAATCATACTTATCCATGATAGAAACCCTTACTTTGTGATAATCTTATCTTCTCATATATATCAAAAAGTCATAAAATGTTTTTTAAAAATACTTCCCAAGTGATCGTTACTGCTTGCAAGGCAAACAGGGATTTTGTTAAAATAAAGCAGGTCTATTTCTGAAAGTTGTAAGGCTCCCATAGGCATTGAGTGGAGCTTTAAAGACTCAGAACCCAGAAAAGAAACAGCATTTATTTTTATGCTCATAATTTTGCAGTGGCCAAATGTGCAGTCTTCTAACTTTACAAAAATTGCATAAATTAATAATAAAAAATAAAAATAGTATGATCCAAATTACCTCAAGGCTGAGACACCATGTGCCTAATTTCAGCCCAATTTTCATGGCTGTGTTATCTGGGCCTGCATATTTGTAATGGAGTTATTGACAACCCTTTTTTTCATGAGGACTTCCTCCTGCTTGAAGATCAATATGAATATAGCTGGGCAGATTTAGTGTGCAGGGAAAACAAAAATCAATGAAGATTTTGATACGCAGAATAATATGGAAACGACAAGATATTTCTGCCTCTGTACAAAAAACGTGCATTCATCTGTAAATGATTACACTTCTGTCTGTGGCAGAATGGCAGTGTGGGGCATATGAATCTCACCTTCAAAAGATATTCTTTCATTCTACAAAAAAAAAAAAATGCTGGCAAGCACAGGAAACTTCAATCAATGTCTTATATATTCGAAAACTATGACACTGTCAAACTGGTGTCATTAAAGCTAACTAACCATATTAAACGAATATTAAAATATAGGTTTCTTTGCATAACATAATGAGTAAAACTGCTTTTAAGTTTTTCCCTACGCTTTGAGGTGTAGGTGGCATTTTCATTCCAAAACTTTGAAGTCAGAACAAAATGTACAGGTAGAGGGTACTAGATCAAATAATAATCAACTTCAAAAAGCATGTTGGCTGTTAGATGTCCCAAGGCTAATTTCCTCTAGACATTTTAAATGTAAATGTCTAAACTCATTTAAAAATTGTAAATTGGTCTAGGTTCAATCAAAAACCATCCTGACACAGAACAGGGAGACTGGGCTAATTGTCATTTGTTTGTCAAATGAATTCCATTTGGAAAGCAATGAAACCTCCAAGCTAATTCTTTTAAGGTGAGCTGGTAGTTGTATTATCAGTTAAATGCAGTAAAATGGATAATCACATGATGATAATGAAAACTGAACCTATGTTAGCACTCAGGCTTAGTCTGCCACAGGGCATATAGTGATGGAACTTAAGTACTGTAATGTTCCACTGGGCACAATGGCACCAAGTCTGCTCTTTAGCCTTACAGACACTTTCTTTGCATTTTAAAAAACTTTATCAAAGCACCGTGGCAATGTAGAAAATGTCAAAGTGAAATGCACTGTAGGCAAATTGAGATTTCATTAAGTTTAAATTTATTGCTTTTGACTGATGTATTACCATGCTTGTTAAGAACCAGTAATTTGGAATATCTGCCTGCCTGGTAAAATAGCTTTGTCTCCTTGCGTAATACTTTATATGGACTTTGAAAGACCACAGTAATTCAAAAAGAGTGTGGGTTATTTTATTTTTCTAAAGAACAATTTCAAATATTTTCAGGTCCCTGACCTAGTGGATCAATAGACTTCTGCATGTGTCCCAAGTGTGTTGTTGGTGCACTTGGTAGAAAACTGCAGCACTATTATGTTGGTTTTTTTCCCTTGGTATAACACTGACAACAGAACCTTGGGAAGCACTTAACAATTCTACTTGTTCTGTCACTCTCTGATATATTGGAATTAAATGAAAATATCTTTGAGAGATGGGGAATTGAAAAAAACTGGCAGGAGACTGCGTGCAGATGCATAATTTTTTATATAAATATATATAAACACTCATAAATTGTATGTCTACATGAGTTTGTGCCTAGATTTATTAACAGACAAAGCAGAGATACAGCTGTATCTGTATCAGAGCAGACACAGGTATTCTTGGTGTTGCTTAGTAGAGGTGTTATTTAGTTTGCTTCAGCTGTGGCAAAAGCTACATTTGAGATGTTGACATAAAATCTCTTAGTGTACTCCAGTGCTTTTCTCAGCTTCAGAAAAGTATTAAATCAATAGAGTAGGACCAGCAGAATTTCTGACTGATGAGGAAGGTTAGGCCTTCAGGCACAGATTACTGCCCTTGGAGAGAGACCTGGATTGAATGTAGTATATTCTAGATATATTTATTTACACTAGGTGCCAGGGTTTTATGGCAGAAGTGACAAAGTTTGTGAAACCCAGGAATGCATTATCATGTTATCTGGTATCTTAGATGGACAGTCAATATGAACAGACTGCAGACACACCTGTCCCAGTATCCAGTTCACCAGGTAATGAAATGGAAACAATAAAAGTCTTTGAACAAACAACAGACATTTGAGTCTTTGGGTTTAAACAAGAGGATTGTAGAATTCAAATGGGTTTCCTCTAGTGCTGCCAAGGCAGCCATTTCTGTATTGGTGCCAATGCTGAGAGCCACACAACAAAGCTTGACTTGTGTCTGCCCATGGGCTTTTATCCCACAGAGTATGGATATATGTACTTCTTGGGGTGGGGGCTGAGGGGAAGAAAAGGGTTTTAAATTATGCTTATTTTATCTACACTTTCATTGAAACTTTCAGTTGAAACCTGAGGAGAAAGTGATGTGTGGGTTTCTATGAATTCAAACTGCATTTTGTTCCTACTGTTTAAACATGACATTCTGAGGATTAGGGCAGGTTGGGTGAATTAATTGAATTAAGACACAATCATTTGTCCCTGGAAGAACTTACTCCTCTCCTCATATGGAAACAACCTGCACCCCTCGACCCCAGTGTTCAGATTCTCTCAAGCCCTCCCTGCCTGTGACTGCAGGGTCAGATTTACCAAGGCAGGACACGGCTGCATCTGCAGAACCTCAGCACACATCCACCTAAGAGAGATTTTCAGCAGGGGCACTCACCCCTCTTTCCAGTGGGACCCCCAAAATCTTCCTTCTCCTGCTCTTCCAGGGGACAGTTTGCCAAGGGAATCCTCTGTCACTGGTCCAGGATGAGCAAGGGACTTCCAGAGCCAGAGGAGATCCACGTGCACTGCAAAGTCCTGAGAGAAAAGGAATCCCACCAAAGGTGGATGCAAAGCTCAAACCCTACTTAAAAATAAAGCTTTGTAGTTTTGTTTGTGCACGTTGTACAAAAGCTACACCAACTCTCATCAAGAAGGGTGCAAAGGAGGAGCTGGAGAAAAGCTTTTTATCTGATAAAACATCTGGGTTTTTGCTTTAAGACACATGTGCTGCTCCCTTTGAATTCCAGAGGAGCTATGCAAGGCTACACTTGAGGGCAGAATTTGGCCCAATGTGATAACACAAGAGCCTGCAACCTGAAAAAGGAGTGTGTTTATTACATTTTAAAGACTTTGTGGGTTAACTCAAATTAGCCAGGAAGGACTAATGCCTCTGAATAATTCTCTCTCTCAACATACACTTCAGAATACTGTAAAGCTTACAGCTAAACTCCACCTTTCTCCTAAGGCACTGGACAAAATTTGCATTTTGGAGTAAGCCACTAGCTGGAGCTAAAGACCTGTAGAGCAAATTCAAGGGAAAGAAAAAAACCAAAAAAAGAAAATAAAGGGGGATATCAACAAACCTGAGGAGAAATCCAGACTTTTCAAGACAGGCCTGGAACAGGTTTTGGTGTGAGTTGCTGTCATCTGTTAGAAAGATAGAATCACCAGCCTAAAAAATGAAAACATCCATATTTTTGAGTGGATGGCTAGCTGAACTACACTGGAGCAAAGTCTGGTATTTAACAGAAGAATGAATCAAAACAATAATATTGAGCTTTTGAAAGCACCCAAAAGAGCAGTGAAGCAATGAAAGCTAAGAAAATCTGACTTAAGAAGTAATTAAAGGCAGAAATTGTTAGTTAACTTGTTTGGAATTGAGAAGGAACTACCTAGAAATACAGAAAGCACCTAACAAACTCTCTGACCTATTTTCTTTTAATTATTGATATTGCAAAGGTTCTTTAATATGTAATAGTTTAAACATCATCCCAAAAGAAGCTTTCATGGCAGCAGAAGAAAAGGCTGTAGATAAAGATGAATTTATCTTTGGCAATCAGATACAATACATCAGGTGGGAACTGAGCACTCCCTGGTTGTGATGGGTCAGAGTGAGACAGAGAAACACAAAGAACATTCTGCACCTTCTCCTGGTTCAGTGGCACATACACAATATTTGATCTTCCCATGGAAATTGTGGCCCTGAGATGACTTCAGTGAAAACACAAACCACTTTGAGTCATACAGCTGAAAGGAAACGTGTTTCAATCTCTCAAAACTTTTCAAAACATCACCAAATAAATGCCTAATGTGCCAAATGGGATTAAAAGGGCCAGCTTTCCCTGCAGGCTTCCACGGAGTAAAACGAGGAGTAAAATGCTGCTGGGGAGCCAGGAAACATTTCTTAAGTTTGTGTTTGTGCCTCCTGTGCCCCCCAGCTGCAGCAGACACGGGGCTGGCAGGCCAGGTGCCACACCTGGGGTAAGGATGTACATGCTCAGTGTTCCCACAAGGGTTCCACATGCCACCCTAATACCATGCTGCCCTTGCCATGATTCTACAAAACACTGAAATATGGATGCAGATTTAAACACGTGCTGCAGGGCTCTCCTGGAGCTGCCTGACAGCTGCTCGTTAGTCTCCAGCCAGGTGTGGAATATGTGGCTCAGTTCCTAAATGCAGGAGTTTGTTTCCCACAGCAAATTCAGCTTCCAGAGGGTCACATATGCATTCTGGAAGTGGATGTGTTTGTTTCATCACTGGGATGATTTTCCCAATTGAAGTAAGTCCTGGTTTTTGAGCAACTGGTGTTTCCTGGATTCCTGGAGCCAGTTTGTATGGGCAGCACCCACAGCAGCAGTGAGGCAGCTCCCAGTTTTCAGCAGGAGCTGGGAAGGCTCTCTGCTCTCTGGCCAGTGGTGGGCTGTTGTTTTGAAGCAGCCATGTATGACAGACTATGGCCATCCATCTGCTTGTTATATTGAATGTGACAGATTCCTTAATAATTTTAATAAGCAACTTAATATTTTTTAATATGTCCTCTCTCTTTATTCATAGGACTAAGTGCATTAAACACGGAAAGTTACTATACCTTGGACTGGACCTTTCATTTCACTCTTTAAATTTAAACAGAGCTGCTTTCATATGTGAACATGAGACTTTCTTTCCTGACTCAGGATCGGAATTTTTTTTTAAAAGCAATTTCCATTCAACTACATTCCCAAACCAATAGCCTGCAGACATAGTAAACAGCTACATATTCTCAACAATACCACTATTCTGACCATTGATCCTTTTCTTTGAATTGTACAAAAAACCTTTGAGTTAACACCACCTTCAGAACTCCCTTACAACACTATGCCAAGTGTATTTATATGCTGCTCCTTAGGATTCACAGAGAAATCATGTTGTTTCAGTGCTCCAGGCAGCATTGCAAATAAAGCTTTTATACTGATACACTTAATGATTCAGAAAAGTTTCCTTCTGGGTCAATTTGTGGTGTCTTTAAGTTCTGAAAATCAAGACAGAGAAAGACATAAAAAACACAAGAAATTCTGTGTGTACTTATGTATGTTCTACTTGAGTGTTTGAATAATTCAGGCAGGAAAAGTAGAGGGTTCCTGAAGCAGTGGCTGCTTTTATTCTCTTGCACACACACTTTGAAAGGTCCTGCATCAGCCTGAACACAGGAGTACCTTTCTATATGCCTAGATAGTGATAGGACAAGGGGGATTGGTTTTAAGCTTAAAGAGGAGAGAATTGGATTAAATGGCAGGAAGAAATTCTCTGCTCAGAGGGTGGTGAGGCCCTGGCACAGGTTGCCCAGAGGTGTTGTGGGTGCCTGGAACACATCCCTGGAAGTGTTGAAGGCCAGGCTGGACGGGGCCCTGAGCAACCTGGGACTGTGGGTGGCATCCCAGCCCGGGGCAGGGGGTTGGACCCAGAGGGTGTTTAAGGTCCCTCCCAACCCAGCCATTCTATGGTTCTGTGAATTCCGAATGGAGCAGGGCAGCCTTGGGTTTACTCAAGGCCCAAACCTTCTCTAGTGATGAGATTTAAAGAGCTGAGAAATTTCCAGAGCAGGCAAACTGAGAGGAAGGAGCCTTGGCTGCAAATCCAAGGAAAACAGAGAGTGTGCTCAGGTGGGGCTGGCACCCTGTGCAGCCCTGCATGAATTCAGAGCCGTGGGCAGTCGTGGTACACCCGATCCCATCTCTGTGTGGATGATCACATGGCTCTCCCTAGAAAGGAGAGGAACAGCGCTTTGAACCAGTGCTCACCCTTTACAACTCCCTGAAAGGTGCCTGTGCTCAGGTGGGGTTGGGCTCTTTCTCCAGGCAGCAGCTGACAGAACCAGAGGACACAGCCTCAAGCTGTGCCAAGGGAAATACAGGCTGGACATCAGGAAGAAGTTTTTTACATAAAGGGTGATAAAGTATTGGAATGGTCTGCCTGGGGAGGTGGTGGATTCGCCATCTCTGGATGTGTTTAAGACAAGGCTGGATGTGGCACTCGGTGCCAGGGTTGAGTTGAGGTGTCAGGGTTGGGTTGGACTCAATGATCTTGGAGGTCTCTTCCAAGCCGGTGATTCTGGGATTCTGTGATTTAAGCTGTCCCCTGGTGAACCCTGCCAAACTGACACCACGGTCCCACGACTTCTTGGAGTACGGATGGGAGATGGCAACAGAAAAACAGAGCTGTGCTGCACAGAAAAGCAACACACGGTGCAAGAACGGCAGGTCAGGAGCAAAAGGCACAAGCACGATGTTTGTTTTGGGCAGGGGGGGAAGCAGCAGAGGATTGAGAGGCAGCGGGCACAGCAGGTAAAGGAACACCGAACTCGGGGCCGTGTGTATCCGCCAGGAATCGCACCCATCCATGGCACAAAGACACTGCGGTCATTTACACTGCCCCGGCTGCGGTGCGAAATGGCTCCTCGTGGAGTCAGACATTTGGGAACAGATAAAGCCCCTGAAGAATGCTTCTTTTCTCCCTAAGAGATTAATGTAGATGTGAACGCATTAGCGCTGTTTAAGGGAGAGTATTCTCTTTGACAGATAACTTGGATTGGGAATATTAGATTACCAAATAATGGACCTTTTAAATTCTGTCATCATTACTTATCAGGTACATTAGTTTAAAACCTGCAATTTTGAACTTAGCATTATTGAGCTTTTGAAAGATTAAATTACTGAGCTTTTGTTTGTGAATGGCTCTGTGAAATTTCCTGAAAAGGATAGTCCTCGTCCTTCATTGTGCCCACGTGAATGCCAAATAACATACTTTATTGATATTTACAGGCATACAAATGATAGGACTAATGCACCTTAATGTCTGTCTCCCCGAGTGAAAAGCCAGAGCACTGTTAGATAATATGGTGCACTGTATCTCTTTTGTAAACCCACTCGGAAGAGTCAGTGTTTACCCCTCTCCCCTTCCTGAAAACCTCATTTGCACAAGTTTTGCAGGCAGGTTTGCAGTACAGGCTTCCCTCTAAGGGTCACTTTCTTTTACTCATTAGGTAGACCAAAAAATACATAAATTACAGGCATAGCTTACATGTATGGGTGGGCAGGAGAGCCATGTCCAATACATTAAAAATTAAGATATTAATAAACACATCCACAATTGTGTTAGACAGGGAGGATGAAGCCCCATATTCATTAGGTGATGAGTCTCAGTCAAGGGTTTAGGAGCAAAAATTCCCTGCTGTCCTGGCAAATCTCCCAGCTGCCTGCTGAGTGGGTTCAGGAAAAGGGTGATTGAGCAAGATCTGCTCCAACAGCCAGGGCAGGGAACCCAGCTGCCCTGATGACACAGGTACCATCTCTGTCCTAGACATGGCAATCTGTGACCTTCCTCTTCTCCATCCTGAATTGTGAGGTTATTGAGTCTTGGAGGCAGGATTTTCAAAGCTGAATAAGGAAATTAATCTCACAAATCCCTCAGACATATCATGCAAATTGGGTGTTTTCTTTATACCAACACTTTTGAGAACTCACACTGAGTTCTCTCAAAGTTCTTTGGTGAGAGCAAGACTTTTTATTTTTCAAACTTTTCCAACTGTTTAAGAAGTCAACAGAGTAGAGAGCCAAAAAATATGAAGAATGATAAGCTACAGCCATGAAATGCAAAAGGAACGTTTGTGAGCATATATGTTTGTTTAATGAGGTAGGTTCAAATTATGCTCATAAAACAAAACGAGAGAAAAAGAAAAGATATCCAGTAAATATCCCTGACACTCCATTAGACCCCAAATGTAGGTACCGCCTCTGCCTAAACAACTCAAAACACTTGGAAACAGTTTAAAATATATTTTGTTTTGCTTGTTCAGTCTTTATGTGGTTTTTTTTTTCTTTTTTTTTCTTTTTTTAATTTACCACAGTTTTTCATGCCTCTAAGATAAAACCTGTTATATTTGGGAGCCAGACTTCAAATAGATGAATGTTCTGTAAATGTTAAAAGAAAGAAAATTATTTCAAAAAGAAAGTCTCTTCCGAATGATGCTTTTTTTCCCTTTTTTCCCCCCACAAATGAAATATACTCTCAATTCAAATGAAGAAAAACCTGGACATCTATTCAACTCATCAATTCAGCTAAGAGTGAGGAGCAAACTCGAGTTACAATATTCATGAGCAGTTTATTAGGTCAAGCTTAAAAGCCTTACAAACCCTTGTATGTTCTTAGGTGTCTTTGCCACAGAGAGAAGCTTCATTGTTATATTTGGATACTTGTAAGTCTTGCAAAATGTCACATATTCATCAAAAAAAAAGCAACCAAGTTACTAATCAAATATGAGCTTCATTCTCTCCTCTTGTCAGCACTCCCTGAGAGAGAAAAATCAAGATAATATATTTATACTTATTTTTAATTTAGACCAATTTTATTGAATCTCACCTGAATTACCCCAGGTATAATTTTTGGCACATAACAATGACATTATTTTCTACAGATTTAAACTGCCTTAGATGTTTATTTCACTCCTAAATCATTGACTGTACATCACTCTGTATTGATACATTTTAAAATGTACCTTCCACCTTCCAGTGGAAAATGTCCCTGCTTATGGCAGGAGGTAGGATCTGGATGATCTCTAAGGTTTCCTCCAACCAAAACCATCCTGTGATTGGATGGAAAGATAATAAGGATGTGCAAACAAAGGGAACTATAATCTATCAAAAATGAGTATAATGATTTCTCAGCCCCAAATTAACAAAAATATAGATAAGAAGAACACTAAAATATGAGGCTGGAGACATGAGAGCATCCTCTTTCTGTGTGACAGGAGGGGTTTTTGTGCAAAATGAAACAAGTCAATATGCCTCATTCCAGCCAAGGCTAACATCTGCTTTTGTATTTGGGGAGTAATGTGACTCAGAGACCCACAAATGCTTTTTCTTGCTTGTACAAGCTCTTTTCATTATGCTAAAAGCTCATTACCATTTTAATTTTTAGATCACGATTCTCATTAATTGCTACTTAAAAAAAAAAAAAAAATAAAAAAAAGAAGGCTTAAGGTTTGAGCTGTGTGTAGTGCTAGAGAGCTCGCATGAGCACCAAAACTTTTTCCCCACAGTGCATGGGAAAGTGCTCAGTGGCCCAGCAGATACTGGACTAATCAGAACCCCAAGATAAGGGTGGTGAAACTGTTTCCTCCTTGAGATATTTTCATGAGGGTTTTTGCACCTTCTTTGAAAGGCATGGTTAGAAATGGATGCTAAAATCCAAAGCAAGATTTCAGGGTTTTGGGGGATACAGTTTAGGGGTGATTATCATGGTGCTGGGTTTACAGCTGGATTAGATGATCTTAAAGCAAGATTTCAGGGTTTTGGGGGATACAGTTTAGGGGTGATTATCATGGTGCTGGGTTTACAGCTGGATTAGATGATCTTGAAAGTCTCTTCCAGCCCTGATGATCCTGTGATTCTGTGATCAGTTACCTGAAACCATTTTTCTCTGGTGTCCTCCTTAGAGGGACAAGGTCTCTGTCCCACTGCTGGTGAATGTCTTCAACTCACAAGAAAGCAGAGCTGCTTGAAATTAAACCTTTTACTGTCTAAGATGAGTGGGAATATATTCAAACTGCTTGGCATGATCTTTTTCAAATTTACAGAAGTTTCTTTATGGAGCATATCCTACTTGTACTATCCCAGAACAATTTTAAGCATTTCCATCCTTACTCTGTTGACACATACAATGCCACAAACACCCACTGCCATTCATACAGGCCACATGGCATGAACATCTCCCACCCTATGGAATTTCACAATGCTGCAGTGAAAATGATGGGAAAGTAAGGAGATCCAGCTTTTCATTGCTGTCCCCCCTTCAGCCTCCTCTCTTCTGCTCCTACAAATCTTTACATACAGATGAAATGAAGTTGTTAACCTGAGGCCAGCTGCACACTGGCCTTGCAGAGCCCAGCAGGAAAAGCCTTTGGGCACCTCACATGAACAGCACTGACACTGCAGTTCTGTGCATTAGGCACTAGCTCTGCTATTTATGCCTAATAATAAAGAGTCTTTCAGATAATGACCAACAAATGCACTTTATTTTAGGGCACAGAACAGAGAGATTGCATGCTAATGGCAACAGCCAGGAAAGAAACCTGAGAGGCAGGGACAGAGAAGGGTAAACAAGAGAGACAGAATTTGAAAATGGCAAAGATGCAAGCAAATATTTGTGCAGGCTAGCTAATGTCAAGCTACCTCCAGAGTGCCTGGGGTGTATGGCCCTCAAGAAGGACCCCAAGCTCCCTCCTGTCTGTCTCTCAAGGGGAACAGGCTTATCCAGCTAGAAAATGCCCCAGCACTTTGGGGAAGAGGAGATACTCCTCAGACATATGCTTTAGATTGGAATTCTCAAAGAGACACTTGAGACACTTTTATTGAGCACAAAACCTTAGCAGCATGGCTGCTGGGGTGCAGGGCCAGACAAAGCCCCCGTGGTGAAATTTGAGGGAGTAGAAATGCTGACACAGGTTCCCTGGAGTGTTTGCATTTTGTTAGATGCAGAACTAAAATCCAGCTAAACAGAAATATTATCCTTGAAGAAATAAAGTTTAAATAAGCTCTGGCCTCAAATGCCTGTGTTGAAAGCTCAGGTAAATTTGAAGGCAAAAAAAGAGCAAATGTTATTGGGAGACAAGATGCAAATTAGAGAGTCTAATCTCTGTGCAGTGATCAGCACACTCACTTTATCAGGTTTCCATCTGTCATCTGAGCTGCAAGTTTACAGGCAATGTACTGTCTGTCCTGAAATCTACATCTCTGATAAGGCATTCGGGTTTCTGTAGTGGAGAGTCTCCTCCATGGAGATAACCAGTCTTTTATTTGGGGAAAAAGGTAAGGGAATTTATTCACAAACATACTGGAAAACTGACAGCCCTTCTGTCTGTTTTCACTTTTAACAGAATGTCACAATTTCAAAGTTTTCTCCTAGAATGGGAATAAAATTTCCAAGCTCAGAAAAAATGTTTAGAATAAACAGAGGTTTTTTTCAGGTGATGGTAAAGAGAACCGTTAATGGAACTAAACAGAATTTAAAAGACCATCAGATTAATAAACTTTTCTGAATAGTTTTCCTATAAATTATTTTTCTAGTAGGTCACAAAACTCCCTGTTAAAAAGTCAACTATATTATTAAAAAAAAAAAAATTTAAAAGCACAGTTGCTAGGGCACATGCTGCACAGAACTCTCTGTGGTGAATGTTGAGAAAGCAGAAATATTGACATTTCTGAGTACTGAACACTGTTCATGGAGGGAATTTCAAAGAGTTTTCATCATTTTCAACCTAAAAAATGTTCTATGCTTGCAATGAAGCACTAGGAAGTGGAAAATCTGAAGCCAATATATAAATGAGACATCCCATAGACAGGGAAAAGGCAGAAGTGTTTTGAATCAAACCTATCTAGTCCCTAAAGTCACCTGTGCTTGGAATGCATATTGGCTTTATGACTGTCAGGCAAGACTGGCCACAGAGAGCTTTGGTGTTATTATCATATAGAAAAGCTGAACTTATACATCTGTAAAATTTCCAGACCTTTTTATTTATGCATATATACTTTTGCAAAAGGAATAAACACTAAAATACAGACCCTCTGTGAGCAGCCCCCTGATGAAACATCTGAACCACCTCTAAATAAATCTATTGCTGCTCCTTGTCCACTTATTAAATGGGATTAAAATAAAAAAGCAGACAACCAGAGTGCCAAAAACTTGCATAATACTGATTAAAACTCATAAGCCCTGTGTGCAACAGGTATTAAATCTAGATGCAATGTGCATTACGTTACCACCTGGGCTCATCTTATTCTGGCCAAAACAAGATCCTCTGCAGGTGTGCAGGAGAAGCAGGAATGTAGCAGTGCTTTAGGGAAAGGGGAGAAAGCAGCAGCTTTGGCTGAGGTTTTCACATCAAGTGTGCAGTCAAGGACCTTTGAGCTGCACACCAGAGGAGGAGCAGGTCTGTATGCAGGAATCTCTATGTGCAGAACCACGTGCAGATGTGGGCACCAAGAAATACCTTTTGCCAGCAACATTTCTCTGAGTACTTCTGCTGACCCAGCTGGAAATGGCAGCACATGCCAGTAGCAATATTTCCTGGGATTAATAAAAGAAGGATCAATTAGACAAACATAGTCTTTCATATTTATCATAATCACCATATTTATGAGCTGATTCTGACATTTCTTTTTCTTTCCACTTTTCTCCTTTCTGCTGCAGGAGTAGCTGAAGAATGCTGATGAGATATGAATGACAGTAATTCAACACTTAGCTGCACCCAGTGCATGAAGTTCAAACCCAAATGAGAGGGTTTTGGATAGAGAAGTAATAAATGTCACTGGTGATCCTGGTTTCTCAGCTTCTGTGAAGCACCAGGTCCACCAGGAAAGTGCAGGTTGCTCCATGAATACTTGGTGCTTCTTCCTCTTCAATTTGAATTAATTAAAACTGTGAGTGAGGTTCTGGAAGATTTTTCTTAGACCTGCAGCATTATTTCCTGTATAGGAAATGTATAATTTACACTCTTCTCATTCAGCTGAGAGAGATTCTCAGCAACACTTCCCCTCAGTGACCTGCATCACTTCTCCACAGCTATTTGGAAGGTAGAGCATCCAAGCCAGGGGAAAATATACACTTTGAGCATTTGCAAGACTTTGTTATTCAAAACACAGTTTGAAAATGGCTGTAGGAATTTAATTAGAAACTTCCATTAGGAGATTAGATGACTAGAACAAAGAAAACCAGTGAAAAGGCTTCTTATTAAAACCAGTAGCACTGCAGAATATTGATAATATAACAAAGGAATGAGTGGATATGCATAGCAAATTATTAAAGGTTACAGATAAATGTCCAAAAGTTGCTTAGTTTCTGGTTGTCCCAGTATATACAGAAGTCACTGAGAGGAGAGGACACATGGTCCCTGCCCCTGCAGAACACAGTGGCTGAGGTAGCCAGAGGTATTAGAGCACAAAGCTCAGCAGTGCTGTGCAATTACTTGTTTGCATCTTGCCAGCTCTAGTGCATAAGTGAAGCATGAACAAACACACACAAGTCCACAGGTTGCAGCACGAATTCTAGCCACAGAGATTAGTAAATGTAAACTCCTCTGATAAAGAATCATGCCTGGAGGAAGGTGAGTCTATGCCTAGAAAAGGACTGGAGCAAGAAGAGGCTCACAGTGCTGGACACTGCAGAATCCCTAAATACCATCATTGGGCAACGTCAGCTCAGGTGAGCCCTAGAAATGTCTGCCCAGAAAACTGTCTGAGCAGATTCCCTGGACAGGGAATAAGAAAAAACCCAATAAAATATTAAAGATCAAACCTGGACCTAATTTGATTAGGTTCACCTTCCTGGAATACAGATGAGTTGTTGCCATTTGTGGGCAGTACTTAGAATATTCTTACTCAAAACAGTCCTATTGTTTCCATCCAAGAGTGGGTCTTAGTAACTACCCAACCCCAAGTTCCTCTGGTTCTGCCCTCTAGAACCATCTGATCTGTGCCTAGTTTTATAATTCCTACAACTAGGAGCTCAGCCTTACTGAAATCAACCTTTCTGATGCAGTCTGGCCCACCTTTGAATCTGCACTGTAAATTTTCAAGACTCAGCCAAGAGCAGTCAGTGGCTTTGCAGCATGTGGGAACAAACAGCTGAGGCTCAAAGCACCTTCCTTTGCACATCAGAAGTGCTGGGTTTCCCCAGCCATCCAGGGTGACCCTGTGGGTTATCCTTGCAATCCTGAGCTTGCCCAGGGCTCCCCAGCCAGCTGAGCCCTGTGCTGATGTAGGTGCTTTGCTGCCACTATCTCAGTTAGGTCATGCAGAGTCTGATCAGATATCTTTGCATGATACTTCAGAAAACATTGCACGATGAATTGTAATTTTTTAAATATGCCTTTCTTACCAATGATACACAGAGCCCATTTATGTGAATACAGATAAATATGCCTCTATTATTGCTCAAGAAAGAATCCTTAAATAATCAAGACAAAATCACTACACGAGTAGCACTCAGCTTTGCCTCAACAGAAGATCCTCCCATGTTTTCCACATTCCAGTGGGCTCCAGTGAGCCAACACCAACTGCCTTGTGCCTCCTTGCACTGCTCTAGAAGTCCCTTTTTAATGAGAATAATGTGCCTTCCCACCACCCTGCCCAGGTGGAAGTCAAGGCAGTACAGGTAGCAGCTGCCAATGGCAACATTTGGACAATTTTTGTCTGCAAAAAAGGGGAGTGAACCAATAAATTAGCACACAAAGATTTGCACAGACAAGTTTCCCCTTTGTTAATACAATACAGCATTTTAGTGGTTGCCAGTTACTAAAAGGTTAATAAATTTGAATATTTCCAAGAAAAAGTAAGGGTATTACAAGATGAACAGATAGCTAGATGGATGACTGTAAAATACTAGAAAATTGCTGATTGCTTTGCTAAAGGGCATAGGCAAATTACAATCATTGTCTTTTGTTCTTATGAACCCAAGGCATTCCTTTTCTTTCNATGAACCATACAAGAAACTATGATGTCCTAGGAAAAAGTGAATATAACCCAGGATATTTAAATGGGTCATGAAGCCAACCTGGAGCTATACTGAAACACTCCAATATGTTTGCACATTTCAGAGGCTTCATGCAGTTTGGAAAAGGCAAGAAAATATTCAAATGTCTTTGTAACAGTCCTACAGTATCTTAAGGTCAATGTTATGGTAACACAAGCTTCATCCCTTTGAACACAGAGAGGAAATTGTTCAGCTACTGCAAGACAAAATCTCATCTAGTTCAGTAGTACAAAAATTTAAAAATAATTTCTTCTACAGTACTTGCTGATGAAATTAGATGAGGTTACCTCCTTAGAAAAGCGAGGACTAAGGAGGAGAAGCGTGTGATGGTGGCAGAACAGCTCTGAAACAGACCTTGCTTGGTACTTACAATTTTACCATAGTAATTATTACTACCCTACTGAAACAAACTGACTCACATCAAATCCAAACATCCCAAGTCCTTCACTTTTTCAAAAGCCTTTGATTGTTCCTGAAAAAATCTTGGTTATATTGTGAGTATTTCTTTCAGAGACTCAGAAGAAGAAGTGAATTTCTGTCAGAAGAAAAACCCACCTTCAGTCCATGAGGCTGTTACACAGCAAGAGCACAGCTGCCTGAGCTGGATCCCCACAGGAGCTGGTAGCTTCTCACCCAGCAGCAATCTGGGCTAGAGTGCCTCTTTATTTGACCACATCCTTGTTTTGCCATGAAGGACGGCTGAATCACTGGGGACAAGGATTTAATGCAAGAGTATCACAATAATTAGGAGTACCACCCCGTTCTGGCCATGGCTGAGAGCTCTCTTGACTTGAAGCTCAGCAAAGGAAGGTTCACTTTGTTCTCCTTGGTCTCTGGCAGCAGGCTGGTGATGACACTGGGGAGAGCAGGGCAGCAGCCCAGGAAGGCTCTCCTGGCACCATTCCCAGTGATGCCAGTCAAGCTGGCAGCCTGTTCCAGGGCCAGGGGGTCACCCTGGATGCAACCAGGACCTTTGGAAGTCAGCAGCCCGGGGAGTCTCTCAGGCCCCTCCTTTAGGCAACAGTTCCTTCAAATTTCACTCAAAATAACTCTACTGTTCCCCCAACCACACAATATCTGCTTTAAACTTGTGTTTATATGGTAATATTTAAATTACAAAGCTCTGGCCTTTCACCTTTAGGTTCCTGACTGGATTCAGACCCTCTTCCTATGGGAAATGAGTTTGGTGGCCTAAGCGGAGTCTCGAGTAGACAAAAGTCCTTATCTCCAAACTCCAAACATAATTCAGCACAACATGTCATGATTGGAATTCCCTGCTCAGGAAAAGACAAGGAATGAGCTTGTGTCAAAAGTAAATTACCTAAGTAATCAAATCAATACTGAATTCAAAGTGGAAATATCAAAATTATCAGGTGGTGCTGTGGAGGCTAAAAAATTGCTGTTTAGCACAATGTTTTCCAGCCATATTCAAAATGAGAAATGTCACTTAGAGCAGATAAACTACAAAAAATGAGGTCAAAGCTGCAAAGAAGCATTAGCTGAGAACCTTCATAAATTAAAAAATTTCCTTGAACAGCACCTTATCTCCCTTGGAAGAATGCATGCAGTCTGTAACTGTGTATCTTCCCTCCTCACCAGTATGAGGCAAAGAACCATCATCTACATCTCAGATACATTCGAAGATGGCTGAGCATGGGGTGGAAATACAATTTAGAGGTGAGTCCTTACACAAATATGATGAGTTTAAAATTGCATGTTGTTACAAAATACCTACAGATGAACTATTGTAACTTTAAATTAAAAGAAATTCAAGAAAATATGGATAAGTACAGTCCCTTTCTCAGGTTGGAGGGGATAAAAAGATGTCACAGGCTATGAACCTTTTCACCTGATGATGAAAAAAGCAAACCAAGGTAGCTCTTAGCCATGTTGTGATCCTTGAAACACCTCGTGGTCAGGTTCACATGGCATCAGATATCCACTTCATCCCTGGATGTTTGCTTTACACTGTGTACCCTTAACTCACCACAAAATGGATGACACTTTCATTACAGAATGGCATCACTTGTCAAACTTTGAATTACCGATCATAAAAATATCACTTATTCTTTGAAGGATTGTTTGAGCACTTTTTTTTTTTCCTTTTTTTTTTTTTTTTTTTTTTATCAGCATTACTGTTTAGTGCAACATACACAAGGGGTTGAGTGGGGGAAGCGATGGTGGAAAGAAATCAAACCTGGCTGAAGAGCTAAGAGTTTGCAATACCCTACCCATACAAACAAGCTTCTATCGCAGTTATAGACAGCAGAAATAAAAGGGAGCTTTTTGGCTCACAGCTATAAAAAAAAAAATTATCATAGTGATGAAGTTCCTCAGCCATCAACAGAGCTGTGATAACGCTGTTTGATGATGATTTTCCCATGAATGTTAAACAGCCGCCACTGCGGAGGAAAAGGAGCTTATCTGCACCTAATACTGATCTCTAATTCCTGCCCTTCTTGAACCATCCATTTTCTAACAGCATTAACTGGCAAATTTACATCCCATCTTAATGCTGCTAAAGAGGACAGGAGATGAAGAGTAAATGACAGCAGTGTAATGAGGATGGCTTTTTTCTCCTTTCTCTTTAATGGCTGAAGATTTACACAATTGTCTGTAAGCTTATATAGAGAGCTTACCTGAACCTTTTGCCAGCATGGATTCAACTTACAGGAGCTTTTGTTAACTAAATACACATAAATATTTTTAAGGAGGTTTAATATTGTGACTTCAAAGAAAGCTAAAAGACAGGATGAGAAAAAATATTTTTTTAGCATTTTGATTATGGATAAAAATTGCTAATATTTCTTTCTTAAGCAGATGCAGTTGTATTTACAAAATACAAAAGTCAGATCCCAATAAAAATTCTTTTTCTGCCAAAAAATACTTGTCTTTTTTCCTGTCATGCGGAAGAAGGAATTTTTTTCCAGTTACAGAATTTTAGTGAAGAATTATCTGCAAAACTCAGAAATCAATGGTTATCCAAATACATTATGTAGAGCTGTGTTTCACATGTCACCCACAATATGGATTGCTTTCTGATCATGTCGCTGCCATAGGAATTGGAGGCTCTGCCCTGCATGGCAGAGAGGAGAGCAAGGAGGGAATGTTCCAATACAGGAAACCACAGCAACAACACTTGGCCAGATTCAGCCAAAGTGTTTCTACAGATCCAGATGATAATTTCAGTGGAAATTAGAACCAGAGCAAGATGTGTTGTTGATATTCAAAAGGCTCTTGGTCTGACTCTGATACAAAAGACTAAATTTAATTAGCAAGAAATTTTTTTAAGATAGCTTTTTTTCCCTTATTCCTAATTTATTTCATATATACTATTTCTCCAGGGTGTTTAAGGAAGACTGGAGTTGAAAGGGAAAACAGAAAATATTGTTTAGAAATATAAGGGTGGAGGCTTCAAATGCCACTCCATGAGTACACCCCAGGGTAGCAAAGGTGTATGAAAGAAATGCAAGATGGGGACATTAATATTTTTCAAAGACTTTTGTTATAATCTATTAAATTTAATCTTCAGAAATTTCAGTGGTTTTTTATACACATTGCCACAATTTCCACGTCAGGCATGTCTCAAGTATTTAATACAAGGTAAATATGCATCTATGCACATATACATATATACACACAAATACACACAACTAAGTGTAATATTGCATCAAAAGCACATGACCAAAAAACCACAAAGCATAACAAAATATTCAAAATAAATTTTTATTATTCTGTCAGAAATACTGGAACCCTGTAAATGCACCTTGAGGAGAGCACCTCAGCATGCCCTGTGTGTTGCCATATGCCTGTCATGGCTCAGCTGATGGAAGTTTAGGAGCCCTGAACCATTTCTGTGCTGGAAATGGGAGCAGACAGCAGCCCCAGGCCAGGTGCTGTTGCTGTCCTACCTGTGGTGACACATTCCTGGAAGCACATACATCTCAGAATGAAAAATTCCTTTACTCTTAGGATAATATTTGGCAGCTACATTTATAAAGCATTCTCATCTAAGGCTCCAGGACCTAGATTTTCTAAGATGTTTAGGTTTGTAAACTTCTTTACTACCTTTGATGACTTTGGCATTCATTTTGAGGACATTGGAGCATGCTGGAGGTAGAACCCAAGGCATTCAACAGAAAACACACAGGATTGATTACTGAAAGACATACATTGCCATTAGCTATAAATTAAAATTTGGGCACCTTTTCCTCTATATCAATCCCTTGGTCCTAAGAGGCTGATAAAATAAAGTAAGCTAATTTGTAATCTGTATTTACTGTCCATAAAAATATAAAAAATTTGAGCTTCAAGCCAAACTAATCAGCCCTCAACTCCAGCAAATTGAACACAATTTTCTTCTGACCATTTAAAGACACTTTACCTGCTATGAGTAGATCTCAGTGAGTGAAATAAAAGTCCTACATACACAGAATAAATAAGAGGTTCATCTGAGGGCTTCTGTTTATTGATCAATTCAGATTTGTTTCCAAATAATAATTGAGTTTTAAGTAGCACATTGCCATGGCCCAACACTACTTAGGTGCCAGAATCACTGAGGAAGTTTTCACATAGAATTCTTCACAGAAAAAACAGAGAATCATGCATTTTGTGATATACAGATCAAACCCATTTCAGAAACAGAGAAGGTCTGCATAATCTTATTTTGGTTTTGATTTTCCTTTGAGCATCATCCAGGCTTTCCCTACAGCTGGCTTTTTGGCAGACAGAACTGTCCTGTCACAGACCTGTTTGCCTCTTCCAAATAGGTCCCAAACTGAACCACTGTCCTCACCTTTCAGATATGAAATAACCAAATATTTATTAATGGAGCTGTCTGCATGACACATTAGTACTCTCCAGTCTGAGCAGCCCAACCTTCTCATTGTATAAAACTTTCTGAAAGAACAAGGACACAAAGGAAGAGCCCTAAACTCAGAAGAAAAGGAACCTAAATAAACAGCAGGATATAGATACAGAGGACAGTGGCAAAGATTTTAGGAAAAACAACTGCCATTCATTTTTCACTTTCTCTGCAAGGCTGTGATCTTGAAAGTCTCTCACTACAGCTGAGTGAGAATTTTTTACAAACTGGTATTCCAGGAAAAATAGTGCTTTTGTCATGAGAATCAAAATATTATGATTTTCTTATAAAATCTGAATATATCTGTCAGGCTATTGAAATAATGGGAGGAGATTTGGGGTTTGCATTTGTTTTAAAATGAAACTGAAACTGATTAATTCAGATCAAAACATCTGAATTATATTTCCCATGAGTCATTGCAGTGTATTGTGAAGAAAAACAGTTCAAACTACACCACAGAAAACATCTGTTTGGCCTAACAAACTAAAATGAAAAAAATTAATATTTTTAGATTATTTATGTTATATTATTTATATTAAACTGAAAAATCAGAGTGATATAATGAACCAAGAAACATCAAACCTTAAGCATAGTAGATATTCCTGTTTTCAGACAGTTTCTCCACCCATACTCACAAACTTAGATGAAGAAATNTATATCTATATTCTCATACACCTAATACTACATCAACAGAAATAAATAAATAAATAAATAAATAAATAAATAAATAAATAAATAAATAAAACAGTACAAAAGAAAGGAAACCAGAAGCAACAGCACATATCTACCACCCAAAATGAGATTAAAAGATGAAATTTTGTCACAAAGTTTCACTGTTTCCTCGTGTTTCAGGACGTAGCATCAGAATCCCTGTTGGAAATGCAGAATGCCAAGTGTACCAAAACTCTACCTTACTATAAACTGCAGATGTTTTTCTGTGCTTATAGTAAACATTTTAGCATTACAGGACATAGCAAAATGTACCTTCAACTGAAATTTGCAAAAGACTTTCTCCTGGGCTACATATTTGGGAAAATTAGGGACAAGGAAATAATGGAGGGGAAAAAATCCAGGCAGAAATCAGGGGTTTTAGAGAAAAAGCAGAAACATCCTCACAACAGTGAAATAAACAAAGAAACAAAAAGCATTAAGTGCCATCCAGATAGCTTGAATACATCATGAAACCCCATATTCTGCTAACACTAAGCTTTACAGTGAGAGATGGGAAATAGGATGTGGCATAACTGCATTTAATCGAGGTGAATCCCTCTCTGATGATTATCAAGTGAGGATAGATTTCTTGCTCCACTCTCACTATCCTTGTACATGAAGAAAGATATTGAGATAACATCTAAAACCATAATAAGGAAAAGAGATTATGTTAACTGTTGCTTAAGAAATTTCTTTCTACCAGAGAAACAAACAAATGGAGGGCTTTAAAAATCAAAGGGCAATTTAATGTAGCCGTTCTACACAAACACAAAAGAACTATTAAAGAGCTGCCTCCTCTTGTTGCAGGTAGATCACAGAATTCTCACTGTTTTCAGCACGTCAGCAGTGCCTTCCTACTACCTCCACCTTACACCAGCCCTGGGCTAACTGGCTTTATCTTCAAAACAGGATTATAGACCGTCTAGTTTAGCTTTATTATAGTACCTGATACAAGAAAAGTGCACTGAGAAGAAAACATTCAGCATACCTGCATAAGGAAGGTGTGCTTTTCACTTGTGATGTGGCTGTTTGTGACCTGCCACCTAGCTGGAATACCAAGCCAGAGATCCCTCCTGAACTGCAGTGGTACTAGATTGTATAACAGAAATGGATTTTATTTGGCAGAAATAAAGCATAAGCTAAACACAGAATGAACAGGCTGCAGAATGAACAGGGTGCATCAGTGACCCCTGCATCAGGACCCAGAACAATAAAAATCCCAATATGCTTGACCAAACTGAAAATCCCCTCTCACATAAAGGCTGTCCTGGAGACTGTCTGAAGGTACAATATCCTCAGAACAACGAACAACTGGACTCTGCTGTAGTAAGAAATGTTTCTGACCACAATGAAGCCAGGGAGAGATGTGCAGGTGAGAGATTGCAGTGACTGTTCTGTAGTCCCAAAAGTCACTGCAAGGACATTGCAAGATTTCCCTGCACATAGTGTGTGGTTCACCTCAGGTGATCACACTGATCTTTGTCTCTCTCTCCCTCCCACACCCTGGCTCAGAGATGAGGATGTGGACATTCAGAAAGTTCCGTGCCATCAGCTTTACTGTTTGTCATTTGAGACAGCCTTAGAATGTCCTAGAAATGTTCAGGATCCTCCTGTGGCCACATGTACTTCTAGTATGTTCTTTTGCCTTATTTTGCAAATCAATATATTAATTTCAGTTAATGTGACTAGGAAATAGAAGAAAAAACAAGAAAGAGGGAGTCGTGCCAAAGTGACTTTATTTCCAACCACTCCATATTGGGCATCCAGACTTGGTCAAATAGATGGAAGCTGTCAGTTAATTTTTTACACACAAAACCCACAGTGTTTTGCTTGTAGCTGCAGACCTACATTAGTTTTTGTGAATGTATCAAATTATGATGCTTATAACGCAGTGTTGTGGATTCAGCCTCTGCAAAATATCACCAATGGCATTTTTAGTGGTCCAGTTTGAAAACGTGACCCTTAGAGACTTGATGAATAAAATTAGTCAACTCTGTAACTTTAAAATAGCTCTTTTCTAATTAAAGTGTGATGAAGCTTTCAGCCTATCTAGCTAGGGATGCAGAGTGCACGAGCAAACCAATTAGAGATAGTGGCAAAAACAAAATGGTGTCACAAAAAGATTTACCACATCAGTCCCTCCAGTAGCTGTACCATTTTTGCTGATAAAGGTGAAACAACAGCTACTGCTGCAGCTAAGGCTGAAGCTAATGTTAAGCTGACAAATCAACTTTTCGAGTCTTGGGAGATTCAGCAGAGCTATCAAGAGGCACAAAGGCTACTAATGCTTATGTCATACTTCTCAACTCTCACATTTTACCCAGGAGACGCCAGATTTTTTTGGCTTAAAAATTTCTTGATTTTTGTATTCTCTTGGGCAAAAAATCAAAGAGGCCCATTAATTCAATGGGAATTTCACATATCTTGCTGCTTGATTTGTTTTTTTCCACAAGACTCACACTGTTTGAGGTTGAGAAGTGTGCTCTACTTTGATAATGACATCCTGAAGGGTAGCACTGGTAGAAGGATGAACGCACAACAAAATCCCAGCTGCTGCCATTCAAGGCAAACATTCAGGACATTTGATGTTTGAATTCAGGTGGAGAGACCACCACATACCACTGCACTGCCACTGTGGGGAACCTGTACAATTAGACCCAAATTCAGCCAGCATTTAAAGCACACAGCACAGGGAAGAGAAGAGCTTGGCCTGACTCCTGTGAGCAAGCACACAGCTAGTAATAATCTGTCAAACATTTGCACGCCTTGTGGTAATCTGGTTCACCACTTCTTAGAGGACGTGATTACATGCTTACTTGAACAAATCTCCCTGGCTGTCTAGTGGTGAGCATTAGTAGCAATGGGAGGAAACAAACAGATATGGTGCTACAAAAAGAAAAAGCAATGATTTTTATGGCAGACTTTTCTTATGTCATTCCAATCTCTCCTATATCAAAATACTGGTGAATGAAAACAGTTTTTTGGAGAGATAGAAGAGCTAGACAAAAGCTAAAAGCAAAGAGAGTGTTAGAGGCTGGAACAAGGTCTTGCAAGTAAAGCACTTCTCATGTTAGGTTCAAATCAGGTTCCACAAAGCCCAAGAATACAGGTCCTTTGTGGTAAAAAGTACAGCTGTTTGGGCACCTGAGGACAGAATTACTGGACCTTCTGCAAACTGTGCATCACCAAAACCACCCAGTGTACTCTGTATTACAGTCAGTGTTATTCCATGTGGCAGAATTGTAGCAGCACAAGATTAGGAAGCAATACATGGCTCACATGTTCAAGATCCATATCCAGCTTCAAACAAATACATCCTCTTTTGCTTCAGTTCCAGATAATTCTGTGAAGAAACAGTAAGTGCCTAATATATACATTATGCAGAAACTAAGGTGAACTATAAGTTGAAACACAGATGAAAATTTTCAGGACTCAGTAACCCAGTGTAGTTCACCTGTAAAGTTCAGCTCTGAAACCTAATTCAAATTGTACACGTGCAGCTCTTCAAAGCCAGAGATTTATTTCAAGCTTAGCTGAAACATTATTATTATGAAGAAATAGTAATTAAAAGACTAAGTTAGCCAGAGGAATTGCAAAAAAAATGTAAGACAAGGCATAATTTTAAGATGTAGGTAAATATGGAAGAATGATGTCTAGTTAATTACATGCAGGAGGATAGAAATAATATGAGTCAGGAGCATGGCAGTATTGAAGGTAATAACATCCAGTAATACATCACAGATTATATGAGATAAGTGGAAGAACAGTAGACTCTATTCAATGCATTCAGAAAAGGCTACAAGAAAGTAACCACCATATAGATTCCCACCTATGGATGTGATATGGAAACTGCTTTAGAATATAGCACAGGGATGATGGCTGAAATTCTACATAATTCCCACTCAGTTTTTCAGGGAAGGTGGAAGAAAAACTGTCAGAAGGTTTTCTGACTCATTGGACTAGCAATACTTGCCAAACATGGTGAAAACATCTGCATTTTACATAAGATGATGCAATCATAGCGGAGGAGACCTTTGGAAACAGGGAACTGTGTTATGGACCCGGTGTTGGAAACAGGAACTAGAGGGGAGAGTTACTAAATTCATAAAAACTCAGGAAAAAAAAAGATAAATTCTTCAAATCAATATTTGATTTTCAGTCCGCAAAAAAGAGAGGAAAGACATCAGAAGAAATATCATTGCATGTCCAACAGAAATACATTTCTAATTGACCTAGACCATTCTGCCTTTATAATGCTGATACCTGTGTTTCTGATTTTGTCTTACTAAAGATGTTTTCTAAAACTGTCATTTTAAGCAGCACGTGCAAAATACAATCTGTTTTTTCCTGGGGCCAGCTTTTTTTTCCTGGGCTCTGAAAGCAGAGCTCTGATACAAATCTACATCTCTGTGTGCCTGCTGCATTAGTGATCATACGCAATGGCCTGTCTGCTGTGCGAGATTATGGGGATACTGCAGGCAGGGGGCAAGGGATCAGCCAGGATGTGTACAAACTTCAAATTGCTGGCTACACCCCTGACTGAAGTCTACATAAATTATGTCCACCACGTTGCCATCATTTATTTCTTTTGTCATTCCTTCAAAGAACTCGGTCATATTCTGTCTGACAGGATTTATTCTTGGTAAAACCATTGCTGATCTTCTTTTAATAACCCTTTCTCCGATAAATACCCAGCGCTTTCATCCCTAATGATTGATTCTCGTATCTTAACTTTCAGCAATATATCTGAGGAGAGCTATTGAAAAGCAAGTTTCATCTGCCAAGGCAAGTTTAAAGATGAACTCAGGTGGCTCTATGCTTAAATGTCTATGTATCTATTTATCATCTCTTAAGGTACAAACAGCTCATCATTACAACAACAACCACTGAAGATGAAAACGATATCCTTCACTCAGTCAATTCTGAAGCAGGAATCAAGTGTCTGGAAATAACAGTTTAACTTTTCTGAACATGAAAAGGAAAAATCAACCCTTTATCACAGACATTTTTTTCTGTCAGCAAACCATTTCCCACCCTCTCCCTCAATACATGTCTGCTACAGCTACAACACATGTACTAGAAAGTCTGACTAGTTTATTCTAATACAGACTCCCAACTTTTATAGGTTCAAGGTCCAAAAGGCATTGGTTTAACATATTTGATTGCTAAGACTTAATGATATAATAGCAGGCAATAATTGAGGCTGTTGAATCTTCTAGTATTCATATTGAGTTAGTTACTGACAGGTTTATTTCCTTCTGTTTTAAAACACAGAGAAACCCCCATGGTATCTGCCCTTGCTGATACAAGTTTGCATGGCTATGCCCACTCTAGAACTCGATAATGCAATTCCATATCAGCATTTTGTCGGTCTCGCTATTGCACTGATGGAGAAACTTCAGTTAGTCTGGAACTCAGCTGCTGAAATTTTGACTGACACCATGCATGAAAATCACATTACCCTGGTTGTAAAAAACCTTCTCTGGCTACCTGTAAAGTACAGGATTATGTGTAAAGTCCTAGTTATTAACTTACAAGTCCTTAAATTGACTTGGGTTTGAATACCTCAGAGACATTCTGGAACCATACATCCCCAGTCGTTTTCTTTGGTCTCAGTCAATTGGATTAGTTCTTTTTGGCTGAAGACATTGAGCTACAGGGCATTTTTAGTGTTTGCTCACTCCTCATGGAATTCATTAACCATGGAGGTCAGACTGGCTGACTCTCTAACATGCTCTAAATCTGAACTTAAGGTACACATTTGCAGATTGCTTATTAGGATGTAAAAAAGGAATATGATTATCTCTACTAAGTTCCAATAGTTTTTCACACCTGTGTATATCCTTGAGTTTCAGTATTTCAGAGCTAGAATTAATCTTGTCTCAGGGTTATTTTTCCTCTGTGCACCGCAAGAAAAAAACACCTTGTATTATTACTTTTCCCAATAACTTTGTAAGGATCCACAGAGAAAAGACTTAGCAGATGGAAATCCAAAGCTTAGACAAGACAGTCCTACTTTTAAAGCACATTTGACAACATGATCTAGATCAATATTTCCAGGAAGTACAGCAGATGAAATAGAGAACAACCCTCTTTTTAAGTTTTTGAAGTATTTAGTGCAAAAATTATGAGCATTTGCTTTTAGGATATTTATAACTTTTCCTTTTTCTTATGAGTACACACCCAAAGAAGTTTCTTTGGTTTAGCTGGTCTGCACCACAGTAAATGAGCACTAGATTCAGACAGATGAAATTAAACTCTGATTTAAATAATTATTAAGACTTGATTAGATCATAATTTTACTGTACTAAGAGGTCTTCTTATGAACTCCTGTGTGGTGGGACAAGACTTACATTCTACAGTGGTACTGCAGGTGGACATATTCTAAATTATGAAAGCATAACAAACTTAAAAGGTTGACTAACAAGAGCCTAAGGGGATTTGATTTGACCCTTTCCCTGTGTCCCAGGGATAAGTCAACTGGCTACAGAGAGGATGATGCAATCAAAAGAGGGAGGCATGGATGCAGTTAATCCATGAACGTGCTCTCTATATTGGTATATCATCTAAAGAACAATTCCCTATCAGCAGTGTATGAATAACTGTGTCTTGAGCTTGCATGCCAACAGTTATGGGTAGATGTCATCACTTTAGAAAATAAAAGCTGTTTCTACAGACATGCAAGACAGATTGGTGAATTTGCCTGGTTTAAATTAGGCTGAGTGGTTCATGATGGTGCAAGGAGAGGAAAGATATTTTAATAAAACCAGCCAAATCAAACCTTCCCTGCCCAGTCGACTTCTCACAGAACAGGTTGACAGGGTATTAAAAGCTGTTCCATTGCATTCTGCATGTGAAAAGGGTACCTAGCATCTAGATTTAATAGAGCCCTAAATAGCTATAGATAATTTATTCTAGTTATAGCTTTAAGTTCTGTTTTTCAGAGAATATGAGTCTTACAAAAATGGTTTCCATGCAAATCAAAACCAGCTGAAAGCTTGCCAAGGCCAAGATGTAATTTAAGATGGCATTTAAGCTGCTCTGTCTTTTCTGTCTCTAGAGATATCATCATAAAATAAAAGAATTCATCAGGTAATGTTTTCTTCATTATTCAACTGCACAATTCTGAAGTGAAAAAGTTAATTAGACATACAATGCTGTCGACACATAGTTTATTAGGAGATTCTGATTAATTAGCTATGGTAAAAGGTTTTTATATAGTCATAATTAATTTTTATTTCAAGAAAAAAGGCAGACAGTACACAGATTTTAATTTTTCTTCCCTCTGACAAATTTATCAAAGTAATTCTGAAGTTCTGTTGAACCTACTGCCCTTCATTGTTCCTTTATAAAGTGGGAAACAGACATCTAAGAGCACAACTAACACTGACTTCCCTGGGAGTCAGCTTAACACTATCACACCATTTTGAAAAATGTATTTTTTCTCTGCTGAACCAGTGAATGAAACCGCTGTGAACAGCTCACCAAGACACATCTTGGTTTGGAATACTTTGAATGTAAAATTTGGATGTAACACACAAGTTGTCTTCTGAGTTTTCATATTTCCTTTTCTGTAATTAACCTGATTTATAGTAGGACTCAGGTAAAAAGCTGATTATTCCATATTTCTTTAATTTTGCATATTGAGTATTATCTACAAGAGTTAGACATATTCTCTTAATCTATTGTCATGTTAGCTCCAGACTAGTGCTCACGCTCAAGCCCAAACTCCTCTGACAGACCTCACAAGTGATACACTTTGATTTATGTTTTGGCCAACACTGGGATGGGTCAGCTGGTGCAGCAGGCAAAGAGAAGGAGACAAACTCAAGCAAATTCAAGGGTGTAGGAGAAATGCAATTTGTTCAAACCCTATGGTTCAGAAGAAGTGAACCTTGACTCAAGCACAGACAATAACGATGAAACCACAGAGTTTAACTGGTATATCTTCACCAAATTACTGGCAGGGATTAATTTAATCCAAATAAAAGAAAAATTCAGAAAAAATGTCACTGATCTTTGAGATGATTTTTAAACTGCATCACTGTGTATTCAGGTACATGAGCCATATTGCCTGCACACTATGATATAAAGATTCATTTTTTGTGTAACAAACACATGATTCCAGGTTTGAATATGAGGCTAAAGGTAGAAGCACACATGCAATCACCAGATACTGATCAGGGTTTGTAAATCACTTATTCTGAGAGACTTAAAGTGTCCTCTTGGGACATTCATCAACAACTACTAGACACAGCAGCACTCTTTCCAATATAATTCAGCTCAATCATTTGAAAATGCTCAGATGGCACTTCTGCCATGGGTGGAATTAGAAGGATTGCCAAAACCACTGTATCTACTTTTGTTTCTGCAAATACCTTAGTGATAAAAGCAGTTCAGAAAAGCTGAATGCAAGGCTCCAAGTAATGTCCATTCAGTTTCTGATTAAGCTTATTTGATGCAGTCCATTACACAGAACGATTTGGAGCTATAAAAAATGTTACAATAGTGAAGATTCCTGAATAAATAATTCTCAATTAAGTGTTAGCACCTAATTATATTAACTTATAGTAATTACTGATTCAATTATGAAATTGAAGATTAACCTGAAAATGCAGACTGGCTAATTTATTTTTATGATAGCTATACACTAATAGCACATGTAGTTGGGCTTCTCTGGGCACAAGCAAGGTAGGGTTAATTTTAACACTCTTTTATGAAGTTAGATTGTCTTGCCACACTTGAAGAATATCTGACTAAAATACATACTGGATTGTGTCTGACACAATGTTCCATTTATTATTCTATAGTCTCATAGCACAGAAATAGGGGATGTAACAAACCCTGCTTTTTTTATCATCTCTATTTATGGTTTAATTTTTTCAGTCAAAATTTGCATGGGGCATTTCATGACATCTTATAAGTAGAAAAAGCAAACATTTTTTGATGCATTTGTGTTTTGATTTTGTCTTGTGAACAGGAAAGTTAGAGAATGGCTAATGGTTCAGGTTTGGTTAGAGGGGAGAATAGATTCAACTGCCAGCCCAGATGACATCAGTTAAGTGTTTTAGAAAAGCTTTGGACTATTAAGAACAGTGAGGTAGAGTAAGATAAAGATGACATAATTAGGTTTTCTTTGGGTTGTGCAAGATAGACTAGATGAACCTAAAAAGTTCCTTCCAGACCTCAGATTTTATGAAAGTGTGCAAAATAAGACTTCTGGTGTTTTGATTTCTCATGTAATCTCATGATTACATATTCTCTTTCCATGTGGGTATAACTAAGAACAGAGTTTTGCCACTGATTTGTACATTAAAGTCATGTGACTAAAAAAATAACAGCATGCCTTGGAATCTCAATCAGGTAATTTTTCCCAATCCAAACTTTCAGTTATGATTCGCTTATTGTGCTACTTACAATAAATATAATGATTCTCAACTACAAAGATAAAAAGCTGCATTTGTGAGTGGTGCACATCTCATTTTTAAGAAGTAACAAAGCAGTAAAGATTACTTCACGTGTACAGATTATGTATTATTTGTTAGTGTGTCACTTCCAGAACTCTTTCTTTTCCAAGGGAAAGTATAAAAAACATGTGATTAGCTATGACGCTTTATATGTTAGCTTTTACCCAGATAAATGTCAGATTTAGGTAATCCTATAGGATCTATGCTTCAAATGCTTAGAAACATGACTCTGGAAGTTTAAGAAAATACATACATACATATTATTGAGATTAGTACACCAAATAGCACAGTCCTGCAATAATAATGGATGGGGCAGATTGAGTTTAACAACCATCTCTGAACATTTCCTGTGTGAATTAGTGGAAACCAAGTATATGGGAAAGGGGAGTGGATTATTCACTAAAGGCGACTAATAAATGTATCATTGCTGCCTAATCCATCTCTATCTTAGCATGTTTTTTAAAATTTCAGTCTCAAGTATATTCCTAACTTTCAGGAAGATAAAATGTAGTACATATGGCTTCCAAAAGTGACTGCTGTGGATAATTCCTTTCATTCCGATGCATGGACTTTTGCACAAGTAATTGGTTTTTCCTCTATCATTCCTTTTTGTTTATATTTTTTATAAGTTTGAAATGAATACTTGAGAAGACTGCTATATAGATCTTACCTCTTTGGCATTTATGTCATTGCCATACAAGAAATGGGAAAACTTCAGGCAATTTGTGCTTTTGATGTGTTTTCCTCATCCAAGTGCCAAACTGGAAAAATATAAAGAATGTAAAGGCAATTTTTTAAAAAAAGTAAATTTTTTTTCCGGTAAAAATATGTTTATGTTTTGAAGAAAGTCAGATTGTTTCATGATTATATATAAACCTGTCACTACCCAACACAATGAAAATGAGTTTTAAAGGAGTTTACTGTCCCTTTCCACCTCATGACTCATGCACTGCTTGTTTCAGTTACTTCCAAACCACACTGTATTACTCTGCATTCTCATAAACACTAAATATTTTAAGAACTCTTTATTGTTAAGAAGTTGGCAATTTGAATGCATGAAAGCACCATAGGGGTGGCAATCAAGCTTTCCAATACAAACCAGAATTTGACACTGGCTGTGTAGAAGTGTGAACTGCAAGGTTAACCTTGCATTCAACTCCTCCCTTTCCCATTGCTGCTAAAATCTATTCCTTGCTGATGGTTAGCCCAAAAATACAAAAATTACACACCTGTCTGCCAACCACACACAGCTGCACAGATCTCACTGATGATCCAACCATCTGCAAAATGCAGCAGCCACTTAATGGAGAAATTCAAAGCACTCTTACAAACAATATTTTACTTGCCAAGTGGGGCCTGCACCTCAAAAGAGGCATCCATTCTTTGGGATTCTTGATTAAAAATACTGGATTCAATTTGGGGGCATAAACAGTCAGGCCAGCCTGCTTTAATATTTCAGAGTTTCATCACGGGTCTGATACAAACCAGCCTGGATTTGATTCCCACACCAAAAGACAGGCTAGAGGAATCAATCTTACTGGTGTCTACCCATAACAAAACAGTGGCAGTAAGGTGGAAACCTTAAAAAAACCCCAAACCACCCAGCAATCCACATCAGATAGACTTCTGCTGTCTATACATAGTTCAATATATAGAAAATATGTGACTAGGGCTTTCTGACACTTTGAAATAGATAAAACTAAATATATGAAGAATGTAGGATAAAAGCACTAAATTTAGAACTTAAAATACTCAGCACCGATTTAAGTGGGCCCTTATCGAAGCATGTATTTTCCCAGGAAAAAAAATAGGAAGAGGCAGAGCAATACTATGGAATTTTGAGGAAAAAAAGGGTGAAGAAAATATCCTGGGTCCTTATAACATAAATGATGGGCTTTTAGAAGATAAGAGATGGTATAGATGATGTCTCCATGGCTTAAACGACATCTTTCTCTTGAAAACCAGCTCTGTGTAAACTCTAAGTAGGCAAGACAATGCTTAATCAGAAAAGAATAAGATTCCATTTATTGTAAGCATCACATTTAATTTTGTAACAACATTCCAACCCTAAAGCTTTTGGAAAACTACCCTTGAAAAATGATGAGACACAATAAAACTGTGGTTAAATGGGCTAAATTATGATGATCTGTCTCATGCAGAATTAAGAAGAAACATTTTCCAAAATGTGTGTTGATTTACAACCATTAATTCCTTTCTTTATTTAAACAAATAATTCTTCCTGACATGTTTATTTCTAATCAAAGACCATTTAAGATATTGAAAGAAATTAAACAGCACTCACTTAACAATGTGTGTTCAGGACCCTTTCATCCCCTTAAATATACACACCAATTACCTTACCTTTTGCAGTGACTCTGCTATCCCAAAGAATCCCAAGGTGCTTTGCAAATATAATTAACAATATGGCATGTCAACGTCCACTGTTGATATGCAGCTGCTATTTCTGAAGCTGTCAGCACTTGGCAATACTGTGTAAATGTTTAAAACTGAAGTGAAGAATTGGTTATCAGTCAAGGGGGCAAATATAATCATTGAACTTGGAATTTGATCAGGATTAAGCCCTGGGGTTTACAACCCTGCTCTTCTTATTGCATTCCCATGGTACCTTGATGGTTAGCATCCTTTAGCTGCTCAATGGATAATGATGTTTCATTGGGTGACTGCATCAGAAGAAAGGATAATACACAATGAACAAGCCTGGTTTATGTTTTCCTTTATTCTTTTTTTAATATAAGGGTTGAAACTTTTTTTTTTCCCCCCAAGATACCTATTGGTATAATTAAAAGAAAAGCAGTTTTGTGGTCAGGATGGGGAGTTGGTTGCAACTGTAGCACCTGGAAGCTGCTGACTCCCTGTCCTTTCTGGATGTGTCCCCTTTGAAGGCATTATCAGCAGCCAGCTCCAGGCAGTCCCCTGGGTATCAGCTGGCATGTTCCTGACATGCTGCCCACAGTAAAATCAGTTGATTATTGTAGCTGCAGAGACGCTTTGGAAGAATCTCAAACTGGTCACTCAGGCTGTCCACATAGCCTGACACACTGGTAACCAACAAGGACCATCACAGGATACACTAAAACACAGCACAAGGCATTACAGCTGGAATACCCAATGATTGTGTGGTTCACAAATGAAACAATAAATGGTGTTTATTTTCCTTGGTTATAAAAGAGGATACGAGAATTCCTCGGTTGTTCCAAAAATGTAAAACAGGATCAGCAGTAAAAGATGTTGAAGCAGCAGCGTTTCCCTGAGAAGCAGCCAACTTAGAAGTGGAATATGGATTAGTGTCATCAGGAGCAGCAGCAAGAGCTGCACAGGCAGTCTGATGGGGCACTTTCCTTGCACATCATTCAGAGGCTCTACAGCTGAGCCACTCAGAAAATCAAAGCTGAAAAAAATTTTGTCCACAACTATCAAGGAGATTTGCACCTTCTCTACACTCTAAATTTTATGGATTACTGAATAAAGATGAATGAATATCTTATGTAGCAGGTGGAATTTCGATCTCCCAAAAAGAAAAAAACTAGCTCCACTACCATAAACAGCAATGGCATGAACTAGAGTTTGATGTGCCATACAGGGTCTTTGCAGAAGCCTGTAATCTCTTGTTGGATTAAAAAAATAAAAGTTCTTTCAAACAATTCAGTCAATCTCTTATTTATTTATTTTTTTATTTGCAAAAATGTAGGTGGGAAATCACTAACATTGTGATATAACAAGGAAACTTTCTTCCATAACATGTCATTTTGAGATTATTTTAATATTCCTATTAAATATAAACAAAATATGCTAGAAATGAGCTTTCCACACTGATTCAGTGGTAGCATTAATTTCAGTCTCTATCTTTAACTGGTTGTAGTCACAAGCCTTCAGAGAGCTCCGAATCTACTTCTCTCAGTTGAAACTGGCCATCAAGTTCAAAAACTATAAAAGCATTGATTACTGAATGATTGATATCTGACTGAAAGACCAAACAGTATTTATACTGGGAGTTTTTGAAGTAGCAAAATACATTTAAGCTCCAAAAGCTCAATAATGGTTGGTTGTTTTTTGGTTTTTTTTTCAATTTTAAACCACATGGAGTTACCATAGAGCAAATTTAGATCACCTGACAAGGTTTCATTTAAAAAACCTATTCCACAAGTCTGGGTTTACTTTCAAAGATGTCTCAGGGCAGGCACCTGAAATTGCAACTACCAGAATACTTTAGAAAACATAAGCTTCTATTTCCAAAGCACAGAAAGTTATTATTCTTACTGACTTCCAGACATGAAAAAAACCTTATTTATTCACCATGCATACTCAGAACCACATGACTACTTTCTTTGCCCTTGTCTGGATTGAGTTGGATTTTCATGGTGGCCTTATGTTGGTCACTTAAGTTTGCTCCAATATAACTTTCTGTGTTCTTATTCACATTCCAAAGAAGTTGAAGAATTCAAAGTAATAAGTTTTCCAATATTAGGATGTATAGTATTTACCACTGCAACATTAGCTTTAAAAGACCATCATGGTACCTAAAGAGTTGGCAATTCTTTGTTTTACAAAGACTCCTTGTCCTGACATTGAAAACTTTCTTGTGTTCTTCTGCTTAAGGTGAAATAGCTCTGGCCATGAAGAACCCAGCTCCATAAGATGGAAAGGTAATGAGGGCATAGGAAATTCCTCCTTGCTTATAGACTGTCCACTCCATGGTGTAACATAATCTCATGGCTTTTACTACCTGGCACATCCTGGGAGCAGGTGAAAAATAAGACAATTCTTATTTTTAATACTAAAGAACAACTCTACCCAGAGAGTTCTTTTACCCCTATGTGTTATTCCTTTGTGCTCTCAGGAAACAAGGCAAACTTCTTCTTATCCTCATCTTACAGATGGGAACAAACATTGAGGGGGCAGGACCAAGTGACCTATCAAATCTGTGGGTGACACCAGTGTCACAGACAGGGGCTCATAACTTCCAAATCAGGCCAGTAACCTCCAATTGTCATCACAGGCCCCTTGAAAATAGTCAAATTGACCACACAGTCATAATAACTATGTTACCATAATTACAAGTTTAATCTGAATTCTGTGTGTGTAATGAAATTTAGAACAACCTCAAATACGTTTCTCATAGCAGATTGCAATTTTTAGTTTTTTGACATTGTGTGGATGTCAGGAAAGGGTTACTGTGATCCCTATGTCTTTTAATATGCCCTAAAGATAACTGAATCAAGATGAAAAAAATCCAAGAACCATAGGCAACCTCATAATCCATACTCTCTCTGCTGTTCATTTCCTAAGGAGTGTTCTATATGAGGGAAATTATTTATATTACATGTATACTATAGCAGAACACATCCATTTTCCATCCACTACTTTTCCCCCCCCTTCAAACTCCACTCCCTCTGTTGGTATAACCAAAAGATGACCACTTGTCCTCAAAGAGAAAAATACAGTAAACATCTAAATTTATATCATTTATTCCATATTTTTCAGCAAAATACACAAAAAATCAACATAATTATTATAGATTCTGAGAAAAGAGTTAGGCCTTAACAGTTAGCTACCTCATTTTATTCTAAAATTCAACAAACTCTGAGAAAATCTCTTTTTTTATACAATCTCTTGGATATGTCATTTGCCATTTATATTTGATGGCCTTAAGGAAAAAAAAAAGTTACAAAACGGTATTAATGCAAGTAGATAATAAAGCTGCATTCTATAAATCTATAGCAGCTTACAGTAATCATTAAAGCATGCAAAACTCTTTCATCTATTCAAAAATATGCAGTGCACAGAATGCCTGCTAAGGTGCATGACAAGTCAGAGTTAAATATATATTAATAAATGAATTAGCTTCATAAATAATAGCCATAATGACATTTTAGGAGACAATAAGTCTGAGGATTGTCAGAAAATGGTTGATGTATGAGCTTCACGTCTCAGTGATTCTTCAAAATGAATAGGCTTTGCGAGATAGTTCAGACCCACGACCAGCCTATTTCCTTGAATAATTTACTTGTTGTCAATTTGTACAGCCACATTACACATGCAAATTGTGCTGCCTGTGCAAACACCACTTGGAGATGATAAAAACAAATTTACGAAGGCTATAGAGGAAGGATTTATTTCACTTTCTCGCCCAGGTCAAGCAATACATGTATCTGACGATTGTGTGTACCCAATTTTGTTGTAATTATATCAGCAAATTATTCTTTATAATCTTATTATTTTTAGCAGTCTCCTTGTGCTTGGGATAATTAGCTTTCTTCACTCAGTGTAAAAACAATTCAACTTGCCAGCTAGGCAGGGCACAGCTCCATTATCTGTTTTGGGTTTAAATTTATTCCCTATATTCTTGGACACTTTGTGTAAATTAAAAATTTCATAGTCCCTAATACTGTACACGCTGTTCATTCAGTGATGAATTAAGGTCCCTAAACCTCTACGTTTGCTATTAGATATCTCACCCACTTTATATGTTAATCTGTGCTAATGAATTCCACAACCCCTAGCCACAGCGAGATGACTAAAATTATTACCACTTACAGAGATATGCCTTTTTCATTTAAAGTTCAATTCAAATTGCTCCCATAAACAGTCTGCCACACAAAGATACCTCCTTTAAAGAAGAGTTACTTACCTGTAAGTAGAGTTCTCTGAAGGTAGCACTATCTGTGGATACACATTCCTCAGCCACGTGACCCCTGGTTTGTGGCAGGGGGGAGTGGATCCATCCCTTGATAGTTAGGACTTTTTCCTCAAGGCACTTCATTACCTCTGCAGCCCCTGTGCCTCAAGGGGTGTTTATATCACAGCCTGTCAACACAACCACCCTGCACTTTTGGAAGGCCCTGGACCAGGCTGAAGAGCAGAGGTGCTCCTTAGAGTGGCTGTTGTGTTGAGGGAACATCTGCACAGTGGCTCTGTACTGAGCCAAGTCTCAGGTGTGTCTTCTTCCCTCTCAGGATTGCTACCTGTGAGCCTGCACAGCAAGAACAGCAAATCCAGTGAAACCAAAACACAGAAGGCAACGACAAAACTGGCACAGAATTACATGTGTAGCACAAGAGTCACACAGGTGTCAGCTTGCCCATGGTGCAGCTTCTTGCACTTCACAGAAAGCCTGGCTACACAACCAAAATTCTACTGCTCTCAAAAGGAAAATAATTTAAATATTACAGTTTTCTCAACAAAGGAGCAATACCCTCTGCTGAGCGATTGTGTTTCAAACCAGTAGAGGGCATTGCCATACACAGAGACTAAACAGGTTCGTTACAGGAGCTCGAAAATTCAGCTGTTATTTATAAAAATGAAACAATAGCACACTTCAAATACAGTACAAAGTATCCAAACCAGCCTTTCAAAGTTAAATCAACACAAAATAAACGACTGAGATTCTTATAAGACTTTCCAATTATATAGACATTTACTGCAGCACAAATACTAAACTAATTAATTTTATCTAATATCCTTGAAAAGTAGTTAAAATGGTGTTGTTTGTTTCACAAACTAAACCCAGGAGAGGTTAAGTACCTTGCCCTACCTCCATATCTGAGTGCCACATGAGCTGTAAGACTCACTATTGTACTTCTAAACAACACCCATTAATACCAAAAGCAAAACTCTCTGAGAGGCTAAGAAAACTCCTTCCTGACTCTTTTTGTGTAAAAACAGTCAGGTGTTCTCCTTTTGGTAATATGGCAGAAGGGTTTTTCTCTTCTATTCCAGAGAAATGCATCCAAGATCCCAATCCAGCAGAAAGATTTTGTATTTATTACCACAAAATTAGGATTGATATATTTGGATCAATGAAATTTTTCCAATAGTAGGTGAAGACCCTCACATTGTAGCGAATTTCATGAGTTCAGGCTCCATAAAATATATCCTGCACTCAAAATAACAAATGCAGCTGTAGCAGCAGAGGAGTCAGGTCAGAAAACACAACAGTCCCCAGGCTGCAAGGGAATCCCAAAGGGCTGAATAAATGCTATGGCAAAATGAGAAGTGAACTTCACACCCTCACTGCCTGCCCTTGTTGGGATCCAGTCGAGCCAGGCTGAGGTTGGTAGGGGTACATCTACAGTAGGTCACTTACGCTTTTGCCTTCTGCAAAAAAAATCTTACTCTAGAGAAGCCAGATCATCAGCACCTTGAAGTGCTTACATGATTCTATGGTCAGAATTGTCATCAAAATGCAAGGGCATTGTAAATGGTGCCACGAAAATATTCTCATTAAAGCTCAGGGCTCGAGCCTACATTATTCAGTTATGTACTTCCCTAAAATAAGAAAATTTAGAAACATCTGGGGCAGACTTGCTTAGACCTTATATAGCAGAGTATGTGGAAAAAAGCCATCTGTAAACCTGTTAACTAACTTTAAATGTTCATTTGACTATAATTATTTCAAAGGATTGATAAAAAGTATATTTTAAGTTAGAAAAAATTAAAAGTTTAGGAAAGAAAACTCAGTGGCTATTTTATTGTCTTTACATCTCTTTAAAATCATATTAATTTTCCTTTCCAACACTGTTTTATTGTATTAAAATATAACCATGCTAGAAAAATTTCTCATTATGTTAGCAAAAATGAATACAAGGTAGATAGTATACTAACACAATGACTGTAATCTGCTAATACAATAAGGCCTTCCTATTATGTTTAAACAAGAATCCAGTTCTTGATCATTTTGACACAGTTTGAAAACACTGTCTCAGAAGGATAAAATGTAGCATATTTCTATGCTTAAGAAAAAGTTTCTTACGTCCTCATTTACTGCTAAAAAACCAGATAATAATGAAAAATTTATGTTGGAGTAGATTTAATTTCTGCACTAAGAAGATGTGTATAGTTTGTGGGAATAAGCATGTGCAGGATTATTTGTGATTAGCTAAACATGACTTCAAATCTTTATCCAAGGAACTGCTTCAGGCCTTCAGTGTGTTCTACAGCTGGTCTGAAAATGAGAATTGCACTGTGAGAACCTGCCATGGGGACCTGGCACGTACACAGCCACCAGCTTTTCCGGGATCTGACAACTCTGACCACTTCTGTGACTGGTACTCATTAAGAGAGTTTCAAAAAGAACCCAAAATTCCTCTGACAAAGTGCACTGTCACAGCTGGGATTCACAGTAGTATCTGTAAATATCCAACAGCAGGTAAAGGAAGAGATAAAGAGAGATAAAGAGAAAATTGCCTAGAACCTGACCAATCATAGAGATACTGGAAGATTCAAATTAAACTTGATGTTACATCTAATTGCAATAGTCCTTCCTTCTAAAGTTCAAGTCATTTTTAATAATAGCACCAAAAATATCTAAGCTGTAATTACTGTGCCAGTTTGATGTTCCACAGGAATCTCAAAGGCATGACTCATTTCATTCATGAGACTCATTGTTTGGCAGGTCTCCAGGACAGGAATTCAAGTGAGAAAGGAAGTCAGATCAGTTGACCAAAAGGAAATAAATCAGATTATTTGAATATTTGCTCAGTGGGGAACAGCAAATTGCCAGCAGAAGAATTGAACACTGAATCAAGTGTTGGCCACAATAGCAGCCCTCACAAATTTGATGTAGGGACATCAGGGTTGGTCACAAGGTAGTGCTGCCTTCTATTTTGTTCTTCAGATAAAAGCCTTTACATTATTTCACCACAAAAACCCAACAGGAAGTTGCAAATTCTGATAAGTAGCCAACAATCTCTTTTGTAGTTTCATCAAGCACTGACTTTGTGAATACAAATATTTCTGGACTGAAGGAAATCCTGCAGGAGCTCTTGCCACTGTTTTTCCTATGGAAGAACCTGTCAGAAGTGAGAAATTTTTTTGTAGGAGGACTGGAGATTACCCTGAAAATGGGGCTTTTAAAATGACAAGTACATTTGATTTGTAATTATAAAATGCAATTAATGTGGCTATTTGAGTACTTCATTTGTGTGCACCACCAGTGCCATTCTTGCAACAAATTGGTTCTGGATACTAAATAAGGAGGATGATGTTTGGATACAAACTGTGCCATGAAATTAAATTTGCCTTCTAAAAATGTATCCCTACCAAACAGATAAATTTACAGGTCATAAAGATGTCACACACCTTTCAATTTTTTGAGTGTGTTCAAATTTGGTCACAATAAGAAAATAACATGCAGCCTAATGGTCTAACCACTCGCTAGAACAAGTGGCAATGAATATCCAGTATCAATGCTGTTATTAATTACCAGTTATCTGTGTACCAAATACAACCAATTATTCAATGTAAATAAAATAACTCTCTTAAAAAATTGATTTCCCAGATGAGAGGAAAATCTAGTTAGCAAGCTGAGTGTGAAATTTACATGTAGTTCATGAAAAAGTGATTACTTACGGAATTAATTGATTTTAGAAATGAATCTGAGGATGTAAAATTGTGGCACAAAAAGGAAAGCAATCTGAGGATCTGACTTATGTCCATGAGAAAGGCATTTAGTTTTTCCTTCCATGCACAGCCAATCCCAGAAGCTGGGATCAACCAAGAATCCCTACTCAAAGCCATATTCCCTATTATCCATCTTCATAACACTTGCCCTTTTCTCATTCCCCTCATGTTTGTCCACAACTGGGTTGTGTTGTGGTTTGGGGTCAACAATTCCTTTCTCAAAAGTCTCATTATCATATTGAGATACAGTTTTCAACCTGTCAAACTGTCATTCAAAAGTACATCTTCTCAAAATTATTTCAAAGACGGGAAACCTCCTGTCTTTCAGGCACATTTCGGTGCTAGTGATGTCAGCCTTATCCCTTCATCTTTTCCTTGTGCCTCCCCTCCTGTTGCCCCTTGTATGCAAAATGTTCTTGCTGAATCATATTCGGGCTGCTCCTAAATAATTGTGTCATCTGCCTCACCTCTGAAAGCTGAAAGGACAAGGTGTAACAGAGTCTTCCAGATAAACAAATCCTTTGCTCTGCCCAGACTTTGCATTTTTGTGGTTTTCTCTTTACCACGCTAATCCAAGGCACCACTGGGAACTTTGGAAGGATTTTTCAATTCTTGAAGAGCATGACCCTCGTCATTCTGCCCCAGCATAAACATTTTGGTGTGGCTTAACTACAAGGCTTACTGTTGGAAGAGATGCCATATTCCTCTATGGCAGCAAGGATTGCTGTACAACTTGATGCTTGTCTTTCTTCTGAAAGAAGCTCGAGTCTGATGAGGAGCAGCTGAGGGAGCTGGGGTGTTTACTCTGGGGAAATGGAGGTTCAGGCCGGACCTTATCGCTCTCTGCAACTCCCTGAAGGGAGGCTGGAGCCAGACTGGCATCGGGCTCTGCTCCCAGGGAACAAGAGACATGATGAGAGGAAATGGCCTTATGTTGCATTAATTGATATTTAGGTTGGACAGTAGGAGTAACTTCTTCATTGAAAGCGTGCTTAAACATTGGAATGGACCGCCCAGGGAGGTGGCGGAGTCACCCTGGAGCTGCTCAAGGAAAGACTGCGTGTAGCATTCGGTGTCACGGTCTGGTTGACTCAGTGGCGTTGGGCCACAGATTGGACTCGGACATCTCGGAGGCCTGTTCCAACTCTCAGATGAATCTGAGACTGTGACAACTCCTCGCCAGCACACGCTGTCCGGCCGTTCCGCAGCATCCCCGCTCCGCTCCCCTCACGGCGCCGCCCGC
>VZTR01004403.1:925466-974828 GCA_013400775.1 Chaetops frenatus
GCGTCGCTGCCTCCGGAGCGGGGCCCCCTCGCTTCCTCGGCCTGCCGCCTCCCCGGACGGGCTCTGCCCTGTGGCGGCCCGGCGGCGAGGGGAGGGGGGTGTGCTGTCCCGGGAAGCTGCCCCTGTGGAGGGACGGGAGGCGTTTGCTGCAGTGTTGCCCCTAAATACTGAAAGGAGCTATAAGTACAGCTTTAAAGGACAATGAGTGCGGGAAAAAAGAGCCAGTAGTGTCAGCCTCCGTACTGAAGTCGTCTTTTTTCTGAAATAGTAAGTATTCGGAGCTTTATAATGTGCTGGTTTAAAACATGTAATGATAGTTATGTAGGAAAAGCAAAAATATTTCTGATAGCGCGTTTTGCTGTTTCTGTTTCTCTCTTCTGCAGGTTGTTTTTGTGTGGGGATGGGAAACCTGGTGTCTTTGCAGTGATGTGAAGTGGTGTGGACTTGTTTAAACTGAAGATGTGGAGTGGGCTGTTACCCCCAGGACTGAATGAAAGTGATGTTGAGCTAAGTTCTGATGATGGAGGTGAATCGCCTGATTCCTGTTCAAAGCAAGGTGCAAAAGAAGATATTGAAAGAGTTCAGGGGACTGAGCAGGAAAGTGAACCTATTGTACCGGTGACAGATGAAGAAAGTGAATCTCAAACGTGCCCTCCTGGAGTTTCTGTAACTATTTGGAATGTATGTGTCATTACACGTCTCCAAGTGAGCATAATGCAGTGTACTCAAATGGCTGATTTTTAGATTAAAATAATTCAGTGTTGGATAGTCATTTCAAATCTGAAATAAGATAAAACATGACCTGTGTCTATACACCTCAGGTTGTTTCAAGCAAGTTGAACAGGAATTTAGGAAGGAAGTGATTAGGTTGTAGTGTGGTGGTGATTGAAAGCACAGTAAGGAGTTGTCATAACTGTACAATTGCATAAAACTCCTGTTGTCCATGGTTTAGGGGCTCTGAGCTGCTTAGTAGGTGCTTTCTGCATTGGTAAGGGTTTACAGCTCAGTGTGCCAGCCACTGTGGGGGTGCTGCATACCTGGGAAGGGGAGGTGTGCCCTGCTGCTTGCTGTGGGAATTCATTGCAAGCATTCAGACTCAGGAGTTCTTTATCACCTCCTGATTTTGCAGTTCCATGTAAAGATTGGGAAAAATATAACCTTAGGAAAGCTGTCTGTGTTTCAGGCTTTGGGTTCAAAATAAGAATTGGTACAAAATTGTTACTCTCATCCTTGCAGGCAGCCTGCTGTGCAAGGACCATGCTGTCACTGATTTGTGGATTACAAACTACCACCTGGGCAATAAAAATACACTGAATAGCTCAGGAGTGCACAACCAGCAAAAGTGTGTTCTGTGTCACATCCCATGGGAGAACTGTCAGATCTGAGCAGTCCTGGGATGCAGGGAGAGCAGAAAGTCAGAGAGAGGTGATGAAAGATCAGCACCAATTCCAGTTTACCACCACCCACCACAGTGGGATGTTGTCATTTTATAAATTGGGATGTAATAGATAACACAAGGCACTGTGGATAATTAAACATTTCTCTATGTAATTTCCTAAAAATGGGGGGAAAAATTAAAAATATTGCTTTTTCATAATCTTTTAGAAATTTGTGGAGCTTCAGAAGAAACACCGTGAAATGCAAATGCAAGCAAAAGAGGAGAACAGATGCCGAAAAAGAAAGCGCCGCCGGAAAGGTGTTTAAGGTGTTTTTTTAATAATTAACAGAATTTATTTTTTTCATATTGAATTAGTATCAATACATGCTGTTTTGTGAGGTTGGGGCTTTAGAGGGCTTTTTTTGGTTTGCTGGTTTTTTTGGGGTTTTTTGTTTTTTTGGTTTTTTTTTTAATAAGAATTGAATGCCTTAGTAGAAATATTCCAGCTGTTACGTAGGATTTTATTTTTCCACCTGTATGCATCACTTGCAAGGTTGTAGTGAAGTTGTAGATTGCTGCATCGAATACAAGTAATATGTTTGTCCTCTTCTTAAAAAGGAGGCAGAACTTATTCAGTTAATTCTGATTTATAGTGGTTAAGAGTATTTTAGGAGTTCTATAAAACTTACCTTTGTGCATTCTGGTTAAAACGTCACAGCTGTTGTAGGAGTTTCTTATAGCTGAGTGGTTTAAATCCACATGATCATTGGGTAAGAATCCCAGTGTATTGACCTTTCAAAGGAAATGTGACCAATTAGAGCTCTGATAACTTCATTGGATGCTGTGGGGTATCACTGTGTAATGTTGGATTTTTCTTTCTTTTTTTCCTCTCAGCAAAACAGAAAAAGACCGATGAAGTGGCTAAGAGGTATAACCAGGTCAATGGGATTACCTGAGGTCTGTTAGTCGCAGGCAAAACTTGAAATAAGCTTGACCACATTCATGGCCAAAGCCTAGCTTTGAGCACTGTGTAAAATATCTTTTAAATTTGTTCAGTGTCTCTGTTGGGCAGGCTGAATTTGTACCAGTGACTGCTTGATTGAATGTTATTGCTTGATTTGAAAAATCAATACAAATATGTTATTTAATGTAACTTTAATAGACTTAATGTTCTTCCTACTTACTGCATACAACCTCCTGTTCAGCCTGCTCCTTCCCTCCTTTTTTCCTCCTTGGCAGTGTTTGGTTTATGGTTGGATTTGGTCTTAAAGTGCTTTTTTCAACCGAAATGGTTCTATGATTCTATCAGTTTGCTTTCAAGATTGTGAAATTACACTTACAGAGGGGAAAGAATAATTAATTTCACTTCATTTAAAAACTGAATGGGTGAAAAGGCCACGCCTGCCAAATGGAAGAGTTTATTTTAGCACTGAAAAGGATATTGCAAGTTGTGGAAAGGGAAGTGGTTATAGTAATGACTTTTTTGTTTGTTTGTTTTTAGTAGTCAGCAGTTGGAAAATGAAGACAAATGGAAAGAACTTACACAATACTTTGGAATCAATGATAGATTTGAATCACCTGTGGACAGCAGGGCTCCACAAAAGGTGACTTTTTATAAAGGCAGTGTCAGCTTGTATTTGGCAGTAAAAGAACTTGTCTTTAACTGAGATAGTAATAAAACTGAGGCTACTTGAGAGTAAAGGATCAAGTCCCTCTGAGGAATTTTCTAAACTTTTTAAGTAAATGTTGTTGAATGTTTGCTGTGCATTCTTTTAAGACAGTAACCAGGCTTGTTTCCTGTCTGATTTTGTTTTCCCCTGTTGTGAGAGACAGAACACATCATATGCGTTGTTTGACTTTTTGTTTTGTTTTGTTTCATCATGTTTTAACTTTAAAATGTGTCACATAAATCCTTCAGTTGACACCAGTGGCTACAAGAAATAAAGGGGTAAACCTAGCATACATTTTGACTGGATTCATAACACATTCTGCTCATAAATATTACTGTGAAACTAGTTATATCTGAAATCGTTGGCACACATGATGGATAAGTTAAGAATCTCATTATATTGGGAGTTTCTGGTAGCACTGCTGGTTCTGTAGTTTTTCTTATAAAGTTCTTTGTAAGTTCTATGACATGAAATGTTCAGTTAGCTTCCTTTATGATAATTCTTGTATTTTTCATTTTCTTAAAATAAGTTTCTACATGCAGGTCATGAGGATTTGTTTGCTTCTTACTTTTGGTGCCTTATTTAGTTGTCATTAAACTGCTCAGGATAAATCTGGAATGAGGCCCAAAGTGTTAAAATGCAGATGATTTTATTGTAATTTCAGAGATTTTATCGCTAGTGGAATATATGTCTCATTATTTTCAGAAAAGGCATCTTAACAGAATTTGCCATCTTGCAACTTCCAATTTTGCTTTTTTTTTTTAATCTAACACCTGAAATAATTCAAGTGCAGTGTTTGCAGATCACTGTTTCTCAAGAATTCCATTAGCTTTTTCACTTTTATCTCTATAAAAAGTGTATGTTATGGAACTGTCAAATGTGTTTTCTTTAGCTTCACTAATATTTAAAACCAGTGAGGCTGTAAATTGTCTTTTGTTACGAGAGTGAGATTTTTGTGAAATCCTGAAGTCAGTGCTACCCTTCTGTATTCCATCAAAAGTTTCCAACTATCATTTCCAGGAAATAGTTACTTTTTATTGTTATGTTATATGTAAATGCTGCCATTAAACAAGTTATGTTTACCTCTGAAAATAAGAAAACAACCTTTAAATCCTGAACCTTTTTCATTGTTTTCAATAGGGCTGCTAGGATTTTTAATTTGTTACCACAGTGGAGTGGCTTTGTGCCAGAACTCTGTTTTTTGGATAAAGATAGGATCTTAGAACTGTAACGATACAGTGGTAATTGCCATTCTTCATGTTACCTGACACATATATTTCACATTTTGTTTAGAAAGCTCCAGGGATGGAAGAGATAAGCCAGATCTTCAGATGAAATTTTACTGTGACAGGCATAAACTAGCCCGTGTAATTTTTTTAACCTATAGTATTATCCTGCACATAAGGTGGAACTAATGCAATGATTTGTGCTCAGGCGGCCTCTCAGTGAATTCTTAATTATACTGTCCATTACAATGCACAGACAGAGTGATTTGTGGTACACAGAAATTACAGGTTTATGCAGTGTCTTAAAGAATTTTATGAAAGAAATATTTTTAGAAAGGAGGTACTCTCTTTAAAGATGTTGTTTTTTTTTTTAAAGATATTTACCTTTTTTTTTTTTGCTAGTCTGGCCTTGAACTGAGCATAGAGAAGTGTGTGGCTGAAGGTGACATTGCCAAGGCTGAGGAGCTGAGTGACAGATTAGCCATGCGTGAGGTAAGTGGGCTGTTAACAAAAACTCGGAGGGGTCATTTAGTTTTTGCACATCTGGACAACAAGTGTCATGACCAAAACAGCTTTGAAGATTGTTTGCAGCATCTTTCCCATTTCCTGAGCAGATTCCTGTCAGGGATTGAAAGACTTTGCTGCTGATATAGCAATGCTTGGACAGCTGTAGCTGTGTTTAAGAATTAAAAATACAGCCAAGAACTATCCCAAGGAGCCTTGCTTTGGAGCCTTGCTGCTCAGCTCCACAGAGGAGTTGGTAACTGATGATCTGTGTTGAGCTTTTGATTTTTCTCCATGTTGCAAGCCAAGAGGACAGGAGTAGGATGTTCCTTTCCCCTCAGTTCCCTGTGCCTCATAATTTTTTTTGCATTACCTCACCAATAAGCTTGGGATGTCTGAAGACAGGTAGAGATTTAGCAAGCCTGCGGTAAATAAGGACGTATGTACCCCAAACTGTGTGCCAGTACTTGTTTTTCTGTGTATTCATGTGGTCAGGAGTTAATGGCTGGAAGAATTCTGAAGAAGAATGGGGGAGTAGATGGTTGTCAGATATACTGCTGTAGCCTTAGAATTGTGTTGAGTTTTTTTTTCCCCTTGTCATAATTGTTTACTGTATAAATACATACCTAAAAAGAAATCCAGAGAAACACATTTTTTTAAGATGTTGTCTTGTTAGTTGATGTATCTGAGTAATTTCATGAAAGCTGTGCTCTCTTTGCCACAAAAATGGTAACTTTTAAATCTGTATGTACTGCTTAGTGAATACTTAAAACTGGTGAGGAATTTATCAGATAACTCTGGTAATTTAATTTGAGAAACTGTTAAATTGGTGCACATGGGGTAGGTGGTAGCAGCTGAAGTAAAAACAACTAAAGTCCACAAAGGAAAGGCTGTTTTCCCCACTGCAAGTTGTGCATAGGGGAGAAAATGCAGAGGAAAAAAATTAGGATAATTATAAAAAGATAGTTGAATAGTTTTGAAGCCAGGTAAGAAAAGAAAAGTACTATTTCAGTGAGTGGAGAAGTGGTCATTTTTAAGTCATCTGAGTTGTATGATTTAAGCTATAAGTCTTCTAGATTTATACTAAAAATTAATTATATAATTTTTGCTTTCATTCCTTTATCTTGCATATTCTTCCATCTTCACAGAAGTAATGGGAATTTTCTGTCCACTGTATATGGTTGCAAAATTCAGAGGTATTAGAAAAGGATTAGGAAAGCAAAGACAAATTTTGACTGCTTCTCATTCTCATACAAGTATTTTAAATGTTTCTTAAATACAGTGTTTTAAACTAACCTTTAATGTCAGATTGCAGATTTAAATCTTTTTAATGCAATGTATTACAATATTATGATGACTTTTAAAAACAGGCTTTTGAAGTGGGAAATACAGTTCTTAAGGTTCTCTGAGGTTAGGTAAAAGTAACTGTTCCTCAGTGAGCGTTCTTACAAAATCATTAAACTCCTCTATTTAGTCACTCAGGGCAGTTTCTAATGACTAGACTCTTATCTTACTTGTCACCAGTGATCACAAAACTTCAGTCTGCAAAGATAACAGCTATTGACAGTGGTAGGAATGTGTCCTGATGTTCCCTTTAAGTCTGACCAGCTTCTGACTGTTTTATTACCTTTCATGTGTACAACATGAAAAACCCTTGCTGTTCTCCTTCACAAATGTCATTATCCATCTCCTCTAACGTGGTTGGAGTATTATAATCAATAAAACATACTGAGGTTCTAGTGCAAATTGTTTGACTATAAAAGCAAATTAATGTAAGAAGTTTTAAGGTTTTGTAATATTTATGATAAACTGTTATCTGATTTTGGTAGCCATGGGATTATACAACATCTAGCATATCCCAGGTGCTACAGCAGTGTATTATTATTTGTGGAACATTAGCTCCAAATTGTTGACTTTCAAATATTAGCATGTTGTAATTCTGAAAACAAAATGCTTGAAACATTATTAGTATTCACAGCCTTGACTTGGTTTTGGTTAAGTGGGTTTATCTGAACAAATAGTATGTTGAAAGAAGGAAAACTCAAATGACTGGCTTGATCTCTCATGAGGAGTTCTGTCGAGGCAGAATCCATGTGAATTCACTGGGGTTCTCTGCTCTTGTAAAGATGTGCTCCATTGCTCTTTGTGATTTTCAGAAGCTGTTTTATTTTTTTTTAATGGATCTTTTAAAATAATTTTTCTTCTAAGGAGATTGTTCTAACAGTGACTCTTCAAGAGCCATAAAAAAGGAGATTTGATTATGGAAGAGGTTGATTGAACAATGATTGTTTTGTATGCAAGTACAGTTAATAAAATACTGCTTTCATAGTATGGATTCAGTTGCTACTTTTCTTCTCTTAGCAATTTCCAGAAATGTCCATTTTAAAATATAGTGCCTCTAAGAAGTGCGTTAATTTTTAAATTATGTGGCTATTTGTATCCCTCTAACTTCCAAATGCAACACAGCTCTGTGAGCAAGTCAGGCATAGAACTATACTATGGCTGTACTGAAGTACAGCACTTCTGAAGTCTGGAGTAATGGGTGGATGAATTATTGTTCTTTTATCTCAACTTCATCTCTTTATGTATAGTTTTCATTTTTCTTGAGCAGTGTTACAGGGCTGGGGACAGAGTGTGGGAGAAACAGCTGCCTTGTGTTTGGGGTGCAGCCCCCCTTGCAGCCATGTGAGAAATGTTCAGTGGGTAGGTGTTCTTTTTGAAATCAGGTGTATGGGGTTTTAATCGGCACCATTTTCTTTTGCAAGAAGCAGTGACTGGAACCTGCTGATAAAGCTTTTGCTTTGAGGCACAGATCCCAGAGTTCTTAAAGCCGTTTCCTGCCTTAATAAGTGAAACTAATTTTTGATGTATAACATTTATAAGCCTGTGAAACTGATAGGGCAGCTTCAGTATTTAGAAAAACGAAGCCAAAAATAAACAGATGATGAGTATAGACGGTAAAAACATGTCCTGAAAAGCAAAGGAATGTCAAAATGATGCTGTCAATATCCTATCATTATGACACAGTGAGAAAAGGTTTTTTAAAATCAAATTCATTTAAAATCAGTGATGACTTAGGCAATATGCATAATCTAGCAGCTGTCAGTGCATCGTGGAATTTTGCATTCTAAAAGCCTAAATGATACTGCTTTAAGGTTTTGGGTCTTCAGGTTTCCAAGTGGTACTTGTTGCAGGTTCTTTAAGAAAAATGTTATTGCACTGCAGTAAATGGGGCTTTAGGCAATATATTATTTGTTGTTTTTCTTTGCTTTAACAAATACACAAAAATGCTGATTTTAAAACAAAGCTTCTCAATCCAGGAGCATTCAAGGTTTTGGAGTGAGATTTAGAACTTAGATACCTCATGCACGAGGTTGTATTTACTGAGGACTGCATGGATGGATTCATATGTAGCTTTTGAGACTGGCTAGTGTGTTCCCCCCTTTTTATTGGCAGCTGCATTTCAGTTATAAAAATGAACTGTACATGCATAACACTGCTGAATATTCTGTCTAATGTCTGGGCAAACTTCACTACCAAGTATTACTCCTTGTCTCCTGTTGTCAGTTACCAGGGTAGCAGATCTACCTGTGGCATCCTTGGCCATCTCCATAGCACGTTCTCTTGTGGGGTGTTCTGCTTCACTGAAAATTCTGGTGATCCTCAGATTCTTCATTTCATTAGTTTATACATGAGTGAAGTTTTTTCCTGAAAAAAAATGTGGGCATCTGCATTATGTTGTAGAGAATAATTTAGGCCTCCATTAACTCTGCTCCTTCAGCTTCTGGCTGGAGCACCTCAGTGCTTTGATGAAATTACAGTGTCCAAGATCAACACTGCTTTGATAAATGTCTTGAGCAACAACATAATGCAGGTGGGTCATACTCCTTAGCTTAATTCACTGTGGATCTTCAAGCACAGTTAGACTGCTGAATTATTTCTTTAATGTCTACAGTACATTACTATTAGTGTTAAATAACTGAGCAATTCATTGCAGTGTGCATGGTACAATATGCACAGTTAGTGTTTATTATTGTAATCCAGTTGCTGTCTTTGTTATCACACTCCATGGCTTCCAGCATTGGCAGAGTCCTTGATGTTTTATAGCTGTGCTTTTCAGATGTAGGCTGGCATACCTGAAGCTATTGTTTGAACATTGCATTTAAGGATGACTTGTTTAACTTGGGAGATGCCAATAGAAATGTTAATGTTAATGTAGGAGTTACCAAAAAAATTCGGAGCCTTTTAGAATGAAAGTTATTAAGAGAATAAAGTTTATGTGAGCACTTACCTGGGCTGAAATGACATGATTTTTTGGTGATGCCTTAGGGTAGGATAGCTGAGATCTAATAGTAGCAGGTACTTGGATATGGAGCTGCGAACAGACACTTGGAATTATGTCAACTTTCTAATGCTTTAAAAATCTGTCTGGAATATTATCTTGAGATGTAATTAAATTGTTCCTACTGTGTTGGTGGGAATCCACCTAGATTTTTTTAAAGAATAGATGTTGATAAATTAGAGCACTGTGACTGTGCATAGCTGGATGTGTTTATCCCTTTGAGTAAGGATGGTATGTGCAGATATCTGGTAATTTCACTGTGCTATAAATCAGTTTCAATTTGGAGTGATACTTGTAAAAATTATTTTCATATGTGAACCAAAAAATCTTCAAAGGTTCTCCACCACCACACTTTAAATATATCTTGCGAGCTTTTTTCCCCCTAGAGAAAGAGCATTTTTCATAGTGTTTTTGTGCTCAAATCATGGTTTGGTGTCTCAAAAAACAGAATACAGATTTCTTCTGGCTCTAATATTGTGAGAACTAATCTGACTGAAGCTCAGACTTTGCACTTGGTGTTTTTTGTGTGAACTGCCTGGTAGGTAGGTGCCACATTGTCTAAGAACACATTAGCCTGAGGACTGTAACTTGAACACGATAAAATAATCTTGACCATATTAGACTTTCCTGTCAAAAGTAAATATTTTGTAATTTAGTGTTCTAAATTGCTGTAGTGCTTGTCAGTCTCTAAATAGCAGAGACTTTTTGACAGCACTTCCTAAGCACTTGGCTTAGTGGCTTCTGGCATTTTGGGGAAAGACTTAAAAAAGCTGCAATTTATAGGGACACTAGGAATTAATCAAACTTAAATGAAAGATCTACATTGTAATTGATGGAATTAATTGGCTGTTCACTGGGATATCATCCTCATGTTACAGCAAGATCAGTCCTGCTGTTGTCTTCAAAATCTGATGCAGCAGTTTTGACCATTTTCTCATGGTCAAATTAGCATCTCTTGTCTGCAAGTAACCTCTAGTCATATAAATTGGAAAGGGAAGTACACAAGACAGTTTGTGGGTCATAACTACTGAGAACCATTCTGGAAACTGGTTTCCATGTGAGAATCTGGGTAGGATCTGGTTGATTGTAATGATATTACTGTCAGAGATGGACAAGTGTTAGTGCTTGATGCTATTCTGTTGGCAAAATACAATTTCTAAGTTCTGTGCAATGTTCACAATTTCTCACAGTGTTTTGAGGTACCTGGAATGATGCAGTTTTATATGGAGTGTAACCAAGCACAAATTGGAACTCCTGCTTGTTGAAAAACTGCTCCCTCCCCCACCCCNAATCAGCATGTTTTCTCTTTTAATTAAAACCATTTTAGTAAATTAAAGCCCACAGCAAAACACATATATAATTTGTTTGTAATTAGCTCTTAATTGGTGGTAGTTGAAGCTTAGCACCCTTGGTTTCTTTCTTCATGATTGCCATTTTATTAGCAGCCAGTCATTAATTAATCTTTTTTTCTAATTAGCTTATAAAACTGTTGATGGCACATTATTGTAAATGTGATTTTAAGTTCAAAGCTTGTTAATAAGCTTTCTTACTTAGAAGAACAGAGATAAAGAAATTGCTGAAAACAGTACTACAGTTCTTTTTTTAAAACTGCCTTTGTTATAAGGGGGCTCTGTAAAGCATCTAACAGCTTATGGTTAATTTTTTAATGCTGTGTTTTCTCATGAATGGAGGAAGTTACTTGCATTTAAATGTTTAAGTCTAGCAAAGAGCTTAATATTAGAACAGTTTTCTATCCTTGCTCCATTACTGTGTCATCCAAATATAATTTGATGTTGTAATACACAGCATAAAAATACAACAAAGGTATTACAAAGTATTTTACAGGGGAAGTTGAGCACATCATTGAAAGGGGACAATTTTCACTGCAAAATCCACTCGGTATTCTTGTTTGCTTTATATATTTTATATACGTCAGCAATGGATAACATTCCATAACATAAAAGGAGAAAATCATTGCTAGAGGCAAGCCTGAAATAACTAGATTCATATTTGATGAGAAACTGTAACACTATATTAAAAGGCTGTTTGGCTTCTCTGCTGTGATCATAGGATATTTCAGGACCTGTTTGAATATAGATGTTTTGTTGGAGCTTTTGTAGATTTAACATTTTGTATTTCATACCTCAGTATTTCTGGAGCAGTTCTTGATTCTGTTGTCTCAGTACTTGTATCATTCAGCGTTTACATTTTACAGTCCTATCTTAAAGACAAGTCTTTTATTTAATGTGAAATGTCCTGATTTGCAAGGAAGTTTTCTGGAAGTTACAGTAGATTCTGTTGCAACTTAATGAAAATGTTTACTTTTCTGCCTGAACTTTACATTCTATTTCAACTTCAACCATTTCTTTGCTTGTTTTAAAAGTGTTTTATGATGCTGTGCAAGAAACACTAGAAAGGGATAGCTGACAAGGAAAAAATTAAAAATTGGATAAAAAGTAAATGAATAATGTCATATTACTAAAAAGATGAGAGGCTAATTTGTGCCGACTTTTTGCTAATTTTGTTCAAGCCTCAAAATGAGGAGCTGTCACCCGTTCTGTGTAGCACTGATGACAGTGCCAATGATCCATGAAATAAGCTGCCGCTGGCTTTGTTCTGATAAGAATGAACAAATCTGCACAATGTACGGCTCCCAGAATCTCATTTTCATACTTGCATGCAGGCTAAAAGAAATAAGCTGTTTGCAGGCTTGATTAATCAGACATTTGAGGGTTTTTTGTCTCTTTGATCTCTTTCGTCTCCTAGGTAACTTGCTTGACATTAATGTTGAGCTTGAGTAAAGACAATCAGGAATTGTAGACCAAACTGATATAAAAATTAAAGACCTTAACACTTTAAGTACTCCAGTAATGGTTCCGCTTTACTTCAGAAAACATCTGTTTTCATTTAATTAAAGAACAAAAGAGAATGGCATAAATATTTTTCATAGAGACCTGTTATTCCATAAAAAGTTAAAGTATGATAATTGGTATTTTTAAATAAATGCCTTGAAAGTGTTCAAAAAGAAGCAAAGCTTCAGATATTTGTTACAAGGTAACAATTTCAGATGAGTAGGAAATTTTCATTTATGCTACATTAAACATCTAGAGTAAGATATTTGACATGATTATTGGTCAACTTCAGAGTGGAAAGGGCTTTGCCCTGTCAAAACTAAGTTGTTTTTTAAGTTTGTCTCAAAATACACATATATATAGTGTTACAAGGATGAACCATTATATCAGCTTTACTACCCAGTATGATTTACACACTTTAAACCTGTAAAATTGAAAGGAATTTAAAAAAAAAATGTCGCAGTGCGTTTGCTTGAGGTTATGCAGACGCTTTTACAAATCTTCCAAGTGGCTGTAAAGATGAATGCCTCAAGGGTCTAGCCAGGGCCCTGCTTTTCCAACCAGCTAAAGCCCTTATCTTAAATCCAAGCAAAGTACCATTAATCTTTTTGAAAGACCTTTTATGGCTTTTAATATATCCCAAATTAGAACATTTTACACCCTTGGTTCCTGAAATATGGTGATAAAAAGCCTTTAGAGCTTAATTTTCCTTACTGCGTGCTCTGACCAATTTGCAGTTCTTTGTGATAATGTTTAGACACCTTAATTAAAATGCAGCAAAATATTGGATGTTCTATATGGAAAATGCTGATACTTTGACTACACAAGAAAATGTTGTATATATTTTTATTCATGCTTTCTTACTTCTTTTAAGATTGTATTTTATTGAGTTATCTGATGACCTGAAATGTTAGTGTGGGTTTTGGTTTTTTTTAATGTAAAATCCATTGACCAGGCTTTTATGGATTTCTTCTGGGGGGGAGCAGGGAGTGAAGATGTGTGTCTGGGTTTGGGTGGGAGCAGAAGACATTTAATCTGACTAAAATGTTTGTGTGTGTTTATATGCAATATTTGTTTTCATGTCTTGAAAATTTGACTGTGTAGCCTAGAAATTATAACAATACTGCAAAATGTGTCTGCTTTTGCTTCCACATATACTGCAGAGGATCTTGTTATCCCATTTTTTTCTATACTTTTCAAAGATGGAAGAACTCATTTGTCTTCCAAGAAATGCAGATAAAAAGATTTTTCTGCAGCACTTGTTTAGAGCTCACTTGTGTATATTTGTATGTGTATAAGTGCTGAAGAGGCCACTAGAATATCTTTTGAGGAGAGTCTGTTATTCATCACACAATAAAAGTTCATTTTCAAGTGTGTTAGGAGGTGAAATGAAGGCATAGTTCTGCTGACTGACTTCAGCCATCAGATTGCTCTATTGTTTAAGCTAATAATTACTCTTGTTTCAATTTAAAAGTAAACATTTTTTAATATTTTAGGTGAGTTTTCTTAAGCATTTTTGTATTGCAAGTATATTAAGGTTAATAGCCGCCCTTAAATATTAAGTGACAATGCAAATAAAAGAATGTTATGTTTTAGTCTTTGACCTGAAATTTAGCAGTTCAGATGTCGGCATTGAATTACTGATAATAAAAAACGTTAATGCTCAGGGAAAAATTAGACAGATAATATAAAAGTTTTGAAGTAGCTGGTCACATTATTTTGTGCATCAAGATGATTCCAAAGATATATATTTGTGACCTTATAATACATACAAATAGTGGATGAAAATCTTGTTCAGCGTTCTTTTTTTCCTTTTTAAATACTTTGCTTATGAAAATATCTGTTTTCCTCCTAACTGCTTGTGTTGCCAGCATTTAGAGCCTCAAACAAAGCACAAGCTGATGTTGTACTTGCTGCCTTTCCTTAAAGGCTGCTGCAGAAAGGTGACTTTCACCAGTCTTGAACCCTGAGAGGACCATAAGGTAGAAGAGCTTGTAGTGATGCTGGTTTGGGGTTTTTCTGCTTTGCTAACAAAATGACTACCTACCTATTGTGTGTTTGATTGGATAGTTGTGGAAAATGTGTCAGTGCATCTGCACCTGACGATGCATTCTTGAGTTCTCTCTCATCTTACCTGGATAAAGCATTTTTCAGAGTAAATATTTGTCTGCACAGATCCTACAGATTATTTGAGTATATTACCATTAATAGTGGAACTTCAGCCAAGATGTTAAAGAGTATTCTTCCCCTTGAGTCTCTTGTACTTTGATGCTCCCGTGATATTTTGGGGGAAATTTAGAATGTCCAGTCAGAAACATGTTTGCTAATTTCAGTAGGTTTGGGTGTGGATTGAAAGAAAACCTGTTTGTCCACATTAGTTCATAGGAATTTGAGGTAAATGAATTGCATGCTTGTCTTGAAGAATAGCAGTAACTTTATAGAACAAATTCCTTCATAACTCATAATGTCAAGTCAAGACATCAACCACAAAATGGAACTACAGAGAACAAGTTACGAATGCTGATTAAGGGAAATAAACTGGTCATAATTCACAGTATCTTCTTCCTTCTTTTTTACTTTAGTCTTCTCTGCCTTTCACCCCTGGACTTGGCATTCACTAAAGTGAACTTAATTCTTACAGTGTGCCTAAGTTTATGGAAGTGATATTCACCTACGTGGAAAGCTGGCATATCATACCCTTGCAGTCTGAAAGCTTGTAATGTGGAAATAAACTCTAAGGACATTGCATCACTTATTTTTGGACAGACTGATTAAAACATGTCTAATGGTTCTGCTGAAAAATGTGTGGTGGTAGCAGCTCTTCCTGTATAAAAGTGTCTTCTTGGGTGTTTTTGATGCTGGTAAGACCTCATTCCATTTTGTTAGCATAGCTGAGGTCACAGACTGGTCCTAATAATGGAGACTGAGTATTTGTATATGCCTATCTATGCAAAACAAACAAACAAAAGGATCCAGTGAGCTGTTGCCTTTTGCTGTTATTTCTGAAAATGAAGGATTTGGTGAAAAGGATTGCTAGCCCCAGGATCCTGTGCCTTTGTACTTCCCTCAAGAGACATTCTTGTTTGTCCAGTCTAATAGTGCATCAACAGCCTGATACTTGAAAGATATTTTAGTATCCATTGGCTTTTGAGAAACAATATCAGACCAAGTAATTTGTGAGGCTTAAATTTCATATGAGCCATTTGCATCTAATCAGTTTTCCTTTGTTCCTTTTCATGTCTTAGCTTGGTGTGAAAATTGCCAAAGCTGCCGCTTGCCGCAACTTTGTAAAAGCCAAGCAAGAAGCAGAGGCTGCCCAAGAAGCTCAAAAGAAAAAGAAGCTTGCTTGGGGGTAAGTCATTTGAGTGTGGAATTAAACATTTGTGCTTTCATTGGCACTAAGTGTGTACAATACAATCTCAGTTAAATGTTTTCTTAGTTGAAATAGGCTTGTGCTAATCTTATTTGTTTAGTTTAACCTTGTTGGGTTTTGGTGGGCTTTTTTAGGAGTGTATCAGACTTAAGTACAGAGGCTTTATCAGAAATAAAGTGGTGGTTGTATGGTTATATTTGTCTTCATGTCTTTATTACAGTCTTAAAAATAAGTTTTTATTTTTGTTGTTGTTAAGGATAACATGGTTAAATGTGAGTTTTGTGCTCTGTTTTAGATTTGAAGCCAAGAAAAGATGGGAAACAAAAAGCAACATGGGATACATGTAATCCATCCTGGTTTCTTCAGGAGTCAAATACTTGTTGTTACTTGAAGAATTTTTGTGGGCAACTTATTAAATCGAAACATAAAACCCCCCAAAACAAAACACAACACATCAAATGCCTTGTATTTATCTTGATGCTGTTAAATTGCACTATCCTGTTTTGGCACTCTCTCATAAATAATATAGCAAAAATACTATCTAAACATCAATATTGTGTTAATTTTTTTCTTCTAGATATGAAAACATTTGGAGCCTGGTAGAGAACTCTGTGAAGTTGAAATAAAATCGTTGGTCCAAATATGTTTTGTGCTGTACTGCAGTTATACAGTGTGGGTATAAGGGGAGGGATATGTTTGCTGCTGGGGCTATGCAGACTTCATGCAGTAAGTACTTCTTTTCTGCTTGAAGGTTGGGGGAAGACACTAAATAAAGAAGAGCAAACTCAACCTATCTCTTTTAAACCAAGGGCATTTATAGCCTTAGTAAATATAAGCACAAAAAAAATTGTCTGAAAAAAGTCCATACTCCCTCTCCTGGAAGGATCTTGGACTATTGGTGATATCGTGGTGCCACATTCTTCAGAATATTTGCTTACCATTTTTCTTTCCTTCCCAAGAACACAGGTTTTAAAAGTCCCAGATAAAAATATATAAATACATATCTTCGGAAAGTATCTGAACTGCTATGTTGTACAATTAACTTCACCCAAGGTACAAATGCAGATTTTACTTCAAGTCAGATGTTTTACAGATCAATTAGGATTTGAATGTTTATGTTATAAGATTATAACAAGAATTGATGATAATGTTTCTTCAAAATTGTTCTCAGTGAAAAGTAAGTACACATTCAGAACTAATAACTTTTCTCCCTGAAGCTCTTGCATATATTTTTAGTCACCACAATGCCTGAATTGAATTGGTAATGTGAATGTCAGTTATTGTTAACCAAGATGAATATGTTTCAGGCCAAAGGTGTGGTATTAGTGTAATGGTGATTTACTGTGTAAGTACTTGGGGCTAAAACAACTTGCCAACAAATAGCAATTTGAAGTTTTACGGCAGCAATTCGTGGAGTTCAGGTTTGCAGTCCAAGATGGAATAGTGCATTTTTGTTCATTAGCCCTTGGGATATTTGATTCTTTTTTTTTTTTAACATCATATTTCTTTCACGCAGATGAGAGCTTGCAGTATGGTAATCTGCAGTTAGCTGTAATTAGTTATGATGACAGAGTTGAATACAATTGCCAGGATTGTAAATTGGGGGCTACTGCAGGTTTCTGCAGTATAACACCATAAATCTCACACTGTGGTTTACAAACTACAGTACTTTGCAAACTTTTGTGTGGAAGGAAGCAAGTGCTATCTCTAGTGAAGTGATTGTAAATTGCATGTTTGCATGTGTAAACACACAGGTTACACCATGACCCTTCATCAAGATCTTTCTCAGTTCCAAATGTTCCAGAAGTTACAAGCACTCTATCCATAATTTCTGGTATTTTTTTAAGCAGCTGGAAGATGGGTATTAGATACAGTTGACCTTTGTTATATACTGAAAGGTAGAATGATGCTGATAATTAATGCCAAACACACCAGCAGCATTCCACTGAACTTTTTAAAGTATCATATATTTAAAAAGCCATCTTTTTTTTGCAGTAATTGCTCTTAAGAGTAACAGCATACGTCAAATCAAGATCTTGATCTAATTGCAAGGGTCAGTGTTCTTTCATATGAAAATGTGCTTTAGCAGGAACCAAAGCCCTCACAAAACAACTATTGCCCAGCTACCTGTAATATTTTACACTTAATCATTTAATTTTATGTTAGGCCATTAATAATGGAACTGTTTAGGAAGTTTGCAGAATATTTGCATTGGGTTACTTGTGTGATGAATTTTAAAATGGTCACATTTCAAGCCTTCTTATCTACCTAAAGTATTTGCTTAAAATATTAGTTGATTTCCAGAATTATACCATGTTCAAAAATCTTTAAAGAAAATACAAAAGCCTAATACAGCTTCATAGAGTTCATATAAATACTTAAGTAATAAATGAATGCATAACTCTACCTTTAATAATCAGCCTCCTAAATTGCTGATCAGTTTTTAGATGTCTTCCATTGCTGATACTTTTTTCTTTTTAGTAGTTTTGGTCTGTGATGTAAATTTTGGTCAAGCGAGTAAAAGTGCATTCTGAGATTTGACTTTTCCTGTTTAACAGTGTTAAACCAATCCAAATGCTTAATTTAGTTCACTGAAAGCTTTTAAATTTACTTTTTTAAAATATATAATCTCTTACACTGAACTAAATTTTAGATGTAATAATAATTTTTCTAGCAGAAAAGTTTGTAATACCTCCTTGTTTGACTGAAATTACCAATCTAGAGGAATGTACTTAAATTATAAATTTCAGTACAAATCTGTTGTGAAGCCAAATATTTATTAGAAGTTCATTTGATGTTAGGCATTCTTGAGTTGGGTAATAGTTTAAAGGCAGCCTTCCCAAAGTGCTTCTTCCCCCTCAGAAGTCTTGATAAATGCATGCACTGGTTTTGCCCCAGTTTTTTTTTCTTCACCACAATTTCATATTTGACCCACCATCAGTCATGGTACTCTCTTGGATATCCTGAGTAGCCTTAAGTGTTTTGAGGAAAAATCATGCAGCTTCCCAAGTGTGGTTCTGTGGAGTAAACAAAAAACCAGCTGGAAAGGAGAATGTGCTCTCTAAATGGCTGTTGTTGTTTGGAGCATCTCTGGCTGTCTCTGGAGAATCCTGGCCTGCTCTAGCCTTGCTCTGTTGTGGGCCAGGCTTTGTCAGTCTGGCTGCTGAGCTGGGCTTGTCACTCAGGTGCTGTGCCAGGGTGAGGGGTTTGCTCTGGGGTTTTCAGCAGACCTGGTTGATGTCAAGTTGGCTCTGCACAGTTTCACTGAGCAGTGTCAGTGCTCCTTGTGCACTCCTCACTCGGGTGCCACGTCTTCCTTTCTGCTCCCATCTCGTGTTCTTGCAATTCTATTGTGTTTTAAGGCTTACATAAGAAATTCTTTTATCAGCTCCTGTGATAAAATACAGCCAGTTTCAAGTTTGACAACAGCATACTAATACAATTACTTGTATTTCTTAATACCACATTCCTGAGCTCCTTAACCAAAGAGTGGCTGCAGGGACAGTTTGACAGATAAAAACATATATATAGTTGTTAGAGTTTTAATAGTTTTTTGCCTGCAACCATAATCTGTATCATTTTTTTAGTTTAATTCTGTTGGACAAGTTTCAAAGATAAATGTGGTGTGTAATAAGTCTTTGCAGCCTCTAATTTGTGAAGGAGTGTCTGTCCAGTTAATACTTGCTCATTGAAGCAAGGGGTTTTGAAATAGCTGAAGTACAAACTGTAATTACTGATGTCTGTTTCCTATTCACCTATGGCTTCTGGCATTTGATCAAAAACTGTAATGTATTGCTTAATCTCAAAGCATTCCCCACTTTCAAAAATATTTACCTCATGAGAATTGCACAGCACTAAATGACCTTAGCAAAACCAGAGTAGATTTTTATTTGGCATTGATCATATGTAGCTAATCCACCAACAAGTATTTTTGCTGTTATTTGTGAATGTTGGTAATTTAGATATGGATGTGTCTATAGTGTACCTTTAGTGCAAGCTCAAAGCATCTTAAAAAGTATCAAATATATTAATAAAGGGATAGGATTTTTACTTCACAAATGGGGTGGCTAAAAGGAGGAATACAGGGGTTGAGCAATTTATGTGAGGGCAAACTCCTGCCTGGCAGCAAAGTGGTGAGTAAATAAAAGGAATCTCCTGGTTGGCTGTTTGTCAAAGCTGACAGTAAACAGAGAGAAATCAGTCTTGAACAATTTTAAGGCAAGTGCCTAAACCTCTTTGACAGGCATTGGGAATCTGGCACCTTGTTACCTTCTGTCCCACTGAGAGAGTAAAAAAACTGCAATATTAAATGCAGATGTTCTGAGCATCACAAGGGTAAGTAAAAGCCCAAATTTCGTTTGAGAAAAGTTGTCATCTTTCTTGTTGAAAAATGTTGTGTATATTATACCATCAAATCTTGTCTTCCTGGTTTCTGTGGAATTGTAACAGAGTTGAGAGGTTTCTATTTCTTTACTTGGGATTGAACCTGAAAAAGCATAGGAGTTCAACAGATACTAAGAAATGCAAACAGCCAGCTTTATAAAAGGAGTTCCACATATTTTACATGTGATTGTGCTTGTCATGCTCATTCTTTGATACTAAATCATCCTCCTGACTTAAATAGTATGTTCATTTCTGTTGGAGTCTCCCAGGTGTGCTGGCTGCCTGACTCACACATGGAAATTACTAATGACTGGCATGAAGGAACCACAGTTTGAAATGAGCATTTGTATTTCCATGTTACATATCCTAATGAGTCAGTCTTTGGCAGTTTTTGCTGTAACTGATAGATATGATATAAGAGAAAAAAGATAATGAAATAAAGGTTCTTACCCAAATGAGAACTGGCTGCTTTCTGGTAGCCAGAGAGGGAAGTTTGTTCATCCTTTTTTCACAGCCTCTCTGAAATGAACAAAATATTCATGTAGCCCAAACAGCAAATTCAGATGTCAAGTGAAATGTAATGCTGCCTGTGGACTCTCTTAGCCTAGATAGTTTTTATGATATTTTAAGAATTTTTCTGTGGAGAAGTGGTTGCTGACACTTTGTCACATCTTTAATGCTGAAATGCCAGTTGGCCTCTACTGGTACAGACCAGTATTAATTCCAAACTAGTAGTGCCCTGAATTTACCAGTACTGCTCAAAGAGAGAAAAAATAATCTGCATCTTCTCTGATAACTCTGATTCTGTCCAGTCATCTGTACCTGTGATGAAAAATCATTGCATTCCCAGCATGACCAAGTACCACTGAGATTGTTTTAAGATTGATTCCTCTTCTGTGGAATTTATAAAAAATACCTTTTCCACAATTATATTTGAAGTATGTCACCAGCTTCTCAAACTACACTCTATAATAGCACAGGATTCTAAGAAAGCCCTGAATAAAACTAGGTGTAATGTGCTGGTATAAAGTGTAAACATGCAAAGAACATCAGAAAGTTGACGTATCGCATGATGCAGCTTCTAATTACCATCAAACAATGTAGGATGGAGCTTTTATTTTTTGCAAGTTAATGAAGAGAATGTTGAGAGCAGCCTGCTAGCAAGAGCTGTCCTCTCTGTTATCTGCTGGAGGAGTACACAAGCTGCAAAGGGGGAGAGTCAGCCAAACAGGCATTTCCAATTTGAATACTTTCTCTTTTTAGAAATACGTTTATAAAATGTCCTCTACTCTCAGCACAGCAATGCCAAGGGCCTTTCTCACAGAAATACAGACATCATAGGATACTCTTTGTTAAGAATTACTGCCTTTGCTTCTCTTGCTATGTTTTTTGTTTGTTTGTTTGTTTAACAAACAACACTTTAAAATATGCTTAGCTTTAGGTCACTTTAATTTTTAAAGAACAGCTCAGGGAAGGGATTTGGGTGCACTTTGTCAAGCACAAACAACGTGTTTTTCCCAGCTCTCTGGGGTTGCTGTTTCGTGCCATACCTTTAGCAAGCTTTTTAAAGATCTATGTCACATCTCACAGCCTGGTGTTCACTGCTGCCACTGAGGTCAGGTCTCAAGGTTACCTATCTTAGGTATGTTTGAGCAGTTGCTGCTTCCTTTCCAATCTCTTCTTCCTAAAGAAAAAGGGTCTTTTTTAAAAGCAGTCCTTTTTCAGTCATCTGGTCTAGAATGTGCACCCACAAATAATTGCACAGAGCTAATTGGGGGAGTGGTAGAGAATGGCTTGAGGAGTGAGAGCAAAAGGGTGAGATTCCTGTAGAAGAGGAAAGAGGTAGGGAAAAATGTCTTATACTGACATTATCTCAGGACATACTCTACTCAAGGGCCTTGTGCTCAGTTTTAGTCTCATAGCACTCCTACCAGAGTCACCTTCATTGTTTTGGATAGCTGATGATAATGCTGGACCACTGTTGTTGTTAAATATAATTATGGATTTGAAGCATAGAATTATCTGATGTAATTAATTTTCTTTTGTGATTCAATCAAAAAGCCTTAGCTCTAGGAATATATTGCCAGACCCTTTCATGATGGAAGTGGTGCAGTTTAGCCACAGACAAATCTCTGGGGATCATATTCTGCTGCCTCAATCAAGAAGAGCCTTTACTCCAAAACTTGTCAAACTGGAACAAATGAGGGTGACAACGTTTGTATGGAAACAAAGGGCTAGAGACATGAACCTGCATTTCTATGGGGTGTGGATATGAGCTCCTATTTCAATGCTGACTGCAGAGGGGTATAATAAATCTTTAAAATCTGAAGGCAACTGTTAGGTGAATAAAATTAGGTAGGCAGTGCTGAACTTGGTGCTGCTAAACAATCTAGCACTTAAATGCTGACACAGCCTGTATAGAAAGAGCTCTCCTACATTTTAACTGCCTGCAGGTGCCTGAGCTCTTCTTCTGCATTAATTTTCATTGGTCCCAGCACTGCAAGCAGGTGTTTGCAGATCCTCAGAATGGATTTAAGGGGCTCCTTCAAAAAATCTGGGCCTTAGCTCTGAGGTTTCTGGAATATTTGTGTTCTCACAGTCTCGAGGAAGCTGAAGTGGAATGAGTTCTGGAGAAGGGAGTGCTGTGAGATGTCCAGGCTTCAGATCCTATTTCTTTGATGCCAGGAAAAGGGTATATTGAAGCAGGAGGAGGAGTGGGGAGTAACTGAGAGCAGAAAAGGCTGGAGGACCAGAGATAAAAGCAAATGTCTTGTGGAAACTCTTTCAACTCCACTGATGTCAATGGTGAGAGTTTGTTAACAAAAAATTCTTGGTTTCTACAAGTTGAGGGTGCATCACTTATATTATTTAGGTACAGGGTACTACTAAACAGCTTCCTCAAGGCTGCCTGTATGTATTTTATATTTCAGCCCGTGAGCTCTCTGAAATTCAACACAACTACTGCTGTCATAACAAAAAAAAGACCTTCCCAGAAATGTTCTTTTATTGTTCAGTGAGAGCTTATCATAGCTGACATGTCCTTTTTGTTACTGTCTCATAAGATAACCAGATGACTGCTACCAGGGCCTTACCAATCACCACAGCCACCACTGTACACTGACTGGTAAGAACTGGAAAAACACCCAAATGGATCATGTAGGACACATTTTTGGTGCCACCGTGGAGTGCATGCACCTTCATCAGCAGAGCCCCTTAGTTTAGAAGGAGGAAGTTCATGAATTATACAAATTTCTCAGGTCATCAGTGTAATCTAGTGAGAACATTTCTGAAAATGTCTCCCTGTGGTCATGCAATAGCATAACCTCGTGCCTGAGCTCCCTCTGGTGTAGACAGAACATGTGCTGCTTGCACAGATGTGAACTAAATACTCCTGGAGTTGGATTGCCCCTTAGTCAGTGCTGTTCCTGTTGCATGGGCCATGCCCACAGCTCAGTCAGGACCATTCACTCACAAGAGCCCAAGCATTGGGGTGAAAACTCCTTTTTTTCTTCTCAAATAATAGCACAGACAGATTAGGAAAGTTGGCCAAGGTTGTGGAGAACATGATGATACAGAGTTGATCTCACATAATTGTAACCAAGCACAGGCACCCTGACAATTGACTTTTACACAGTGAAAACCTGGCTGCAGCTCTTGTGATTCACACCTGCCCTGCAATGAGCACCTATTTTCCACTGCTCACAACCCTCTGGTCTTACACATTCTGCCTACGTCTTGTAGTGAGTGTTTCAGTTGACTTAATTATTGTCCTAAGTAAATGTTAACTAGAACTTTATGAGCCATCATGACAGCGAGGATGCAAATTTTTATTAAAGTAGGTTTTGGGGAATAAGTGTTAGAAATTCACAATTCTTTCATTATTTGTTGTGAAATTCATCCATTCTGATGGCATTTCAAGAGCTGTTTAATCCTCATTGCACTAATTTGCTGGTGCAATATGTCACAGACAAAAGATTTGATTTACCAAGACTGAGCAGATGCTTTGTTTGAAATTTCTTATAGAGCCCAGGATTTCAGATGGAGCATAATGGCACTGCAAATGTTAATGCACCTCAATTGATCCTTCCAGCACTGCTCAGCAGTGCAATTCATCCTCTAAGCACAGAATCTTACTTCTAGAAAAAAATGAGTAGAAATGCTTAGATCACATAGACTCCATTAGAAATAGGATGTCCATCTAATAATAGAAAAAAACGTGTGAATTCATCCTGAGGATAAATGGGCACAGATCTATTGAAGCAAGCAGTCTTTTTATGTAAGTGGAGTTGCACATGTTTTCTCCAGGGATCGGTTCAGTCCACTTTGCCTTTGTAGTTTATGCTGAAATTCTTCAAGATAGGAAAAACTTGCAGAGTATTTGCATGTACTAAGTGTCTGGCATAGATCAGAGTCTTTACTTTTCACTTTTGCTAGCAGTACAGTCATTTAAAATTAAAGAAAAAAAATAAAACAAGTAATTAATCCTGTGTGAATGTTCAAACATTCAGTTACTAAGAGTTATTTTCTCCCACTAGACCTTGGACTTCCTCTGTGTATGATCCAAGTAAGCAAGTAAAAGTCCTTTCCAGGAAAATACAATTTTCAAGCACCCTGATTGTGCTATGATACTTGCTCTACCTGAATCTTTTTAGATAACAGGCATCATGCTGCCTTTTGTTTATTTACCTCTGATTGAAGAACAGGGGAACACAGAAGTGGCAGTCAAGGAACATGTTAGAGGTGTGTACACAGTTTGTGATGGTGAGATCAAGCAGAACTTGTAACAGGGAGAATTTACCTCATCACAAAATTCAGCTGTGCTCATAATAAGATTCTCCCTCACAAAGAAAAAAAGAACAATCTGGGAAAAAAGATCTCCTCCATCCCTTGAAAGGACACTGATCTTGTTTTTAAGGTATGGATTGGGACTGGATATTTTTCCGTGGTCTTTTGCAGGCCAGACCAAGATCATCCTGTCTTCTGTGCAAGCTGGCAAGCAACCAGCCAGCTCCACTCCCAAATCTGTGCAGCTCTATTAGTGTGGTGCTGTGTCCATTCCATTAAACCTTCTGAAAGTCCCTAAACCTTTTTTGAAAAAAATCTGGGTAGGCATTCCTCAGAAGAGCACAGTTCAGTATCCAGCCCTGGCACCATTTCACTGGGAGACACTGGAAAAAGTGCTCTGAGCCAGGTTTTGAGAGACTCAGAGCCATCCCAGAGCCCACTGTTGAGGTGCTACTGATCTTTTAAATGCTCCTGCTCAGCTGCAGTCTCTGGTTTTGCCAGGGGGTGTGTGCAGAGCCACTCAAACTCTGACACTGCCTCACAGGGAGGCTGTGAATGAACTCCTGCATTCACCCCTGAGTTCAGGCGTTCTCATTTGGATCTGCTGGAAATCTAATTATTTACACAAACCAACTCGACACTTTTAGGGAGGATCAGTCAGCCCTAGGGTGACTGGGATATTTCCTTAGCTGTGGGAAGGGTGTCCTCCAGACTCCAGTCTAGATGGGATGTTCAAAATTCAAATGCTATCTACAGGGAGAACCCTGGTGAGGAAGGACCTCCTGTCTGGTCGGAGCAAAGTGCCTGTTTTCAGGCTTATTTTTATAATCTGAAAATGCTTTCTCCACAGTTAAGCTGTTCAGGTTCTCTGCAAGGGAGACACAGGGTGAATTCTGCCATGGTTTAGACAAAAATCTGCTCAAGAAGAAAGGCTTGAGTCTGCTTTACATAGCGAGGTAGGTAAAGGTACATGGAAACCCCAGCTTTCAAATCCTTTTAAAATGACATCTAAGAAGACTGCTTCAAAAACATGGCCTTTTTTTTAACCAGACTTTTTAATTAGCATGAATTAAATTTTGGCTTTGCTTGGGTGGGAAGAAGGAATGTAAAGGCAATTCTTGGGTATCATCATGCAATAAGTACCTCTGGAGAGGGCTGCACTCAGTTCCAAAGAGGCATGCACTTGAGAGCTCATAGGCCATACTTCCAAATTGTATTACAAGCTGGGTTTTAATTTTCTTCTAATTCTAAGGCAGGAAGATCAACAAGACAGTTATTTGCAGGAGATATTGGGCATAGAATCTCATTTAGAAATATTTATCTGATCTCCTTATGCTTCTTTAACAACGGGGCTCATGGGGTTGAAGAAGTCTATGAAATGAGCTGTTTTTGTGGAGAAAAGGCAGTGCTGCCTCTTGGCTTTTCTTCCCCAGGGAGGCTGTTGTCCTCCCTGAAGAGCCCAGCACTGCACAGGGAACTGCAGGGAGCTGCATATCTTAGAGGGAGGGTGGTGGGGGGCAGAACCAGCCAAATTTTTTGCTTCAGCATAGCCTGGAAGCAGCTATGCTGAAGCAAAAAATGGGAAACACAGGCTGTGGCTGGCCACACCTGGAGAGGCCAGCAGCACCCGGAGAAACCACGGCGAGCTGCAGCAGTGCCTCCTCCCTGCCCCTGTGCCAGTGCAGGGACTCAGTGCAGTTTCCTGCCTTCCCCCGGTGGCTGCAGCTCTGCCATTGTCATTCTGCTGCAGTCCTGCATGCCATCGGAATTCATTTGTCATATTCCAGGAACTGGAATCCATCAAAGCCTATTCACTGGCCTTTTAATTACTGTTAGATTAGCATTTTAAGATATGGGTAAATTCCCAAGTCTAACTTTGTTTAAAGGTGCATATTCAATACAGTAGCCAGGAAATCGTGTATTCTCATGTACTTATTACCTTAGTAATGTAATGCTGTGAGGGAAAAAGGCAGATAATACTTCCGACAAATATTCAATGTTATTTGTATAGCTCCTGTCTGTGAATTTAAACAGAAAATCATTCCTCATGCCTCGCCATGAAACACACACAAATTTCTTCTGTGGCTTTCATGTTTCATTAAAGCTTTGTATGTGGAGGAGAAGAAAATCTAAATTGCTACTTAATTAAAGGGATACTGTCAGATTAAATATATATTTTGAAGAAATGAACTTCGCTTTTTACCTGGGTTGTCAGTAACACCTAGGATTATTAAAAATGAAATATTTTTTAACATCTAATATACTTCTCACCATTTATCAAGCTGTGTCTTTTCTCCTTGGCTGGTGAAACTAAAACAGTCTCTTGCTTTTCCCTGTAGTCAGCTCCATTGTCTGGATCCTATTAGCTAACCCAATATTGGAGAGCTTTAGGTTGTAAATACCAGGAGGTGAAGCTTACATCTAAACCAAAAAAAAAGAAAATGTATGGCTCTTTCTTTATTCCATTAAAATATTTCTCTAGAGCTGGACATAATGTAATATACTCTCCTTTAATCAGGTTTTCATCACCACACAGCATGTGCAGAGTGGGTTAAATCCTGGAAAGTGCTGAGCAGTGTGGTGAATGTGCCTTCCCCTCTCACTGAAGGCCAAAGGTTCTAAAGGTGCTCAATTGCACGGAAAGGGGTCACACATCTCTGTCCCCCTGTTTGGAAACTGCAGCCCAGTCCCACTCTGTGAGCTACTGACTCTTGTGGTAAGGATTTAAATTAGGAGCAGGGCAGGATTGGAAGATATGTGGGTACGTCTGACAAGTGAAAATGAGAAGTGGTGTGGAGCCCCTCCAGCACCTTGGCTTTCCTAGAACATCTGCAATGTCCTGTGTAGAGGGGCAGACAAAATCTTACCCAGGCAGGTACCAGCTGCAGCTGTAGAGGAGGCTGAATTCTGCTTGAGTGGCTTTGTCATTGATTTAACAGGACCTGGAGAAAGAGGATAGAGAAGGTGTGTGGTATGGGTTAATATTATTATATTTGGAAATAATAATGCATTCAGCAATCCCAGAACTCTGCAATATCAGAAAGGGCATTATTTACAAAATGGCCCTATCTACATACACCAGTGAAAGCTCGTTTTGGAGTTTCATATTAATGCACATTAGCATCCTCATGAACCTATCTGATAATACTTATACATGGAGACTTAAGCTCCTTAAGCAATGTTCACACCTCCATGAAAAATAATACAGTTAAGTTCTTCCTTTAAATAAACTTTCTGAGCAAGTCTATTAACAGTTATCTGCTATCTGCCACAAGGGGAAACGTAGACAGTTCTGTAGTGTCTTATAAATCTACAGCTGCTGAGTATTAGGTAGTAAATTAAATGAGAAGCCAGAGCTCCTTTCACTGGATCCTTCTACTTCATTTTACCATGTGGGAATGTTTGAGTCCTGAGGAAACAATCTGCATCCCCAAGGGATATGTTCCAGCATTCTGAAAAATAAGTCTCCTATGTAAAAGCATTTTAGAATGCTTTTGTAGGAAAGATTTACCATGGCCTGGGCATATAAAAGCCTGCCTTGGTGTTGTAGTGTTGTATCATTTTAAGATGAGTTTGTGCATAGCGAGATCACTCACACAATCTGACTTCAAATAGCTGGAGATGTCCACAGGCTTCAATAGCAAACAATAGCCTGTGGTTTGGCTGCTGCTTGAGGGTTGAGCAACTGGAGCTCAATTCCCAGGTCAACTATTTCCTCTGACTGTGAGCAATTCACTTCATCTTTCCCTGCTCCACAGTCCCCTCTCATTAAGGGTGGAGAGGGGGGTGAAGGAATATATTCCTGGCATGGCCAGGCATCTCCACAGTGGAAACCAGAAGAGTCACTTTGGGGACAGAAGTTCTGGACAGTGCTGTGGAAGCTGATGGGAAATTCTGTCTGCTATGAAATGCTATCACATCATTAAAAAACAAGCTCTAAAAAAGGGCTTTCATTGTAAATTAAGCCCCACAGACTTTTTGTTTTGTGTTTGATGCATTTGTATGGAATCTGACCATTTTCATCCCATTTATTGCCACATAAACTTTCCACAGTGGCAGTGGAATTTCATATGAATAAAAAAACCAGCCTCAACAACTGGAGGATTTGGATTCTAACCATAAAAGTTAAGTTAGCCGGATTTATAATATGCCATAATCAAGTAAAAATACATAAACAGGGAATCAGACATGTACAGAACACGGATAATTCCTTTTTAGGATTTAGCATATGGCCAGCAGCTGGCAGATCCCTGTGAAACTGAATGATAACGTAGACATCCTCTGCTGCACGTTCCTGGGTGACAAGAACTGGTAGGAAGGAATAGACTGGCCATTCATAATCTTTATTTTATTTAGTGAGACTTTTATTTCTGTTTTGAAACGGAGAAGGAAGACATGTAAAGACAGAAGCTTCCTGAAAGTATAAGCCTCTATAAATGACAGCAATGGGAAAAATAGGCTTTTATTTTCTTTCAAAGAACATAAAATTAAACAGAACTTTCCAGCATATGTTAGTATTCATAACTCTTGCAGACCATGCATCAGAAGACTTGTGATGATTATTAGTGCTTTGTATTGCGGTAGGTCCTAGAGATCAGGGTTCTATTGTGCTGGTTGCTCATAATTAGAGATTGTGTACTCCCTGGAGTAGTGACTATCTCAATAAACAAGACAAAGGATGAGAAAAAGGAAGTGGTATTGTTCTCACTGCACAAACAGTGCACTGAGAAACTGGCAAATTAAATCATTTGCCCAAGTTCATGCGAGATTTGGCAGAATTTGGCAGGCAAAGCTTCTTGTTTTGTTTGACATGTAGGTATTTAGTGGATTGATCCCGTTCTGCAAAAGAAGGAAAGCATGGTTTTAAATGTCAAAAAATTTCAGATTTAAGTAGATGTCAGGTCTTTATTTTTGAAAATTTTGGTTTTCTTTTCAAGTCCCCCAGTTTATTTCCATCCACCTTTCTCTTTAAAAAGAGATGAGTAGGAAAACTAGGAGAGGAAAGAGTTGAAAGGCCTAGTGAGGAAAAACAATAAATCAAAATTCTAATTAAAACAACACAGCCTTCCCATAGTTTCCAGCTTCATTTAAAAACTCAGAAAATTGGTCAATGTGAAAAAAACCATTCATTTCATGAGAGACAGAAATAATTTGCTCTCTTATTTCCCCTTTCTTCCCCACATACTCAGTGAAAGTCCCCAAACCCAGTCTGAGAGGAAGCCAGCAGAAATATCTGGCCATTCACCCATGAGGCTGCCCAGGGCACTCTGCACTTTGCCTTGACAGTTCCTACTCATCCGGGTGAGCTCCCCTGCCCAAACTGGCAGGGTGGGACAAGTGCTGGATGGAGTCAGGATGGTGCCAGAGCTCTCAGGACACTTGGATATGTGAAGGGTTGTGCTGCAGATCTGGGGTAAGGTGAGGGTTTGGGAACTGAGGGTCTGAGCTGGGACTTGCAGCACCAGGAACATTCCAAGAGGAATGGCTGTGACAGAAAATCTGTGATCCTGAGCTCTTGTGCCTTGTGGGATTTCAAACCCATAATTCTGTCTTTTCCCTATCTGTGGCAGGAAGCCTAAAGTAGGCTTCTGATGGCAATTTCCTGCTGTATCTGCACCAGTCAAAACCTGCCCTTTGGCTGCAGAGCTCTCAGGAGCTTATTTCACACTTCCAATTATTCATGGGATGTAAAGAGTCCAGAACACCATCAGGAACTTCTTGTTTATGCTTTTAAACATGAACACATGGAAGAAAGATGCTGGATGCACAAGGGAAGGGTCCCTTCTTCCATCCCTTGACCCATCCTGTCTCTCCTTATCACATTGGAGGCAAATAATGCATTTTTTTTTTCTTCTTATCCTTGTTTCTTAGTGCTAGGATCCCTGTAGAATGACTCCTGTGCTCATACTGAGGTGAAGGGTTTCCCCCTAAATGCAGGGTTGGGGGTCCTTGGACATCGTCCTGGAATGTCCTGTGACATCGACAAGTTTTAAATATGTTCTGAGACCTCCCATCATTTGAATGATAATGATGTAACATTTTTATAACACTTAACAACTTCAAAACCCGAAGGAAAAGCAAGAAAATTAACAAAACAAAACCCCTTGCTCAAACCTAGTACTTTTTAGAACACTAAGTTGCCATAACAACTTGATGCAAAAATCTTTGGTGGCAACTTTGTACTTGGTCCTATTGAGGCTAAAATAACCTTACTCTTGTGTTAATACTTAGCCAGCATAGTAAATACTATTGGTTACAGAAAATTAAAACTTTTAAATAGTGAAACTACTTTTACTGAAGTAAAAGAAACCTCTTAAATCTAAGTGTTTTTCTTCTTTTAAAAAAGCATAATTTGTCAGACATTAAAATAACAAAAGGTCTTTGAAAAAGGATTATGGTTTCTGATGTTTCACTACGAGAATGGATTTACTTTATATCCTACTGATGTTGTAATCTTGAATTCTGAGGTAATGTTTTAGCCCTTTCTTTTCACATAAATAAAGATTTCAATGATAGCACTTCATTTCTTCTGTAGAACTTTCCTTTATTTTTCAAACTACTCATTTTCTCTCGCTTAAACCATTTCATCAGAATAACATACAAATTGGATGCAGTGCTTATTAGGAGGAGGGGAACAGTTAGAATGGCAAAGCATTTCAAATCAACACACTGCTGACTGTGAGGTAGATCTTAAATAAAGAATTTCCATATTCCTTATTGCTTATATGTTTTCCTCCACAATATACTTTTAAAAGAAGTCTTATTTTTAAGATTTCCCTGCAAAACATGAAGGTGCATTTTTTTCAGCATCTTGTGGGGTATTTTTTATATTTTAAAGTCACTTGAACTTTCATTGCTATGGAGCATAAACAATTGTTTTCCATCAGTACTAAGCACTGAGTATTAAGACTCAAAAAGCATATTTTAGCATGGTAACAAAACATTTGCTAATCAGACTGACTTCATCCCTCCTTGAAAAATTTCTCTTTGGGCTCCATAGGTTTTAATTAACACTAAGTGTCTTTAAAGAGTTGCAAATTCCCACCCTCTCTGAAAGGAAATCCACTCTTTGCACACAATTGGGCTGCTTTTTGGGGTTGTTTATTATCTTATAGCAGGGTGAGTGGTAGATACAGCAGAGCATCTTTAAAAAGATAATTGTTTACTGCCAGGGGAACAAAGAATGCTCAGGGAGGCTCAATTTCCCTGCAGCAACTTCATTATTATTATTAGCTTGCTTTCCAAATAGGGACCATTCTCCTGACTCTCACCCTACAACCTGCCTTTGAAAGTATAGAAAAAGTGGTGTTTATAAACCAGATTTCTTTTTTTCTTTAATTTGTATAGTGGAGTGAAGGCCAAAGACTCTTCCGCTCCAGCAGAACCAGCAGGGAGGAAATACAAGTAGTAATTACCTTAAACAAGCAGGAGATAAAGGCAGCCGCCCCTCCAGCCGGGTGCTTGGAGGTACAGGGAGAGGTTGAGGTGTCAGCACTCACAGCCCACAGCAACTGGCTGGAAATCTGGCATCCCCCTGCTTCTCCAGCCTTCTCCTGTGTGCAGGAGTCCTGGCTGGGATGCTGCAGGACACTGGTCTCCAGACCCAGTGGATGGCTTTGTTCAGGTGAGCAATCCCACTGATGGGAAAGGTGTCCTCGAATGAGAAATGACAAAGCATCCTGAAAATCAGTTGTGGAGAAGATAGAGTTGGGTTCAATCCTCTCAGAATAATTCTCTGTAGAAGTTTTCAGTCACTTAGTTTTCTTGTGTCTTCTTTTTTTTTTTTTCTTGAATAAAGATAAAATTGACTTTCATTTTATATTTCAGCACAAAATATCCTTCTTTCCTTTTTCCCTGTCTTCCTAGACACAGCTCCTCTGCTATGGGGAGTTTGCTGACAAAAGCAAAGTCACCACAAAGGACATGGGGAGGAGATGGGCTGGGAGGTTTGACATGGAGTTTGTGATGTCTGTGGGTTCAGTGCAGAAAAAAGCATATTCCTTAAAAATGGTGAAGAGACCAGCTGGGCCCCACTCATGGCCTTGCTGCCTCCTGCAGCCCCCACCATGGGCCCTTCTGGACAGTCATGTCCTGGCTGTGGCCATCACAGGTGGGATGGGGCAGCACGGGCTGTGCTGGAAGGAATTGGACCTGGATGAGTTGTCCCATTAATAGGATTTGCTTTGGAGGTTCCCACCCCAAACAGCCAGATCTTCATTGGCCTCTTGAGATGTGTGGCAGATTTATTTCTACTAATGTTTTAGGTACTGAGTGTATCTAGTGTACTTATTGCTCCTAATTAATGTGAGAATAAGGAATCAAAGAGGGCATTCCTCCAATGAGTTGTTTTTGAAGAGCGACAAATTAATCCCCTTGGATATGGCTGAAGCCAGGGAAGATCTTTTTGTTCCTCTGACAAACTGCAGCAATTAGACTTCCAAAACTCTGCTCACGATAAATAGATTTTGATACTTATTTATTCCCTTTTTGTAGGCCCAAATCCTGTGCCTTGCATCCTTCAGCCACAGGTCCTTGCAGGTAACTGGAGATGTTGAGCTGTGTTTCCATATGTCAGGACCTGTGTGAACACACTTGTGTAAGACTTTTGTCAGGGGTTGCACAGAGCCATTTAAATGCAAATTTTGTTAGACTTTTCCTTAAGTTCTTGTGAGTTTTGGACCAAATCCTCAGTTTGTTCCTCTGTGTTTTCCAGGCCCCATTTGCTCGCAGAGTTACCCGTGTTCGCTTTCCCTGAACGTACATTTTGCAAGGAAAATTTTGATGGCTGGGTGTTCTAGTCTGGCTGTCTGTAATTGCCCAGTGACATTCCAAGGGGATATTTGTAATCTGCTTTAATAAGGATCAGGTGGCGTTCACCAGAACTCGCTCAGACTCCATGGGTGCAACTTTAAATCTCCACGGGCTCACGAGTGAGGGAGCTGGGACAGCCCTTGGGCGTGATAAGCCAGAGATGAGACTCTGACAGCCCCTTTTGCTGATGGGGGCTGGAGATAAGGGACTGGGAGATTTCCAGTCGGAATTGTTTCTCCAGGGCCTGATGCTGGGCGAGGGATGAGGGTGGTGGGGAAGGCGTGGGAGAGCAGGGGCTGATTCAATGCTATCAGCCTGGAACAGACCCCGCGGGGCTCCTGCACCTGCTGGCCCCGCTCCTTTGTGCCAGAGCCACGTCCTGCCCGACACCCCCGTACCCCGGGGTGACAGAACCCGCTGACAGAGGGTCCTCCCACCACAGGGTAATCCTCAGTCCCTGGCTGTTTATTCAGGCGGCTGCGAGGGAGCAGCAGCTGCTGCTGGTGGCCACGGACGAGCAGCTGGAGGCAGCCACGGCTCACGCTGAGCGAGGGTGGAAGCTGGGTTTTCCCCCCGTGCCTTGTGTCTGCTGTGGGCTTTTGGTGTTTAAAAGTCTTTTCTGTGGTGCTGTAGATGACCCCTATGTTGCCCTTAAATTTGCACCTAGCTAAATTTAGCATCCTTACGGATTTTACCACCCAATTGAAGGTACAGCCCTAGCGCGCTCAAGGGGAGAAAGGCAACATTTATGTTTCACTGCAGCCTTTCATGGCAAAATAAAATAAAGTAATATCTTTCTGCAGTGCTCAGCTTCAGAAAAAGTGGTATTTTCACAGGCCTTTTTTCGTGGGATATCAGAGCTTTTTCAAATGGGAGCAGGCTGTAAATAGCTGTGAAAAATGGTTGAGAAGGGGAATTTTGACAAAGCAGTTTATGACTCAGGATGCCATGTGAATGCAGACACGGATATATGTTTGTTGATTTTTATCTCATATAATACAATTTAATAGTTGGGTTTTTTTGTACCCCCAATTAATGGGGAGCTCTAAAACTGAACTCTGTAGTGAAATTCTAGAGCTGGAAGAGTCATGCTATCTTAAGCTGAGGCTGTATTCTACTCAGTGCTTTTTGAAAGTTTTGGGGCCAAATCTGAGCTGTTCAGCCCAGGAAACCAAGGTAAATGTTGAGGCCAGGGTGGTGTGGTTGTGTTGATGTCATGTAGTGCTCAAAAGGGAAATTGAGACGTCAGAAGGGAAGGAAACTGGTTTTCAAGCCCAAGGAACCAGTGAGGCACAGATGGGAGGTCTAGTGGTGTTACTGAGGGAGGAGTGTCAGAGACAGTGGGGATAGCCAGGTGGTGAAAGGCACACTCCAGAGACACACATGAACCCTTGTTCTTGTTCCATACTTAAAGGAAATAATTTGCGAGACTTCTAGAAGCATATTTTTAAGTAAAACTCCAAAATATCAAACATGCCATATAGTCTTGGAGGCAGAGAAGGCTGCAGTGTCCCTGGACCCAAAGCTGAACAGAACCAGCTGTCATCTCTTTGATTTCTCACTCTCGCTATCCCAAGCCCACATCGATTTTCACCAAGATATGATATAGAGAGGGTTGCACAAATCAAGATATTTCTTTGCGTCTTTCTGCTCCTTCCCACCTGTGGCTGCTGTGGTTCACACTGGCCCTGCCTTTCCCTTGGCACAAACCCTCGCTGCTGCAGCACAGGGCTCGACTGCAGCGCAGGCACTTATCACTTTATTTTCTCCTGTGAGCACGGAGTGGGAATGTCTCATCTGGTGTGTTGAGCTCAGATCTAAGTGCTAAAATGTTTACTGCTCCCAATCCACCCAGCAGGATGCTCTGAGAGAAAGAGGGGGTTGTGAGCCTGCTGCTGATGGAACTGTCCACCTCACAGGGCTTACGGGGAAGCCACGCAGGATCTCAATCATTAGGCTTTTAATTATTTTAAGGGACTTGTTCCACAAGTACTTCAGATGCTTTTCTATTAACATTTGACAACATCTCAGCAATTGAAATATATTTAGTGAGATTGCAGCATTAAGATTACTGTCCAAGAACTTCTGATCGAATTCTGCTTTCCCTAATTAATGCATTCCAGCACCTCCTTAATGACATTCATTTCAACAAATAATTTCTGTTCTTCTCTAATGATATACACCATACTTAGCACTAGAGTACAGATAAATACATATATGTTTTTGCTATTCTACAGGAAAAATCCATATGCTCTGGATAATGAAGGTTAAGTGACAATTTTTCTTTACAACCACTCATGTCTTACAGTCTGTGAACCGAAAACTGGATTAACCTTTAATTACCCCCCATGATCTCTCAACCCTGAAACAACATTACCACTCCTCCTGGTGTTATTTGCATACAGCATTTAATGAGAGAAACATCTGTTTGCATATTTCATATCATTAATATTATGCAGATTAGGTGAGTTTTCATGTTGTAATGGGCAATTGTGCAGAAATCTCCTTTTCTTTCGTTTTTGGTTTATTTCTCTCCTCCAAACAATTTGCTCTGACATGTATTAATTAGAAAAAGTGCTGCCTGGTGCCACTAGCCTTGCATATATAATGCACAGGTGTTATGTGATCTGAATGTCACTATGGCAATCTCCTGATGAATTTACGAAATACTCAATATCTGGCTTGATGCTGTTGGCAAACCTGTTGATATAGTCTGAGGCAAATGTACTCTTTTAACAAAATGTGTTATTATGGCTGAAAATTAAATGAATATAAGTAAAATTGCTAACAGGGTTTATTATTTTTTTTTAATATACTGACTACATTTATAAAAATTTGTTCTTTCTAATAAGATAAAATATATTCCTTAGGTACCTGATCCGACAGCCATTTGACTGACTGGAATCTAGCTTAGATTGCTATCTGTGTCTGTTCTGTTCTGAAATGTTTCTTATGGCCGTGCAGTGAAATCTTTACTTTGTACGAAGCCAAGACCATTGAAAACTTGTGGGCCACTGCTTTCAGTCAGTGCATAAACCTGAGGTCTGGGAGAAGCTCCTTGTTTTTCTTGAGAAGTAAGGAGAATTTTCCATTTTGTTTTGCTCAAATCTTGTTTTCTTGAACGTATTTCTGGGAAGAGTTTAAGCCATTGCTGATATTAGGGAAAAAAGGGTGGGGGGAGTAGGGATTGAACTGTGGACAAAAAATTATAGGGGGGAACAGGGTATTGATTTCTAGTTTTCTACTTAAAATTTCCTAAGTCCCAGATGTCACAATTTGCTGAATGTTAGAGCCAGCCCAAGGTGTGTGTCACGTCCTGGATACATTCCCAGTAAACAAGGTATGTTATCTTTAAAATTGGACTTTTACAAGCAAAGCTGAGGATTTGGTTAGACATTATTCCTGTGCTGGTTTTGTTATTTTCTGAGGGAATTTCCACTAATACAAAAGCAGAAATTATTTCCTGCAGAGAGATCTGCAGAATGTTTTTCATAAGTCCTAAATTTGTCTAACTCATCACAAATTGCTTAAATTGCCCTTTTGTGCTGCTGAGACAATGCCAGTGACTACTGAAAATTCACAAAACTTCCTTAGCTAGGCTTTTATTTGCATAAAGGTGAGTCTAGAGCAGCATGGAATTAACTTCATTGCCCAAAAGGACACCTGAGCTATATTTATCTCCAAAACTGTTCCTCTGTTGAAAAGAATTGGTTTGGTTTCTGTGGAACACAGGGTTCCTACAAATTGCTTGGACTAGAGTGTAGAAACAAAACAGTGTACACATTTAGGACTAACTTCTATATGGAGACAACCCATGGTCCTAATTGTCAAAGGCCAGCCAAATTTCAGTGAGGAATAAAATAGAAATTTGAATAACCTACAGGACTATCTGCATACCAAAAAGTCAGTGTGTTATGGAAAAATGGGATTACTCTCTAAAAGGGGTGTTTATATAAGGATGACTTTCTTCAAAATATTTGTGGTGATCCATGCCTCAGTAGCATGGGATTAGCTGTGCCCACCTATTCCCAAAATAAAAGAGATACCATAGGTAATACATACCCTGTGACAAAATGAAGATTAAATATGACTGAAAAGTATACTTTTTTCCCTGCTTGTGCTGCAAAATAATAATATGCTTCACTTCTAATTAATGACATAAATTCGATAGGAAAAATTTGCAGAATGTTGCCTTTTCTGATGGGAATTATTTTCATGATCACTTACATGCTTTGTGAGAACATGTTCATTTAAAGGAGATTTTCACAGTTTAAGAGTTGTTTTAAATAAGTAATGCTTTTTTATCTAAAGGTCTGACTTGCAGGTAGGATTACAGTGGTTTTGTACACAAGTTATTGCTTTGGCATCTACCAAGGCTTTTATGCAAAAATAAAAAAAAAATAAATCCTTAATGTATGCAAACTGTTGTGCATGCAAATTGTAGCCCTGTGTGTGGAATTTAGGCATGCAAAGGAGCACAATGCTTCCCACATGGAATTGCTCCTGCTTTGCAAATCATCCCACTCCTGAGCACCTACAGTGCAAGGACCAGCTTACAGAGCCAAGTCATTACTCTGGAATTTAGATTTATTTGGGTACACAGATTGTGCTAGTGGCAATCGAGATTTAGGCTGCCACAAAAACTTCATTTCATAATTCCTTTCATTTCAGGAACTCCTATGCACAAGGAAGGAGCACTTTCCATGGTTAGACAGAGACCTGGAGAAGTGAATGAAATTTGGGGCAAGTTTGCATGAAATCCTGACAGTTTGGGAATAAGACTTGCTATTCCAAAGCTGTATTTTGTATTTCAGCTACACAAGCAAATTTTATGCTGCCAAAAATTTTTTGGATGAAAAAGATTTTATCTTATCATGACAAGCTTTGTTTATGTGATATTATTTAGGTTTTTCAGATATAAAGCAGATGGTCTTAATTCACAACAGTGTACATTTAATGGGTGAGGACTATCTTTGGGACCCTGGAGAGGATTTAGGGAGGCAAAGGGGGCTTTTTTTTTTTTTATTTGCAACAAACTCTTTGTGCATCCCAAGGCGCTGACATTGCCAAGGCAGAGATTCTTCCAACCACTGACTGCAATCCAGTGGCTTCTCAAGTGAAGTAAAAGTTGTTGATTGAGCTAGTTAAGAAATAATCCCCTTGATTGTTCAAGGGCTTTTGTCAACACAAGGTCAAATAAATTTTTGTTGGCGTGGCTCTATTTTCACACATTGAGACCAAGAAAAACAAAACCTGCAAGCGGTGGCTCAGCACTGGCAAAACAATTCTTGCTAAAATCAGCAGCTTCGGTGCCAGAATTTAACTGAATGCCAGGTATTTTTAGTGGGTTTTGTTGGCATTTGATACACGGGTGCACTCTCATGCCAATTCATAGGTGCATTTTCCTCAGAGCAGAGATATCACAGCAATATTTGTACTTTAACATCAAGGAGATTATTTTGGAATTGGTGAAATATTTCTCCAGTTAAACACACTTTTTACCTTGCCTTGCAGCTGTTTGCCTGAAAAGTTCATCTCCATGCAGCAGCTCTGTTTGCATGTGAGTAGAGAAAATCACTAAACAAGAAAAACAAGAATAATATCTGTGTCGTAACTGAGTTTAAATGCAGCACAATTTGTGTTAATAGTGGCTTTTATAGGCCCTATTATGTAGTAAATTAAATTATATCTTTATTCTTGTATCTAAGATAAACAGTAAGTATGTAATATATCAGTAATAGAAAAACTCTTGGCATTTAAGAAAGAATTGAGCTTTAATGTAAGGACGTTTTTATACCTCAGTAATAAATTAACATTTCAAAAGTACTTTAGCCTGCTGAGATGGATCATTCTATGAGTATGGGTAACACCATGGACTCCAATAATTAGTGTAAATTGCCTTTGAATAATACAGAGCTGGGAACAACTTTCAGTGCTTAATGCCCCTTGCAGTACATGATGAAGAGTCCTTAATGGAGCTTGGAAAAACAAGTAATACCTATAAATCAAAGAAGAAAAGCCGTTTTTGATGCATTTGTCTGAGAGTGTGAGTTTTAAACCAAATTGTTAACACTCCTCCCTGCTGAGGGTCATGGATTAGCTAGGGTGGGAGTTTCTTATAGGATCTTTCACACTAACCAGCAGAGGTAGGGGGTTTCAAATACAAGTGTTTTCTTAACCCTAATCCCTGCCTCCCTGACCAGTAGAGCTCTGAATTTCTCTCTAATTAGGTGGAGAATTAGTAGGTGGATAAATGTGTTAGTGGAGGAGGATGAAGTGATTAACTTGCCCCAGACTATGATAGTGAGTTCAAGGAGCTACTGAATTCATTTTGTTTCTAATAACTTTCTCCCTATATTCTGGCAGCACCATGGCAGAGGACTTGCATTTATATCTGTAATCTTACAGCAGTTTATTCTCTTGCCTCATTCTCATGGCTTTATCTGCTATATTTAAACAGCAGTGCAGTATATTTCCCAACATGCCAGCTCACATTTATGTGCAGTATTTAATTATCTCAACAGTTTTGTAACCTAATTTAGATACATTTATGTTACAGTAAGACTGTGTGTGTGAGGAAATATGAATTTTATGGCAGGATAATGAGACTGGAATACTTCCTCCAAGTATTTGCTAACTGTACATCACAAACAAATATCTGCTGCCTTGCTGTGGCTGCCTGCTTGCTGCTCTTTGTTCAGTGTGTGGGGCTGTGCTGTGGCTGAGGAAACACAATTTCACAGCTCTGTAGCCAGATGTGACTCTGCTAAACTGCAGTGGTGACATTTTCTGTCTCTGAAGATGTGTCCCTGTTGACTAAGGAGGGAAGGATTTGTCCTGGTGGAGGGCAGGATCTGCTCCTGCCATCTCTCCCTCAGCAGCCTCTGGCAGGGGACAGGCTCTGGCTTCACCTTGGAAAGTTGGGGTGAGCTTCTGCCCTCTGGCAGGGATGCTGCATCGTCCACTTCCAGCTGACTTTTTATTCTTACTCATGGCCACAACAGTGTCTCAGCTAGCCCAGTGTGTCCCTGTCCTGTGGTCTGCTCAGACCTGTGGATTCTCTTGGCCCCAAAGAATCAAGTGTGCTACTTGCAAAACAAGAAAACCCAGCAGGAAAGGGACAAGATTCCCAAGCTGGCTCAATGTTGTGACTCAGACAAGCTGGGATCTGAGAAACCCTTTCCTGGAATAAAATTCAAGGAGTTTTCCAGGTGTATTCAGAACAAAGGAAGGTGCTAGAAGATGCCACAAATAGGAGTAGATCATAAATGTACCTTTTCTGAGAAAGCAGTCTGACATCTACAACTCATGGCACTGGACACTGACCTTAACCAGTAAGTAAAATTAATTAGTATCTCTCAGAAAACACCTGGTGCTTCGCAGCACATACATTGAAGGGAAGTAAACGTGCCTTGTGGAAATGCCAACCACTGTTGCTGGTTGACTAATCAAAAATAGAGGCTGTAGGACACACCAAATAATCCTTCAGGTTTGCCCAGGGGAAGGGAAGCCTCAGCTGAAGTAACGTTTTCAGACACACCACACTTCAAAAGGGAGCGAGGGAGCATGGATGGTCAGATGTCCAGGAAAAAAAAAAATGGGGTAAGGAAGTAATATTGAAGACAAGGGCAAGTTTCTGTGTTAGAAGGCAGATAGATGTGAGTGTTTGTGTGACATGCAGAGGTGTGTGTAAGGAGATGGGTAGACAGTTATCCTCCAGGACCCCAGTGCACAGGACAAGGATGCTTCAGCTGAAACCTGGAAGGTTTGTTTCAGGGAGTAGCCAAAACTTACTAATAATAGAAGGGTAATGTACTCCTGCCTAGCTAGGATTGAAAGACAAAAACCAAGATCATTTCAAACTCGCAGTGGCTTAGAATTATTGGTGTTAGATGATGGTAATTCTCTCTGCACACACAGAGGGAGCTCCACCACGGCAAACCCCTCTCTGTGAGAGGGCAGGTGGGGCTGGGCCAGGGCTCTGAGGGTCAGCCAGGGTAGCTTGGCTTGCATGACTGAGTCATTAGCCAGGGTATTGTGTGTGTATCCAGGAACTGGGGCAGGCAGGAAATTTAAAGGGAAGTATATTTTCTATGCAGTGCAATCAAAGTGGATTTCACCCTTATCTCAGTTGTTTGCTCCAGTGAGCATCAAGTGCCTGGGGAGAGCAGGGCTGCTGAGGAATCCGAGCCCCCAAAGGGTGCACGGGGGTGGTGCCAAGGTTAGCAGGAACCAGCCCTGTCACTGCCAGGCACAGCCTGTCCCTGGGCTGGTGGGTCCTTGCTAAGTCAAAGGGTCTTTGCAGAGCACTGCAGAGGCACCTTAAGGTTCACCTCTAGAGTGAGAGCCCAGCTGCCTCAATCCCAGGTGTCTGCACAATCCCTGGACTGCACAAGATCCACAAAATGCCAAAAGCAGCATAAGCTCCTGAGACCTTTAGCAACGAATCTTGCCTTGAATGGGCTGCTCTTCTTTCACGCTTCTCTTTCTTCCTGTCCTTTTTGCCTGTAGAAGCCTCTGCCTAAGGGTCTCACTGATAAAACTCCAAGGTACACAATTGGGAAGTAAAACTTTGGGGAGTTTTGGTGTGTTTATGACAGTGGTTTGCAAACGGTGCTGTGGGAGTTCTGAGTAGCAGATAACGATGGGAGCTGGGAGGTGCCAATGCTCAGCTCCTAAAGCAGGTAAAATTCTTTTAGGCAATGACTGGAAGGCTCAACATGTCAGTAGGTGAAACCTGTGTATCAGTTTAGGTTCAGGGTTAGCCCCCAAGAGGGCACTTGCCCGGCCCCAGCCCTCCCCAGGTGGAAGGATTGTCTTTCTAACAAGACAATCAACTGCATCCATACAGTACATAAAAGTCACCCTTCATTAGCCAGGATTATGTTGTCTCTTGATCTTATCAGCTTTTGCTCTGCAAACTGCAAAAGGATGTAGCCTGATGCATGCAGCAAGCCAGGAATCGCCACTGGAAGCAGGAATTTCACTGGCTAAAATCTCTCTGAAGTGACTCTCTACCGAGCTTATCTTCCATTTTTAATGGTGGTAAAAACTTTGCTAAAGCATTGGGAGCCAGAATTTTGCTGGAAAGGTACAATTTTCTTCATTAAAAATGGAAGTCAGTGAGTGATCCTGTTTTCTTTTCTAACTGGCTACCCTACCCCTTGAAATAGTTTTATATATTTAAATGGAGGAGGATGTAAATTGTGCTTCCAAACTATTAAAGCCAATGGCACACATTATAATATGCTGGGAAAAGAAGATAGCTCCGGCCAGTAACTCTTAAGCCTAAATGAGTTTCTCCTAAGAGGAGAACAGCTGCTTAAAGTACATATATTTAAAATTAAATTTCTTTATTACAAGTTACTTAGCGTATTTTGGACTTATATGTTCTCTAGCTTAAATCTTCTTTTTTTTTTTTTTTTTAATTGCACAAAGCTGTGGAAAATAATCGGAAACCCAGTTAGCATTACAAATTGAAAATCAGAAATTATAGAGATGGTTTTTTTCAGGTTCTCAAGCTACATAGGTGTATTAACCCTCATTAGTCATTTTGTGGCAGTGAGAGATTTGAAAACAGAATTCCATTATGGTATTTATGGTCAAAATCTGATATGATCAAATAATAGGTTTCCCAATAGAAATGTCTATGTGCCATGTAGTAAACTTGATAATTGTAAGAATACATTTAATGCAGTAGAACTGAATACCCAACCAGGAGATTAACATTTCTGTTATATAATTACAAGTTCAAGGAGTTCAGCTTCTTATCATACTACAGTAAGTATAGAAAGTAGAAGTGATCCTCTTTAATTTGTAATTATTTAACTGAAATAGAATGTCTCCCAGTCTTATTCTTACTCTTCTACACTGAAGACATTGGTATGCAGAAACCATGCACCAAGGAATAGTACACTATCAGAGTAGGACATGTTTGAGTATTCTTTAAAACCAACTAAGAGAAGTTAATCTCATTGAACTTCTTTTTATTCAACAAAAGAGTTAGATGTTTCCAAGTCTAATGTGACTATAATGTTCATTAAATGGACTTCTTTACACCTTTAAATGGATTAACTGTACATCTTCACAGTCTAATTATTATACATGTCGCTCACAAATCACAGATCTAATTCAAAGCACTATAAAAGCTCTGTTTATGAGCATTAGGAAAGCAGATACAGTGAGAATTGAGTGTGATTTTTATCTGGGTCACATAAAAGAATAAGTGTCATCCACATTAAAGTGTGTACCTTCACTTGTTGAGTTTCCCCTCAACTCTGGTCTGGTGAGAGCCTTCTTTGAAAAGTTAAGCCACTTTGGCATCTCCACTCCCTCGTTTGCCCAGAATCCAAGATGATCCCTGACTAAGATACACCCCCTGCAGATGTGCTGGTCATCATTTCCAGACAATGGCTGTCAGTCAGATAAAGGATGATGTACACTTTTACCAGTATGGGAATAACTGTGATTTGGTGTCTTATCTGAAGTTAGGTTTTCTAATAAGAAGATATTAAGAGTGTTTTTAATGAGCAGGTTTTTAAAGGCAACAAGGTGATTAACTCCCTGGTGCAATCAAGCCTGAACCCTTTAAAAATAGCCTTAATCTATGTTTTTGCCACATGCAAATTGTTGTCAGTCCACAGAAGCCAGTGGAGCTGTGCCAGGCTCTGTGGGCTTGGCTACCAGAGTGGATAGATAGCTGTAAAACAAACTTCACTCCCTGGGCAGAAAGAGCTTATCAAAAGTTTTGGGAACATGATATGACAACATGGTCCTCTGTGAAGATACTACATCTGTAGTGGGAGCAAAAGGCAGATGTTTGCCCAAATTTTCTCATGCTTTCATCTGTAGAAGAAAAAAAGGACATCAAAATAATACTGAAGACATTTGCAGGATGATGTTAGGGCTTTACAATGATGGGCAACAATAGCAAAATTTACATATATTACACAAATATGTATGAGATATATTTCCACTGAATCCTGACATGGCAAAAATATCCTCCTTTCTTGCAGACATGTGCTGGCAGCAGTTGCAAGTCTATAACTATAAGTCTATAGTTTGTGTTTATAGCGTGACACCAGAAATATTTCCCTTTTTCTCTTGATTACAAAACCTTAGATATTCCTGCCACATTTTTCTTATAAGAGTGTGCAGATCCTTGGAATAGATGAGAGTTCAGATAATTACAATTCTCAACTTGAAGACCATCAGTTCCCTGGCCAGGCTCACAGATCCAAGCTCTCTGACCAGTAGTGGTTTGTCTGGTGTTGTGCAAGAAGCAAAGGTAGGGGGTTTTTTTTGCAAGGAAGGATATTACAGTGCAGAAAGCACAGGCATTCTATTACTGTGCAAAAAGCACTGCCATGCTCCAGTATGACAAGGTGGAAAGTGATGAGCCCCTGTGTGCCTCTGGGTCTGAATTTTCTCCTGTGTTTGGACAATACAGGTCTGAATTCACTGGATCATCTAGCAGCTGCTGTGAAGCAAATCACAGAAATGTAAAATGCAGCCTCAGCAGCTCGACTGTGCATCCCCTTTGTGTGCCAGCCACAGCCACAGACCACAGTGTCTGGGCATTCAGGCTTAAATGAGCAGAGACTTTGAAATGGGGAATTTTGCACATAAGGGGAGTTGTTTATTCATTACACAACTACATCCAAGTGAAATGTTGAAATATTTCAATCTGAAAAATATGACTGGAAATAGGCTTTTATGTTCTTGCCCTGCCAGGCTGCCTGCTTCTGTTCTCTATCCTGTGCAAAAGCGCTTCAGTTCATAAAATAAATACCTACCTGCAGCTCTTTCTGCACCATAGGGCTCCCCCGACCCCAGATATTGTCATGTTTTCTGCAGTGATTTTAAGTAAATGTTTGCTCTTCTTTCCACGTGTGCCTCCGTGTCCCGAGCACCGGTGGCAGCTGTGTCAGGTGGGATGAGAACCAGGTGTTCCCCCAAAATTATTCACTTATTTGCAGACACGAGGGCTGCACCATCCATAGGAGCCATTTGGCAGTGATTTACCTGCTGCTGCAGCTGCTCCCTGCCTGAGGGGGCTGAGCTGCTCAGGCTCCTGGGGCCAGCACTTGAGTACCTCGATTTGGTATCAGAACATTTGGACACCCTGCTCTGTCATTTCAGTGAGAACCAGAAAGCTCTAAGCCTTTTCCAGTGTCTAAATCTATTGCAATGACTTAGCTGAGGAGGTTTCCAAGAGGTTTTTCTTGCCTGAGGTCTGAAGATGCCACTTCCAAACTGTTCACATTGCCACAGATTTCCACTGTAGGGGTGCACCTCAGCCTGAGACACTCGTCTCACCAAGGTACAGCAACATGCTTGTGTGGAGCTTTGCACTTCAGTAAAAAGTTGTTCCCACAGGTAAATTTTGTGAATTTGTGTAGCAATGTATTATCTCTTTAAAAGTATTACTGTTATATTGGCATCAGGATAAAGTATCACAAAGCTTAGTGAGCTGGATCTTGACGAAGGGCAGAGAGTATTTTTAGTTTCACTGCTGTATATATTAACAAATATCTGGATACATTTCCAACCTGCTGGCTGTTCCCTTGACACCTCAACTGAGGGAAATCCAATTCTTGCTCACTGTGCTCCTACAGATGCATGGTGTGTGGCTGGGGACTGCTGTAATTGCAGTGGATTGGATTTTAAATGCATGGGGTTTTGGCAGGGAAGCAGCAGCACAAGGAATTAATTTTTTAGTGCTCTTGTTCTGTTTCACTCTGCCACGTTTTTTGTCTGTACCCACTTTGAAACAAGTGGGTTTTAATTCATTTTTCCTCAAATATTTTAAAGGATTTTTCTAAAACAAAACAAAAAGCCATAAACAACTGCCATAGACAGCAAAGTTTCCTATTAGGGTGAGCCAGTTTAGAAAAAATGGCCTGTCTTTCTAAGTCTGCAGTCTGATTTTCTATTTTTTTTTTTCCCATGTGATACATTTTTACTTAGCTAAGTAAGCAAAGAGATTCTCAGGTGAAGAAGTTTATTCCTTTCTGTGAGTAAGGATCGGGGTCCAGGAAGGTGGAACCTCTGCTGACAATGGAAGTCTCTTGCAGAGATCAAGACTGAGGGGAAAAGAGCAGAGGGTCTAGAGAAACCCAGGAGAGATTTAGTTAAAAATATATCTAAGGGAAAATAAAAATACACTGTGGTGTGTTTGTTTTGGTTTTGGTTTTTGGGGTTTTTTTTTTGGGGAGGGGGTTATTTTTGAGCTGAAATTTCCATGAGAAATTTGTAGGGTTGTGGTTTGTATGTTTTACTAAGATCATGGAAGGGTTGTTCACCCTTCAAACAAGTTTCAATTCTAGTTTTCTGCATGTGGCAAAATCTGGAAATATTTGAAGCAACTTTGGAGAGAAACAAGATCTCTTTTCCTGTGAATTCTCAGTAATTCAGGCTCTGGAGCTCTGTGCTATAAGGTAACTTAGATTGTCATCCTCATCTTTTTTCCCCTGCAAAGACCTTTGACCTGCCCAGGTCTTCCCAGTGTCCAGATCTCTTTCTTGAGGAAGGATAAATTAGGTCAGCTTGTAGAAGATGGTCAGAAATGTTTCTTTGCTGTTCACACTCTCTGGTCTTTTAAGGAGTTAAATGAGTGTCAGTTGAAGTGCTGACTGTGTAATGTGCTTATCACTGGAGTATCTGTTCTGGAACAATGTATAGGAATAATCTGGTTTTTTCCCCTATACAAATCCTGTCTTAAAAATATAATTCCCAGGTCACTTCTGCTCTACAGGATTCTGGCCCTGCCCCTGGCCCTGCTAGCCCAGCATGTGTCTTTATGATCAAAATTCAAACACAGTTGCACCAACAGTTAAGTAACTTGGATCCTACATTTGTAACTGATCTCAGCAGAGATGTCAATTCAAATAATATTACACGAGGCTACCCACAAGACTAAGCTAGCACAGAGCTGATGCTCCAAGTCAAGCCTGGGCTTGTTGTCTGCTACCTGACAAAGCTGAAAAAAAAGATGAATACTAAATGTAAGGTAACTCCATTAACTCTTTCTTTCCCTGAAGGCAGGTTCAATAGTTTTGAGTGCTGGGAGGCCTGCTTGCAGTCACAGTGAATGTTTCATTCTGACTCATCACTGGATGTGTTCAAGCTGTTTGGGGAGCAGAGGCATCTGAAATCATTATGCACTTTGGGAAATTCTGATCTTAACTTGTGCTGGGTTTTTCTATATTTCACCCAAAGTTTCCTATGGTATTGAAAGTGAGGGGGAAAAAAGGGAAAACACTTTTCTACTGGGAACTTTAATACCAACTAATAAAAACAAAGTTTCTTAGAGCAGTGCAGGTGGAGAATAGACATAGTGTCAAGGACAACTGAGGGAGGACTTCTTCCTCTGTGGTAGTTATAGAAAGTCTCAAAATATTTGGCATTCCTGAGCCACCTGCTCCTGCTGGGGCTGGGAAGTTGTTTCATCCTCAGTACTGATTGTACAGGACCTAAGGGTAGCAACTAAATACAGAACACTTTCTTCTGTTGTCTGACAAGCAAAAGAACCACCAGTTCTCTCTTTGTAAATAACAGACTGTGCAGCTCAAATACATTTGTGTTTCTTGCTGACAAAACCTGGGGTTTATGGGTCTGTCTTAGAGCTGCTAATCTCAGAGATTTCTGACTGTGTGACATCAGTTCTCCCACTGGCCTCCAAGGCAAAAGAAATGGAAAGAGTGTGTGAACATTTCTGGTTGAGGAGACAGGCAACAAACAAGGAAATCTTGATTATTGTTTCCTTAATTATAAGACAGAAATGGAGAACTACTGTTATGGTTCTTTTGCAAGATAATCTGGTTCCTATCACACTTTAGTCTTGTTTTGCAGCTCTGGCTAAGGAGTGTCCAAAACCCTGTGAATCTTTGCCTTGTGGTCTCTCTCCAGCACAGTGGCTGGTTGGATACAGGTTGCTGGGTTTTGTTTTTTCTTCCATTTTCTGTATCAGGATGAGCTGCCTTCTAGCTGTTTTGTCAACAGTGCATTTTTCAATGGAGATTTGCATCTTGATATGCTAATTGCCTTGATAAAATGTTTTATCATTTGGATTCTACTCCAAAATGTCAGAAAAGGTTTCTCTCCTGCCAGAGAAACCTCCCATGCAAGGTAGAAAATTCTTTTCAGGTGAGAAGATTTTATAAAATCCCAGGATGACTCTTTATAATTTCTTTCGGATCCTGAATTTTTGGAATAAAGCAATATAAATGCCTACTCTCTGCTGGACCAATGTCAGCATGAGCTGAATGGCAGATTCCAGGGAACTGGGAATCAGTTAATTTTGGTGTGTTTCTTTGAAAAGCCTAATACAACTGACAGGCACACTTACAAGGGACTCCGAATTTAAAGTTATTTAAAATGCTTGGGTGAAGACTTTGATTTATTAATTACTTTTCTGTTTTTTACTGAGCATGAAACAGTCAGTGCAAGCCTAGTGACTCATGGATGCCTTCAAAAAGCTTCAGGCTCAGTTTCAGAGTTCTGTAGCAGCTTCCTCTGAGTCTGTGCTTGTTGACTTGTTGGGGTTTCATGAGTTTTTGGAAAGGACTCAGAAGATTTCAAGTTCCCCCATCAGGGTGCAGGATATTTTCTAAAGAACCTATTGATACCTGTAGGTATCCAAAGACCTTTATCAAAGCTGCCTCCTAACCAGTGCCAGGACATCAAGAAGCTGCACCAGGTCTGTCCAGCTGCTGTCTGACTATAATGGAGAGCTCTGGCTAGAAGTTGTATCCTAAGGAATAAAATCAAGGTTTTTTCAGTGTACCCCATGATGTTACAGCTGCTGGCAGTACTTTGGGTTTCAAAAGTGAGAAACATATTCCACTTCTTTCTCTGATTGTGTGCAACATGCCAGTTTTTGAAAATATTATATTGTTGGTGGGTTATGGGAGCATTGAGAGTCTCCAGAGATTATAGCTGATCTAGCAGATGCTGAATATACAATCTGTGCCACAGAGATGTAAATCTAATTGAAAAAAAAAAAAAAAAAAGGAAAACTTTCTTTTCAGTCTGGAA
>VZTR01004403.1:974835-1059785 GCA_013400775.1 Chaetops frenatus
ATTAAAAAAAAAAAAAAAAAAAGGAAATCTTTATCTTCAGTCTAGCACAAAGAAATGAAGAAATATGGGCAAGATCTGCAGCAGAACTGCTGCTCCTCAAGTCTGTAACTTTAACCAAAAGAGCACCTTTCAGTGCTTTGAGAGTCCTGTATGAGCTGGATAGCACACCTGGGTGTGTCCCTGGTCTGTGTTCAGAGCAAAGACACAGTGATGTGATGGTGCACAGGGATGCACCACACCACTCCTTGATGAGAAAGAAAAACCTGCAGCCTTTGCTAAACAGCAGGTCTGGGTGGCACACAGAAAATTATGGAGCACAGTCACTTGCAGCCAGGAAATTGGTCTTGCTGGGGGGCTCAGGGTTTGATTTATGGTGCCCCTGAGTCAGGTTTCCTAATTATTATTGGAACAGGCTCCTGGGATGGACTGGGGGTGGGGGAACAGTGCTCAAGAGCCAGAGGCACAGCAGGGTGGTGGTGGGCACTCCCCTGGCCCACCCTGCCCTTGGCTGGGCTGACAATCCCAGAGCATCCCCTCTCCTCCAGACCCTCCTGCACCGGGCACAGAGCGAGCACAGAAATGGCACGAGAAAGGATAAGGACTAAAAATAGAACTGATGTGCCTCAAGTTTGGGTCCATTAAGGTAATCCTACACTCTGCAACTGAAGCTATGGGTCAATGAAAACAAATTGCACTTCATTCCCCAAACAGGAAGATTAAGACACAGGAAGCTGCTGAATGCTGAAGGTGCTGGCCTTGACTTCACAACCTGGCCAATTTGTGCTGCCTGTGGGGCTGTACAGCTGTCGGGGAGAAAACAAACCTTCTCATACAGAAGCTCCTCTTTTATATCATATTCCTTTTTTGAGATTTTTTTCCCCCCAGATTCCAGCCTTTGTTTCTAGAGAGAAGCCAAAAACTATTTTGCATATCCAAAAAAGCAAAGGCAATGCTTGTGCTTGAAACTGTTTCAGTTAGGAACAATTACCACCAAATGAATTTGTGAATGCTGAAGCAAATCCAGGGCAAAACCATCTGAAATGGGGAGGTTAGAAAAAAACTGGATATTCCTGAAGTAAAACCAAGGAAGCTCCCTACAGACCAGAGCACCAAAGTTTGCCTTTCTTGTTTGGCTGAGAAAGACCTTCACTTCATCGATGAGTGACATTAGCAGGCTGATAGGTGCAGGGTTTTCAAAGACAACCTAATTTGTAAACAATCAACATCTTCACAAGCTGTAAACTGCTGTCTGGACTTCTGGAAGATTTGCTGATGCTTGAAAGGCTAAAAAAAAAAAAACAAAAAACAAAACAAAACCGAAAAATCACAGTGTTTTCCTAAAACCTCCTTCATTAATTTGTGGCCTGGTATTCATTAGGACAACAAGCCTCGGGGGGGGGCTACTTACAGCTTACCTCCCCCCTTCCCATCACATTTGAAGCCCACATTCTGCTGGAAATTCAGTTTTAGATAAGTTCCCATTGCATGGGATGTGAGGACCTAAAAGGAAAACAAACACAAGGAAAACAAACATCAGAGCACCAAAAAAAACCAAAACCAAAAACAAAAACAAAAACAAACAAACAAAAAAAAACAACCTGTGGTTGCTTCCTCCTACCCTAAACAACAGGACATTTATCACCAGTGCTCCTAGGGCTCTCATCATTAAGTGGATGCCACAGCAATGCTTCTGCCCCATCCATGTGGGAAATCAAGGAAGACAAGACAAGGCTTGTCCTAAACTAGAGGGAATTTATGGAATTGCAGACCTGGTTCCAGTAAGTGAGAGCAACAGCTACACCCAGTACAGGAAATACATCCTGGTGCTCAGAGTGGAGGAAGACAATAAATTAATTGGGTAGGTAGCAGTCAGCACCCGTGACTGATCAGCACAGGCTCATTCCAGGAAGGGTTTTAAGAGTTGTTGGATAAATTCTGAAGTTGTGGTACTGCAAGGTTGGTTACAAAGCACAGTGAGAGAGGTTTGGCATGCTGGAAGCCTCCTCCAAAAGGTTGATTTAGTAAATTACAGAGCAAGGGGAGGCAGCTCTCTGTGTGCATGCTGAGGGAAATTAAAGAAAACCAGACTGAAGAGAAATATCGTATAGTTTGTTTTTCCAGCGTGTCTTAGGTAAACAGAAGTTTTTGCAATTAGATTTCTTCTTTCCAATCCATTAGGGTTAATGCAGTTTTAATTAGCACTTGATTTGCAGGCTATAAGGTATGGTTTAATGTGCCTTTTAGAGATTCCAAACCAAAGTACTGCAAGGAATTGAAGGCAAATGAGCAAATTAAATTTATTTCATACCCATTTTTGTTTGTGGACGATTTTCCCACCAGTTTCACTTTGTAGAAAAGTGATCCTAAAATAGAGATCTCGGATTCTTTGTGGAATAAATATTCAGTACAAAATACTGCACAAAATCCTTGGTTTTGTCTCTGCTTTCACACACCAGCCCTGTCCAGCTCCTGGTAGCAGGTGCATTGTTTGGTCTTATTGCTAAGGCCACTTATCTTGCCCTGTTGGCACTGAAGATAGACAGATCTGCAGTGGTGACCTTGTGCTTGTGTTGATTAATTCCTCTCCCCAGCTATGCCATAATTATCAACTTTGCAACTGAATACTGGATTACAGCCCAAGAGTTCTTTCTGAATGCAAAACATGAGGAATTCAGCATTTGCAGTGAGTAAGTCTGAAGCAATCTACACAGGTGGTTCTTATATTGAACCTGTCATTGTGGCTCCTGCACAGGAGTTTCAAGTGTTCCAGGCACATGTAAACACAGGCTGTCTCCTGCATTCCTTTTGCACTTCGGAAATGCGTGGAAATAACAATATCCAGGGGGAACATTTAAAACAGAGCCAAACCAAAAGCAGCTAAAGAGCAAGGAGACTCTGTCCTGAGTGGTTTTATCTAATTTATGTTGAACAAGAAATATTTCTTAGGCTAAAATTTTCATAGTATCAATAATATAAGAGCTAAGAGGAGGAAATCTGGCCCAAGCACATAAAACCACTGCCCTCAGGGTGAAAGGCAGGTTGAATGCTGAATGTTGAGGTGTCAGCATTAACTCTGCAGCCCCACAGTCTCTGTCACTACCCGGGATTTGTAGGTAGCTCAGAACCTTGAAACATCAGCATGTGCAGCTCACGTCGTTCTTCCCTTCTCAATATAAAGAGATTCACAGGGAAAACAAAACAAAACAAAAGTCTCAGCTTAATAAATCTCCAGTGTTCCTGCATAAAAGGCCAGCACTGAGACACTGAGCATCCTAAAGGCACCCTTGGGAGGGAGAGCCCTGCTCTGTCGGTCAGAGCACGGTGCTGATAACGCCAGGGTGGGGGCTCCAAACCCCTTGTGGGCCACTCACTCAAGAGCTGGACTCTGATCCTTCTGGGTCCCTTCCAGCTCGGGATATTCCGTGATTTCAGTGCAAATGCCAGTGATTTGCTGGCCGTGGCAGGACACACGCTCTGTGCCTTCAGCTCGTCTTGCTTGTGCGGGTGTTTGTCACCGGGGCTCGGGGAGGGTTTGGGGGCGCCCCGGGATGTGGGGACAGCCTGGCCTGGGTGCTGCCAGCTCTGAAGGGACCTGGTATCCCTGGCAGGGAGAGGGGGAAGGAGAGGAGAAGGAGAAGAGAAGGGGAAGGGGAATGAGAAGGAGAAGGAGGAGGGGAAGGAGAAGGGGAAGGAGAGGGGAAGTAGAAGAGAAAGAGAAGGTGAAGAAGAAGGGAAAGGAGAAGGGAAGTAGAAGAGAAGGGGAATGAGATGGAGAAAGAGGAGGGGAAGGAGAAGGGAAAGGAGAGGGGAAGTAGAAGAGAANAGCTCTGTGCCTTCAGCTCGCCTTGCTTGTGTTTGTCACCGGGGCTCGGGGAGGGGTGGGGGCGCCCCGGGATGTGGGGACAGCCTGGCCTGGGTGCTGCCAGCTCTGAAGGGACCTGGTATCCCTGGCAGGGAGAGGGGGAAGGAGAGGAGAAGGAGAAGAGAAGGGGAAGGGGAATGAGAAGGAGAAGGAGGAGGGGAAGGGGAAGGAGAAGGAGAAGGAGAAGGGGAAAGGGAAGGAGAAGGAGAAGGAGAAGGGGAAGGGGAAGGAGAGGGAGAGGAGAGGGGAAGGTCCCGGAGTGCCTGCACTACCCGCAGCCACCACTAGATGGCGTTTGTCAACCGCGTCTGCTCGCCGCCCCAAAAGAGCCTTTTCCTGCCTCAAAACGAGCCCGACGGCCGCTCCCCGCTTCCAGTAAAACTCTCCCAATATTTTTTTTCATTACACTTTTTACAAGGATAACGTGCAGGTGAACAGAGGTGCTGTTGTACTGACCGGCTGAAACAAAGCGAGGATTTGGGAGGGTCGGGTGCTGCTGTTCTTGACCTTGTGCACCTCACGCTGCCCTCAGCATTGCTGGTACCGAGCAATTTTACACCGAGAGAATTTTGGAGTGTCTTCTCGAGGATGGCAATCCCAGCCACATCACCTTTTGCTGGTGTGAGGCTTCTGCCATTTCGGAATATTCCATGCCTTTTTTTTGTTGTTGTTGTTGTTGTTCAAAATAAAAGCTGCGTGGCTCAGTGCTGAGGAGCAGCAGCAGGAGAACGCTCAGCCCTGCCCCAGCCAGAGCAGATCAGGAACTCAAACGGGACAGACCTGGCACTGAAAGGAAAATAATGAACAATTCCAGCCAGGCCACCCCTGAGAGTACATCCCGGGGTTGCAAAATACAGCTTATAGGGTCTAGCTCTCCATACTTAGTGCTTCAGCTTCAAATAAGTATTTTGCCTTTTATTTTTGTTGTTGTCACTATAAAAGATGGACAGGACTCTGCCTGGAGCAGTCAGACTCTGATCTCTCCCACTTTAATTGGGTAGTTAGTTCTATCTTTTCTTTCCCAAATTATTTGCAAGAAATGGTGATTTAATCCACTCTGCACTTAAGAAATTTAATCAATCATTAGAAATAACTGCCGATGATAGGAAAATATGCTAATTCGTGTTATTTTTGCAGACAAAGCGCTGATATAAACAAAACATAATTAAACATGCCCTCTTTATACACTTCATAAAAAGCCACAGTCCTTGGGTATTATAAATCTAAACTTATTTCTCTGATCTCAGGGCATAAAATGTGTTCTGTGAATTGTCTTACTTCTTGTAGGAAAACACTGATAATATTTGCCTCGCAGGCAGCATAAAACACAAAATGTAAAATAAAAATAAGTTATTAATCAGACTAACGGGCAACTTAAATGGAAAGCTGTCTTCTATGTCACATTAAAAATGATAATGAGCAACATTTCACAAGGCAATATTATTAAAAAAAAAAAAAAAATCCCGTGTTACACACAGACTTCTCAACCCATCTCTGTGCTGTAGTCTCCAGGAAGCAAACGAGCAGGACAAGTTTTGCAGTTGGTTACCATGGGTATGTTGCCTGAGGAGTACCTGCATTTCCACACAGCCATACCTAAAACAGGTGTTGCTTTTTTATCTTCAGCTAACCAAGCCCCAGGCAGCGGTGATCTTGTTGTTTTTTTTTTTTCCAAATTTGCATCTCAGTAGAAACAAAGTTTTAGCTCAATTAAATACCTGTCACAGGAGGGAGGAAAGAGCAGGGATATGTTGTGACTCATAAGGATATGTTGTGGTTTTGAAAATGGCCCGGTAAGAGCTGTTCTTTTAATGATCTGTGACAAAAACAATGCAAAAAGAAAAACCCTGCCCTGAGGGCAGGCGTGTTGCTCTTTGTTTCTCGCTTGGGAACTAAGAAACAGAATTCTGAATGAAGATCATTATATAAAAGTATAGGCTGTTCCCTGGCTCATCTTGTAGGCACCTGCAGGTTGCTTTTGCTATTTTCTGACAGACATGGGCCAAATTCTGCCACCCCTTCCCAGCAAAATTTGGGTTGACAGTTGGCTTGTGGGAAAAGCTTTTATTTTAGAAAGGATACTAAGGCTCTTGTTCTTCTTACTCAGTAAAAATAGATGGATTCTCTCATCTAACCCCCTTGGGTGACCAGCTTGGGGCTGCCCTCTGGACAGGGTAGCAGGTGTGGCAATTTATTTAGTGAAGTATTTTTAGCCCTTTAAGAGTTTTGTCACCCAGGGTCACTCAGGGGCTGAGCTGGGGCTGCTCACAGGTGCCTCCCTGACATGGCAATGCTTCCCTTCTGTATTTCTGCTGATTGGACCATTGTCTCTGTGCCCATCATATTCTGGTTTCTGGGCTGGGACTGGAAAGATGTAAGGGGTCTCTGTCTATAAAAAATTTTAGCAAATACTCTCATAGGTGTATTCAGAGGATCTCCCACCACTGAGCATGTGCTTCTACTTCCTGTACATAAAGAGAGCAAAGTTTACTTTTTCTGTCTTCTGTATTTTTGCAAGGGGTTTTGCATGACAGGTTTTGCTCATTGAGGTGTAGCTCCTTGCAAGAGAGGATCCTTTACAGAAGTGATAATTGCCTGATTGCCAAAACAACGCTTAGACAGAGTACTTTTCTCTAGCCAAAAAAAAAAAGAATCCTCTTTCCACCTTGCCCCAGAGATGTCAGTAAAATCCTAAAGCTGATACCTTCTGGAGTGTCCTCCAAATCTCTCTGTGTGACAGTCCAGCTATTCAGGTGCTTTCTCAGTTGTAATTGTACTCGAGTTCAAAGCCAGTGAAGATCAACAGGGTTTACTGCTCCAGACTGAAGGCTAACGCTCAGTGCTAGATCTCCCCTGCAGCAGGGACTGGAACTCAGTTTTCTGACACGCCTCACTCCCCATTTAGCTCTGTGTTTAGTTTTTATTTATTTACCTTCTCGTCCCGTTTGTGTCCCAGCTCAGCTGGTTCCATGTGTCAGTTTATGCCCCCGTCCCCAGCAGAGGGAAGGGATAGCACCTCCAGCAGTGGAATTCCAGGGACACATCTGCTGTACACTGGCACACAGCTGGGATGCAGTGCCAAAAATTCGAGCTGAGTGCCAGGAACCATGCTGTTATCAACATACCAGGCTGGGGGACAGGATGCAAGCCCCAAATGTGAATATCAAGGGCATTTCAGTGCTGGAGGACACACGACTAGAAAATTGTCAGAAGAAAGTTTTGCAAGGCTGAGCCTGGGTTCTGAAACTCCTCTCAGCACTGCTGTGTTCACTCTGTAGTCTCTGCTGCCTCTGCATTGCCATATTTGAGGTTTCTTGCACAACAGTGAATGCCATCAGCCCAAAGGCTGACCTGTGCCTTTGGGATGACCAGACCCATCTCTGACTTCAGGTATCAAATAAACAATTTCTTGCCTCCACCAGCACATGGCAGTGGATAGGAAAGAGCTAAAAATTCTATTTTTGAAGAAAGTATATGAGGATGAGAGTAACTCTTTGGGTGCTGGGTCTGTAATTGAATGTTATGGCAGCCATAATAAATTATGGATCTCAGGGTGATTGTTGATTTCCACAGTCCTTGAAGGGAATTCTTCTGGACCCAGTTGTAAGAGACACAAATCTACATGTTATTTTGTGTTTCAGAGAGAAGGAGAAATTAATGGTTTTGTCTCTGGTTGAAAAGCCAGGTGGGACTATGAATAACAAAAATGTGTCCTCTGAAACATTCTTTTAAACTAGAATATAGCTTAATAATCCTCATTTTTTATTTTATTAAAATGATGCATATTTTAATGAAAAAATAGAGTTGCCTAATTCCTCTCCCCGTTTTAAAACCTGGTTTTAGTTGGGAGATTTGAAACATGGACTTTCCTTCTCTCTCTCTCTCCATATATGTATAGATATAGATATATTTGTGTGTGTGTGTGTGTGTGTGTGTGTGTGTGTGTGTATAAATACACACATTGTTAATCAAAAATTTCTTGAGGGATGAGGTACTAAAATTGTTCAATTTGCTTTTTTGATAGCCTCTCCCCACACATCTTGCAGGGAATGTTTTCCTGAGTTTTCTCTAAGAACAGCTTGTGCTTTCCAGGCAAATGCAGTGGAAGCCAGTTCTTATTATGCTCTTCTATCTAGAGCAACTCTGAAATCAGCTGAGCCCCTTGGTAGAAGAGAAGAAATTGGCCCACAGTAGGAGTTTTCAAGGATGACAAAATTCAAATACTGCTTTCTATTTTAATGGGTAGTCCCTTCATATGCATATATATATATATACACACATATATATAGTTGTCAAGTGTGATAAAGAGGGGAAGGTGTAGCTTCTAGTCCCATCAAGACCAAGTCAGCAGGAGCTAGACAGACAGAATATTCATGTTTTACTTAAAATAGGTAAAATTGGCAGCATGGTCTGCATCACAGAAGAAGATTATATATAGGACTGTAAATTCAAAGCATGTTCAATCATGTATTACTTTATCTTTCTCCTCACTTAGCAAATATTCCTTATTACAGCTTCTAAATGCTCCTTGGATGGTGCCATGTTTTGCTTTTATTTGTTGTGGAGGCTTTTTTCTTTCTTTTCCTCAATTTTGATGTTGCAGCAGTGTCTAGGGGTTTTATGTTTCAATGCCTTGTTCCAAGTTGGGAAAAGCAAATTAAAAATAGTTACAGAGAAATGACTAAGGATAGCCTGACTTTAACAGACAGAGGAAAAAGGGGCTGTAAATGAAATGTAGGCTCCACAAGTGATGTATGTAATAAAGAGCTCAGGCCTGACTGATCCACAGCTACAGAAATGTGCTTCTTGGGGATGAAAGAACTGACAAAATGGGAAGGACTTAAGTCCTCAATTAGTTTAGTGATTAAGATGTTCAAGTAACTCAACAGAACTCTGCAGCTGTGTAACATCTATAATTTCAGAGCAGTATTTAGAATTAATGTAGTTCATGTTTTACTGCATCTTCTTCCAGGCCCTGATTATATGGGGCCCTCTTCTTTATTACTTATGTGTGAAAATAGCTTGTACTTCTAAGAATAATCATTTGTGTTTAATAAAAGGCAAAAGCAGATCATCCAAACCCAGGAAAAGCAGGAAATCTGAACAATGTGCTTCCTATTCTTCAGGCTGTTTGTGGACAGCTGCATTTGTATGACAAAAAGCATAATTTTTTATGATATCAAACTTTTCACATCAAGTACTACTAATGCATTTCAGTTCCTCCTGCTTTTCTGTCTAACCAAGACCAGCTCAGTTACCCCTCTCTGCAGTGGAGGGCAGGCCAAAGCTTTTATCTATGGTTTCCTTTTTTCATTACTTTGCCATGGAGTGGAAGTGATCACAGTGAGAGTTCCATCCTGTGCAGAGCCTGGTGCCCCACTCTGCCTGCTCAGGTGGTTCTTTTATCAATTTATCAATTTATCAGCCAGGGAAAATGATTTTATTCCTTCTGGAGCGTTAGCAACCCTTTTGCTGCCAGACAAGGTATCTGGTTTACAATTAAGGACTTAAAGATCCATTTTGTCTCTCAAATTAAAGAATCTTAGAGGTTTTTTCCTCAAGAAAAAAGTTTTCTATAGAAATATATCAGTTGTTTTGGGTGCTGCTGAGTCTCAGGTGTGATTTGTAGATCATTTGAACTATAAAGAGGCCTTTGCTGGAGGTACAATACAAACTTGTGTGTCATAAATTATAAGACTAAACTAATCTTGAGAACCAATGAAGGAAGAAAAAGAAGACAAAAGTGACATTTCTTTCCAAAAGGAAAACTATAGATTTGGTGATGTATCCTGTTCTTAGCCAACAGAAATTTACAGAGATCAGAAAAAATATTATTACCATCTATACTGCAATTTCATGGCCTTTTTTCAGGTAGAGTATTTTGTAAAGCCTGCACATCTACAACTGAACAAAGAACAAGACATTTCAAACTTCGATGTTATGGTTGGTGAAATTCAACAACAATGATAAAAAGAGTTGAAATTTGGAAAAAAATTGTATTTTCTACCTTTGGAATCCCATTCAGATAAGAATAAAGGAGTTTTATGACAGCAAATATTAACAGTTCTGAATTTAAAGCATAAGTTTTCATGAAAGTTGTTTCTGAACAATGGAAAAAGTTGTGGCAATCCTTCAGAAGCAGTTTGGAGGATAAACTCCAAATTTACAAAGGTTCCTGTCTTACAAGAGGCAGCTCATGTAGCTCCAAAAGACTTTGTGAGTAAAGTAATTGTCCAAGTTGCTGCAATTAAAGAAAAAAATAATGTTGTTTTTACACTAAAGAAATGCTCCTGCAGTGGGCATGCTTGCTCAGGGTTTACTGGGTGTAATCCCCATTTTCCCTCTGGGAAACCAGAAGGATTTTTGAAAACACAGAAGAAATCTTCCAAGCAGAGCTACTTCACATCACATTGAAATAAAAAGCTCTCTTATCCTACAGAACTTAATATTGTTGCATTGTGCTTTGAAGAGTCAAATAGCTTCAGGATATGGGGGCTTCTCTCTTCTGCCCTGGCTGGTGTAATTCTCCTGACATGTGTAATTTCTGCTTTCCAGCAGATTTGTTGGCTCTGAGTCCTTTTGGTCTCGCCCTGCTGTGGTCCCCACTGGCACTCCTCTCCTGGGGAGATGCCCTGTGTTCCCAGGACATGCTGGATTCAAGGACCAGCCCCCCACCCATGGTGAACCCACCTCATCCCACAGCCACCACCTCCCTTTTCCTCCCAGAGCAAGTCCCAGAGACAGGAGTGGTGTCACAGCCAGCAGTTCCCACAGCCACATGCCACTGAACAATAAAGGGCTGCACACTCTGATGATGATTAATTACATTTTCTCCTATCTCTCCATCAATTAACTGGGAATGTTTCTTTGTTTTAATAATTGTCTTTTGGTAAATAAATGTGTAAACACTACTTAAAGCATTTTGGGGTCTAATTATACTTATCTGGAAGTTAACAGATTCAAGATGTGATTTGTGTTTTAATTGTTTTAAATTATGGTAAAACATGGTGTTGGGCACTGATTTTCTGAACAGCTGATCTCTGATGTGAGACAGTGAGGAACTACAAACAATTGTCTCTCAAACCGAGCTGCTTGTGAAGCAGAGCTCTGCCCAAGCCTGTGTTTGCACTGAGGTTTGCTGGCTTTTCATCTGGTCAAACCAGCACCCATTGACCAGGGCTACTCAAGCCTTAGAAAAGCAGCTTAAAGGCTCCAGGGCCGGGCTGTGGTGCCTGCTGGGGAACAGCATCCCAGTCCTGGCACCCCAGGTTGTGCCCGGGCGCTGGGGGTGCAGAGCCAGCCCGGCAGAGCTGGGCACAGCTCCCGGTCCCTGCTCCAGGGACACAGAGCGGGGACAACTCCCGTGCCACGCCTGCCCAGGGAGATCACAGCTAAACCCCCCTGCTCTGCCTGTGTCAGGCTTTGGGGCTCCCCTGCCTGACACCCTTTGGTGTCCCTGCCCTCTCTAAGAGCAGAGGGGCCCCGTGTCACTGGGGTTTGTTATTCTCATTAGCTCCCATTAGCGGAGCACGGGGGGCTGTGCCGGGCTCAGGCAGGGCCTGTGTCCAGCCCGAAGGGAGATCAGGGACACCCCGGGGCTGTGGTGAGGGGAGTGCAGCCCTCGGAACAAGCACGGCCTGCGGAGGGAAGGGAGGTAGCAGGGGCAGAACCCGTGCCAGCAGCAGGGCCTGCAGCGTCCCAGCAGCTTCCAGGGAGGCTGGGCAGCGCTGGGCAGGGCGGAATGGGGAGCGGGGCTCTGATGGAGGAGCAGGGCTGGTGCCATGGGGCTCTCAAAGTGCTCCTTCTGTGCTGCCACTGAGCCCAGCTGAATCCCCGTGTGGGGAACGGTGGATTCTCCACCTGCGGCTGCTCTGGCCATCCCCTGCTGGGGCTCAGCAGGCTGGGGATCCTTTCAGACCCCAGCACACGCTGTGGCCACGGCCATGGACCTCCTGGGTTGTGAGCCCGCTCTAAAATTTCCCTCTCTCTAAAACAAGGGCAGTATTTCTGCAGTTCAGGATGATGTTAGAAGGTTAAAAATGCAAATCTTGAGAGGGGGAGAGGGGGTCGGGCAAGACAGGATAAGGATAGCAACATAAATAAAGAAAACACTTCCCTGTTGTATTTCCTTAGTCAAAACTTTTTTGGGGATTCTTTTTCAGTTAATTTTTTTTTTTTTTTTAAGATAAGGTGGGGAAAAGGAAAGGAAGAAAAATCATCCCACACATGCAAACAGAATTTGCATTTGACTGCATTAAAATTTTTCTTAAATTGCAATTAAGCAATAAATCTTCACCAGTTGCAAAAATAAAGAGAGTGGGGTGGGGGAAATTTATTAGATAATGTAATCTTTCAGGCATTTTTTAATTTCCTTCTTAGATCTAGAATATCAGTCAGAGTCCCAGGTAAAATAGGATTCAAGTTTTCAGCCACAAGTTGTGACTCAAAGTGCTTAGCTAAATTAAACAGAACAGATGTGAAAAATAAGATGAGAGTTATGCACAGAGCTCTCAAACAGCTGTCCCACCTTCCCCTGCATGGAAGAGCCCAGCCTAATTCCCCTTTGTTGACTAAAGTCTGCAATTCGATCCTAAAAGCTTGTCAGAATTAAGTACAATGCTTAATAGAAGTTTACATTTTAACTGTTTTTCTTTGATATTTGACAAGGACATGGGAAGTAGCTCCAGAACTTTCTCCTGGGCCAATTTGCCCAAGGTTGCTGTGAACCACACTTCCCTTTGGGCTGCTTGCCCCAGGGACTGCACTTGAGACCTGGCACCTGTTGGACACCCCAGCAAATAAGAATTAATTAAACAAATAGCCCCTTTACGTGTCACTGTGAAATCAAAGCTTCAGCATAAAAAAGAATTTTACCTTTTACATTTCCAGAAGTAACCTCTGCCCCAACACTTGTGCAGTATGGGGAGTAGCAGATATTTGCTTTTTCCTGAGAGTGACTTTTACAACAGATTAAAAAAAATAAAAAGGAAAGCAAAGGATAGGAAGGAAAGGTCAGACTTGTTAAACCCTTTCTAGTAAACACTGCTCAACTGCAACAATGACAATCAGTATCTGAACATTTGACATCTAAAGAGAAAAAGAAATTATAGACATTCTTCTGGAGAGGAGGATCAGTGGAGCCTTTCAGCTTAAATTTCTGCAAGCACCTTCCAGGATGGAGTACACTTTGTCTTGCTGTTGGTATTTTGGTTTCAGATACGACAAGCATATCATGGCCTTTTTTAACCTTTTTCTTCCTTTTCCTTTTTTTTTTTTTTTCTTCCCCCCAAAAGGTAGCTGCACATTAAGGAGATAAGTGAACTTCAAAGGGCTAAATACCAATCAGAAGATGGAAGATGGCCACACATAAAGCTGGGCTGCTTCTGCAAACCCCTTTAGTAGCCAGACAAGGTCACTGATCAGGGTAATTTGCAGGAAAAGTCAATTTCTCAAGTACCCAAGGCAGGTGTTGTGCCATTCTGTGACAATTTACTGAAACTAAATTGAGGAAGTTGAAAAAAGCAAAGGTCATGAACCATGGGAGAAAGGAGGGAAGCAAAGTCTCCTTGACTGTATTTTTAACTCCTTTTCAACCAAAGCATATTTACAAATTACTGAGCCTGTTTCCACTTAAAAAAAAATCCCACTTGTGTAACTCAGACGTGTTTATGAAAACCTGCACTAAAACCTGGTTGCACAATGAGGAACCTTGAAGAGTGGTTAAGGAAAACACAGAGTGACTCATGGGCAACTCTCAGCACAGTAAAGGGAAAAAGCAGAAGTTGCTTTTTTTTTCTGAGAACATTTCTGAGTCTTAATGACAACACAAAGCTGTGTGAAAGCAGACAGGATGGAAGTGAAAAGATAAAAACCTGTCTGAGAAATTTGAAGCAAGGCACTGAAATGACTGCAGAAGGGCAGAGGGGGAGTTGATGTCTCAAGAGGTACCTGGCCGTGTCTCTGCTTCAGTTGCACCCCAAAATGCACTTCTAGGACTTGGTCCTTCAGGAAAGGGCCTCAGACAGTCTCAGTGCCAAGGCTACGAAATGAGGAGGCAGAAACAGAAGTGAAGGAAGTGTAGAACCTTCCTCAGCAAACTTCCATGCCAAAACAGATCTCCACAGGTGTTGCTGACCTGGGATGAGGAAGAGAGAAATCCAACACCTGTCTGAAATTCAGATGACAAATGGGTGGCTTCCAATTTCCTTCTCCTGTGGCCATAGTTCTGAGCTGGTGAGCTCTTACAGTGCAGATGTTTGAGTGGAAATAGTCCAGGGTTTGTGTTAGAGCTGGCACAGGTGTGGAGCACCCAGTCACTCCAAAACCTCTGTATCCACCAAGAAGGAGCAAGAGTAAACCAAACCAAGCCACACCAACACTTTCTCTCTTTTGCTCCTATGCTCCAAATTGAACAATTACTTTTAGTAATTGTGTTGGTGACACAAATACACTTGCAGCTCTCCTTCCTCTTCCCTGTTACAAGATTATTTATTTAATGATAAATTTTCACAGGTCATTGGTGGTGCTCAGTTGTGCTTCTGGCTGTGGAGCCTGGGAAGTTTATGGGGCAGCAGAAGACCATTCTCTGTACTTGTTTTTTATGGGCTTGAATCAAAGTCTAATCAGGACAAACTTCCCCAAATATTTCCTAAAAGGGAATATTTCAAATGAGAATAACCTTAACTATCAGGCCCTGTTTTGAATAGGTAGACAAGGAGGAAACAGTTGTTGATATATTCCTGTCAGAGCTACACAGATTGAAAAGAGAGAATTTGGTTGATAAAGTCTGTATGTGTACATTCTATGGAAGAGATGGACTTGCATGTGAATGTGAATAATTAGAAAATGTTTTTGACTGGGACTCCTGAAAGGGGACTTGTCTGTTTCAAATTCTGTAAAAATTTTGAGTGGCTTTTGCCCTTCTTTCCACCAAGCTCCAGCACTGGTGCTCTGTTCATGCAATGAAGCCCAGTAAAAGCCATCTTCTCTTTGCAGGACTTCTCAGAAACAATCTGTGGTTTGGGATGTACTGAGCTGGGAGCGACCAGAATTTGTTTCTCCGCCACAGCACAGAAGGTTCAGTAGAAAGATTCATTTTAATACAAAGAGGATATAATTAGGCCCACAAATTATTCCAGCCCTGCTCCTACCTCACTTCAGCTGACTAAAGATCTCTTTATGACAGCAGGAGATAACTGGTTTTTGTGTTTGGGCTATTCCCAAGTGCTGCTGGTCAAACCAGCCCTTCGGTCAGGTCTTCTAGAAATACAATCTGTGAGTTCCTTGTAAGTACAGGACTATTTTTATTTAGCTGTTTTAGGGCCCCATTGCCTGAAAACCAATCCAGTTGTTTAACTTTGAGGAAAAGAACCCTAATCTCTCCTGCTTCTATCCCATGTCTTTTACATCCTGAGACTGGAAACAATCTATATCCTAAACACTCAGAGTTTCAGGAATGTTAAATAAGAAGGCTCTATCTGCACTGGGCAGGAGGACATGAGTTAGTTAGTCAGGCAAATAAACAAACACAGTAAAACACACAAATAAAGCCACCACACCTGCAGGAATGTTGGATATTTTAAAAGGGGTTGCATCCCTAGGCGAGCTGCTCTGGTTCACTTTTCATCACCAGTGACCATGTTACACATGCAGCTGGTGACATTACTTAGCCTCCAGCAAGGTCAGAGCACGCTGTGGAGTGAACAGAGAGAGAACTGTTCCCCTGTTTGTAGCAAAAACATGGTCAGGAGTGATTTGAACTCCAGCTGCAGCTCTGCCACAGCAGAGCAATGCTGCTACCAAGGGCTGGCTCCCCTTGCTTGTGGAAGCATCTCCCTGCCACAAGGCCACCTTCAAAACAAAGGCAGGGTTAAAATGTATTTTTGTCTCATGAAGCTTGTTTTCATAGATCTCCCTAAAGTGAATTCTAGGGAGATGGATACTCAGGAATGCATTACAGTAGAGGTTTTTGTTGCACACTGCAGGTATTAAAGGGAAGTTTTCTGTCTGGTTGTATCACAAACTGGATTTAGAGGCCCAGGTTGTGAAGATCCTTGGCAGCATGTGGGTCACTCAAGTGGCTCCTGGGGCTCTCATCCAGCCACATCCAACCTATATGAAGGACACAAACCTGTTAAAGACATGAGCACCTTTAAAATTTGAACAAAGAGGTTTAAGAATGCTGTGATAATCAACAAAGCAATTCCCCAAGAATGAATTAAAACACAGACTGATGTGCTGCAATTCTTTATATGAAATTAAATACACTGTACATAGCATATCTTTATTGCAGAATTTATTATTTATTTGATTTCCATTAGCAGTGATGCATAGGAATACTTAAGATAATCACTTTGCCTGGTCAGTAGATTTTATCAAAGGCACTACCTGAAAACCATGGTTCATTCTGCAAAACTTCAAGTTTTACCAATTGCTAAAGGGGTTAATAGAGGCTGTGCATGAGGAAGATAACCTAGGTTTAAAAAAACTATAGTCATCATTGTTCATTTATTCTCTTTATTGAGGTAATTTAATTATCATATAGACACAAACATTTGCTCCCATGCTGGGCTCTTCACATCTGTTAGTAGAGATTTGATTAGGTCTACACAAATGTGCTAGATTATACCATCTAGTTGGTGAAATTCAAGCCACCTGGATATTTTAGCAACATCAATAAGAATAATTCTCTTTTTCCAAATCAGTAAATCCAAGATATATTAAAAAGAATTAATTAATGAGTACCAGATAGGCAAAACAAACATTTGACAATGAATCATATTATCAAAGGTTTTGTGGGAGATCCCTCTCAGCTTATGTTTAGATGTCAAATTATATTACCAAAACTAAACAATCTGTTAAACCGATCTCTTAATGCAATAAGTCTCAGCACCATACTCTCCTTTTCCCAAAGTCCTTCATGAAGGCAGTGCAGCATCTAAGGACAACAGTACTTAAAGCACCAGAAATATTGTTACATTAACAAGTCATTAGTATGAAATGGCTGACTCCTAATATTTTTATTTTCTTTTTTTTTTTTTCCTAACTCATGTAGGGCCTGATGATGAAAACTGCTTATCACCCAAGGAGCCATTAGGAGTGTGAGTCAAGCCAGGCTGAGCATTAATGCCCTGAGTGTGCATTTCTGGGTTATGCTTTCAGAAAGTGGATGACCCAAAAGCTTCACAGGGAATTTGTAGTAAATACAGCTGTTAAGATGACATGGAATGATATAAAATCTAAGGAGAGGAGAGAGAAAGCAGTTGTTGTCCACTGGAGGACTTCTCTCCAAGTTAGCTTTGTAATTTACACAGATGTGACATTAATTTTTTTCCCCTTTCTTCAAAGGCGGCTGCCAAAATTAATTTGGGTGGAGATGGAGTTCTTTTTTATGAAAAGAACTTTAAGTTGAAATCAGACAGAACAAGCCTTCAATCTGCAAGTATTTATGAAAATACTTTATTTTAGTCACTTAAATATTTGTGCAAACATAGAGCAATTTGAATTAACTTTTAGCAAGGCCTTGAGGCTGTGGGAGGAGAGGCACAGAGTGGTCAAACTGGCAAGTGAGAGCAGCTCCTAAAGCCCAGGAAATGGGATTATTGTGAGTGCCCAAGCAAGTCCACATCAATTCAGCTTCCTGTGTGGCTGACAGCAGACCTCTGAAATGGGGAATATCCCACTGATGTGCTCTGCTTGTGCTCTGGGAAGCAAAATTGAGCAGAGTTCAGCTCTTTGAAGGAAGAGCTTTTGCTCTGGGTAGAAGGTTGGTGGCCATGATCAGCCTGGGGGCAAGAACCCTGTCCCATGTCAGGTTCCCTCGTGCCTTCCAGAGGGCTCTGTCTATGTTTGATGTTGTTCTTTCAGATGTGGGGCTGGAAAGAAAAAGAGCTGAAGTTTCTGTCACATCCCTGCTCTCTGCACATCTGTCCCACCAGGTTTCATGGCAGTTCAGGACCCACAGGATTGTGGTAATCTAAGAAAAGTGGTTTTTTTGGGTACAATCTTCTCAGAAGTGGTGTTAAGGCTTGTGTTCTAACGTGTCACTGCAAGAGCAAGTTTTGGACTAAAAGCTTTCTAAATCCACATAATTGAACTTAATTGTTTACATAATAAAATTATTTTTAATGAAGAATAATTGAACGGTGGTGATTCAGTCACAAGAATTTGCTTCTAAATCTCCAAATAGGTCTCCTCTGGGAAGACTCATCACCAGAAGGATGTGTCCTCCCTCTGAGGTAGCTGGATGTCTCTGAGATCTGCCCAGCACATAAACACACCTAATGCAGAAAGCAGCTGGATGGCAAACCCATCCCATCACAGCCCCAGGAATCCTGCCCAAAATTACCAGGCTTGTTTTGGCCTATTTATTCCATTGAGCATAAAAGAAATGGGAGTTATTGTTGTGAATCTACAGGTTATGGAAAGATGCTGGAGAGGCACTAGAGATGGGGCTGAAACTGAGGTTTAAGTTATATTTTTGTTGTTGATCAAGTTCAGCTCAGGAATAGGGGCAGATTTATTGATGTTGATTTATGTTCTTGGTATTCTGCTGATAACAGTTTTGGGGCAGAGACCAATCAACTTTATGCTGAATTTCTGTGCACTTCTCAGAAAGTGATTGCCATTTTGAAAAGTAGAAGGGTGGGTTTTTTTTAATGTTTTCAGGAATACAAGAAGAGAGACATATTTCCCATTTTTTATTTCAAGCCAGTACTAAAATTTTAATTATTTAATTGCCTTTGACTGTGCTCAATTCTTGTATCAAAACTGTCCTGAAGAATTATCTTTTTAATTCACTCACTGTACTTTGGGTTGTGTTCCACAACACAGGGCCTAAGGTCTACAAAACCACTGGATCTTTTTGGCACTACTTCAAGTTCTTTTCCCGCTTTTGTTACAGCCTGGGTATGACTTGAAATCATATGTTATTAGCCTGAGTGAGAATTACATGAGGAACAGTGTTATAACAGGGCTCAGCAATGCAAAGGCAGTTCCTCCAGGGCATTTACAGCATCTTGTTTTACAATATATGATAGAAAAGTCTTTTTGTGCTGTGAGCAGGTGATTTTCCCATCCTGTTTGACACAGCAGTCTGCAGGTGTTGTGTGATCACATCTGCTTCCTTCCTGAGGCATGTCCAGAACTGTAATTCCAGTAGCAGTAGTAGNGGGGTTTTTTTTTTTCAAGTAAGACTTGTAAAAAAATTTTCTGCAGGAATTTTTATCTGTAGTATTTTCTCTGTATTCTGATGATGAAGACATCCTTCTTCCTCCTCTCCCCACCTGAACACAACCCAGAACAGTCAAGGTGCATCTTCCAAAGTGAAATGCTGATACAGAGGCAGCTGCTTTTGTGAGAATCCAGTTCTTGCTCATAGGGGAGGTTGCATTTGAACAAATTATGCCAATATTTTGTAGCGGCTGGAGATTATTTCATTTAATACAGTAAAATAACAGGCAACTGAAATTAGGACATGTTGATTAAAAAAAAAAACTGAGAAGCTGGAAAGGTCCATTTCACTACAAGAAATGGATTTGGGAAGGATCTGGTTTAAAGGATTGGATCCATTGCTAAACTGACCCACGAAAAAAACACTACAAAAAGCATTAATTGGATTTCCTCCAGTGCTTGAACCCAGAGGTGGATGGATGTGGTCTGCAGATGGATCCAATCTCTGTTATGCTCCAGCAGGCAAAAATGAAACTGTGGGCCAGGAGTGACAGTGGAGACTTTGCACTGGGAAGGCTCAGCACCTGTGCTTTGACAAAGTAATGCAAATCAGAGCTGCTGCAGGAATATTAAAATGCAAATGGCTCCATTAGGGTGCTCACTTTTCTAGGTCTGTCTCAGAGCAACACTGCCCTGAGTTTGCCTGGAGTGCTGATAAAGCATCCTGTTAATAAAAACTTTGCTGATTGTCTAAAGCAAATTGGGGGTTCATGGGACCATCAGAAAGTCTAGAAAATCTTTAAACAGGCTACATATTGAATTCTCTAAATGTTTGGCTCCCTGATTACTAAGGATCAAAGGCAAAAAAATCTGATTGATACTGAGCCCTTAAAAATCAATTCTTTAGGAAAATGTCTGCCCTTATTTAGTGCTTTGGAATAATAAATGATGAAGTGATTTCAGCTGTAGGAGACACATTGTGGGCAGCTGCTGGACATGAGTTCAGCCTTGTGTTATTGTTAAGAGGTAACTACAGCACAGATTTTAATTGAGGAATAACTGGGAAAAAATAAATTAAACATTTTTATGAAAAACTGTAGGCAGGGTTAGGCTGTTTACCAAACAGACCAGACCTAACCAGCATCTTGGATTCATTCTCCATTCCAAATAACTTGGATGGTTCCACAACATGTTTATCCAGAGAATGGATTCATCTTGAATATCTTTTATATTCTTAACTACTTTTAAAAGTAAGCTCAAGAAGGGCTTAGCTAACTTGATATTAATCTACAAAGACAGAAAATAGGCCTTATTGCCAGTTTGTGGTTAATTATGGTAAACTCCTATCTGTAATTTACTCCTGCCCATAATGGAAGAGAGAGTTTTGCTTGAATGTGCATTACATTACATGGGTTACACATCCCATGCAGTGACATGGCATTGTGTAATTTCATACACCCAGATCAAATGGGACATGTTTTTTCAATGTATCTGAAAAGAACCCAGGGATATGTTCTGGTAGAAAAGAGATTTCCAGAGGACCCAGTTCAACAAGTGTGGTTTGTGCCAAACCCAGTCTCTAATGGAAATGTTAATGGCCATGTTTTTCTGCAACTCTTGCAGAAGCAAATCCAGGGTATCTTTTAATTGGGAGTCTTTCTTTATGGTCTTCAGATGTTTATAAATATGCACAACCTAATCTGATTAGGGCCAGACTCTACATGCTGCCTGCTCTGACAAAAAGGGAGAAAGTTCTTGCCTGCAGCCTGTGAATTCTGCTCTATTCTATGTCTCCTCTGGTATTAGAGGAGCTGAGCACTTTTAATAAAGTATTAAACAACAGACAATTCTTTGTTCCTCCATTTTCTGTTGGAGAAAGTAGTGTGTGCAGTAGTAAGTGAGAGAAGATAACAGGAAATTCTTTGAGGGAACCATTTTTTTTTTCAAATTCAATTGAAATTAAAACATTTAATGCAATGATATCAATTTTAAGGAGAATATGGAGCAGAAGGGAAAAGTAAGAAGGGATCCTTACAAAGCATGCAATGCATAAGCTTTCATTTTTGAAGTGGAGATCTTTTAAATTTATGCTACTTTCAGTATTGCAATAACCAAACTACAATTTTTTCAATGTAGGTGAATATAATATTTCAGTTGGTTAAAGGAAAGTCATGAGGAACTTCTAATTTTTCTGTCTTTCATCCCACATCTGAATTTAATCATATTTTAAAGTAGCATATTCCTTCATGAATCAGAATGTCTATTCTCCACACAGGTTCTGCCTGGGGAATTTCACTTACTGCTAAGCAGCTCTGGGCAATATTAAAATTGCCTAACTAACTTCCACAAAGGTCTCAGATCTGCTGCTTGGCTCCTTGCCTATTGAACTGGCCAGCCAGTAGGAAACAGTAGACTTTGAATATGAGTTTAAATTTGGGCTGTCTGGACACATCCTTGCATCCCTTTTCTAAGGTCCATTCTGTGGCTCGCTCACACTGACTTTTATTAAGTCCCGTAACAGCTTCCAAATGAAACTTTGGCTCTTCAGGTTTAATGTCATCCTATGAAACAAAAAGGACACATCTTTAGGTTTCTATGTGTGATTTGGGGTCTCTTTCCACCTCCTCACTTCTTCTCCCCAAGAGGTTCATAATATGACCAATGGCTGGTGGTGAAATCATAAAAATTCATCACTTGTTCGCAGTGTGGAAGTCAAGAAAGAATGAATGGTCAGGAAGACAATTTTTTAGTGTAAGGTAATGTTGACCTTTGCAGGAATAATTTGTGCCCTTCAGCATCTGCAGCTGTGTAATAGTCACCAGGGAGCTGTCTGACTCTGAATATATATGTATATTTTAAAAAGTGTCAGCCAAGTCAGAACTCCAAATGCAAAATGTATTGCTGAGGAACACTGGGAGGATTTGTCTCTCCCTCTGAAAAGCAGTGATGTAGAGAGCAGTGAGAGTCACAGATGTAACTGGAACATTTTCCTATTCTGATGAGGACAGGCGGTTTGCAATGCTGCTCAGGTTAGGGGAGAGAAAATTGCTCTGTTTCTCTCAGACCTGCAGCTGCAATTCACAGGGAGGAAAGTGTCTGCAGGGAAATGTGCTGAGAAGCTTCCCTAGGAAACACTTCAGTTTTCACCCAAGACAAATGAATTCTGCAGAAACAAATGATGTTATTGTATTATATAATAGATAATGGTATTGCCTTGTAAACTTTATTAGGTAGCTAAAACAGCATTTACAGCATTGTAAATGAACAGAAACACCTGTCTATAAAATCCAGGGCTGTTTCTACAGACTGAGGCACATCCAGTGGTGTTGTTTCTCTCCTCTGGGGCTTTCAGTGTCCTCCCAGTGTCAGTGCTGCAGCCCAAACTGGGCTTTCACATGGCATCCACTGGTGTTCATGGCTGAGCTTGGCACCTGGATGCAAAGCAGCCACTGAAATTCCAGAACTTTCTGTAATTGATAGAAGTGACATGTAATGGGCTACATGTCTTTCCAAAGTGTTGTTTTGTTTTCTCTCTTGAAACTCACCTGTCTCAGGAAAGCTGGCAGGAGTCAAGGTGTGATTTAAATGTCCCTCAAGCCCTGCAATGGTGTCAGTGAGACTTGAGCAGAGCACAGAAATCACACACACCTGTCCTTGCAAAGCTGCCCCTTTGTGTCAGGATTCACAGCAGAGCTTGAGAGAGAGAAATGGGTGGAGAATCCCAGCAGAAGGGGTGGATGCTCATCAGCTGCAAAGCTGTGACTCTTCTGCTCTGCCCAGAAAAAGCCATGAGGCATTGAAGTGTCATTCCTCCCTCACCTGTGAGATCCAGGTTTGTCAGACTTTCTGTTGACTCAATACCAACAGCTTAGGGGGATTCCAGCTTGTGACTGTGACTTTCTGTTTGTTCAGACACCTGGTGTTTAATAATGTTTAATAATGTCCTTTCTGAAATTTGGTGACCCTATCATGGTCTGCCTCACTGCTTACTCACACCTCTGGTCCCTTTTTCAGTATTTTCAGCCTACTCAAGGAAAATTTGTGTGATATATTAGTACAATCACAAGTAGTTTGAAAGCCATAGTGTTTCCTGTTTGCAAATTTATGTTTTGGAAAAATTATCAAGGAATATAATTCTGTACATCCCTAAGACACCACGATTACTCAAAATCACATATCAGGGCCAGTCAAGGCTTTTGAATGAGTATTATCTCTACATTTAGAGCAGATCCATAGCTGCTGTACTGAAATCAAGGAATAATTATCTCCTACTTCATTTTGTAGGCATAAAAATATGCATTTCCTTGTGCAAGGCATTAAAGGGCATAATTCAGGGGAAGAGCTGTACACCCATAATAAGGGCAGAATTTGGCCACCCATATAAACACAATTCAATATAAATACTAAAGAACTGCTTTCTCTTCCCTTGATTGTTCCAGTGAGACCAAAAAAATCATCAGAAGGTGAATCAGTCTTGCAGCTGATACTTGCCAAGACATGAAAAAATGGGGATGGCCTGTGAAATGAGAGGCAATGGGAATAAGAGTGAAAACAAAAGAAATGTTAAAAAAAATACTAGATGCTATTGCATGATAATGGAAAATACCAAAACCTATGAATGTTGCATCTGGATTGCTGTCTTCCCTTCTTTGGGAACACTTATATGTGTTTAAAGTGGAAATTAATGAAGATAATATTAAAACACTTGTAATGTAAAATATTACATGCTTTCTCATAGGATTGAGACATAGCACTCAAGAGGATTAGCTTATAAAAAGTCAGATAATCCTCACTGGTGGGATAAATATAACTTATAGAAATTCCTGAAGCATGCTCTCCAGAAGCATTTCACTAAAATTAATTTAGTAATAGTATTATAATTCCTTCAGACATATTTTTCAGAAGTTCTTAAAGATCCATCCAAGTCATGCAAAGCATTATTTTCTAAGGCACCTAAATTTCTACAAGGACAAAGGCTGTCCTAAATGTTGAGAAACTAAATTAAATTGAAAGCTAGGGAAAAGAAACTTGGATAAATAATCTCCATAAGGGTGTACATTTTGCTGTGAGCAGTCAGGTGGGGATGTCCAGAACACACAGCTGAAAATCTGGGTTTGGACAGGGACAAATAACTTTAATATTGGCTTACAGTACCAGGAATGAACAAAATGGATGACCTTGAGAAGCTGAAGCAGTTTGTAGAACCAAGTAAAATACAGTTAGAATAGCAAAACAATAGTGAAGAAAAAAATCATGACTTGAACACAGGAGCTGAAGGGGTAGGGAGGCTCAGAAGAGAACACCAAAAATGAACGTGCTTGAGTTGTGAGATGCATAAATGATATGGGAAAGTGTGAAGAAAACAGAAGAAATATTGTGGGTAAATCCAGATTGGGTTCAAATCACTTTCCTGATCAACAGCAGAAAAGATTTTTTGTCAACACACTGGAGGCTGACTCTAAATCTCATCTGTGTATTTGAGCAGGGATGACTCGAATCCAGTAAAATCTTGATTTTGTGTAAGTAAAACTTAGGAAGTGGCTGGAATGTGCATTTTCAAGTCAAGGGTAGAAATGTCACAGGAAAGTGTTCTGGATTTACTTGGTTGGGTGATGCATAGTCTGGAAAATATGATTTATACCAACCAATTAAAAAGGATACTTCTTTATTTATCCAAAGGAGAATTACAAGGTGATTTATGAAATGTCTGCACAGGGGAAAACAACTGCTCTTGAAACCCAGTATTTCGGCAAAGTAGGTAGAGTGACATCTAATGCTTAGAAGATGATGCTGAAAAAATGTGAGAATGAAGGTGAAACCTCTTAAGCAATGAAGAAAATAATTAATATGAACAAGTGTACTAACCCATGAAATTCATGGTTTCATGTATTATCAACAAAACCTTTACTTTTCCATTAAGCAAGGGTTACAGGCATTCCTAATTTATTATTTGCAAATTTGCTGATTTAAAAATATATTTTATGAAACAATTTGAAAGTATAACAGGCACAAAATTATCTTTTTTTTTTTTCCAACAAGCTGCCTAATTTTTGGGTAGAAATTATTTTGTTTTATGTGTCCTGAGAAATGGGCTACTTATAACTGTATGATAGGGATGATTTAAACAGAATCTGGACAGAGCAACAGGGGAGGTGTGAGGCTGTGAGTGCACTAAACCCATTATTGTTTTTTATAGCACTGATTTTTACAGCATATCTATCACTGAAATTCAAATTTGTTTACCTCCATCCCATGGCCCAGATTCCTCAGCTATCAGTTTAATACAGGCATTTCAAACAATGGCAGAATTAAAGTTTTTATAACAACTCCAAACAACATTATTCAATTATTTGATTGTTTTCTGCTCACTTACAATTTGACAACATTGCCTTTGTGTGGAGTCAACGTGTTGAAGAAAACCTCTTATGCAGTGGTGAATAATTTCATGTAGGCAACAGATTCATGTTTATTTTTCCAGGCTATAATGGCACTCCTCTAGGTCAGTAAAAAGCCCCCAGTCTCTTTTGAGGCAAACCTCTTCCTGAGGCTGAGGAGTGAATCCCACAACTGAGCAAATATTTTATTTTCATAGATCACCACTAGCACTGTAATACAAACTTTTCAAGGTAAATAGCTTCAGAAATTGCAACTGTGATACCTGAATGTATTGGAGTCAGACTCTGCAGTGCAGAATCAAAAGTAAATAATGAATCCTGAAGTGCCTTGGGTTTCTACTCGCTGTGATTTTGGTTTGACAGCTCTGGGTAAGCAGAAACCAGAGGTGCCAAGAGACACAAAGCTGCTCTACTACAGCCTTAACAGAGATGCTAAGCCTTGTAAGTAGTAGTAGCACCAATTTTTTGCCCCGAAATAGTGAGATTTTGTGACTGGTCTGGAGGAGCAGGATGGAGTTTCAACCAGCAGCCATCTGGGCTGAAAGGCTTTCTGATTAAACCCAGGACAAAACCCAGGGAGCCTGGGTTTAGCTTGAAACAACAACAGTTTCATCCCTCTGGCACCTGAAGGAATAAAACCTATGGGAAGGTGTTTAAGTGGCCAACTCTCATGCAGAATATTGTGGTATTAGTCACCAACCCAGCTTTGGCCCTTGGAGAAACGACTTAATTTTCAGAGAGGTTGGAACCCATACATTTTTTTCCCAATAAGTCCAGCCCAGGTCCCTGAAATGGGATTTTAAAAGAGAAGGAAGGTGCAGGGAGCAGTGTCCTGCCTGCCCACGGGGAGCTCTGTGGAATTGCAACACAGCAAGAGCAGCATCAGTCCCATTCTCAGAGACTCACTGCAGTTAATGAAACAGAAGAACAGCCCTGCATGCAATGACTAAACCTTTAATTACCCTTCTGAATGATGGAGACAGGCTAAAATCTGATAAACATGTTTAATTGCCGGCAATTACAAAAAAAAAAAAAAATTTTATTTACGCAAAAAAAAAAAAAAAAAAAAAAAAAAAAAAAAAAAAAAAAAAAAAAAAAAAAGAAATCTTTTTGAAACACACTGAGTTATTTTGCAATATCATTTCAACACTGTAATGACAACTGCACTCCTCTTAGGAAGGGGTTGACAGGAAATTTCTTCCATTAATTTTAAAGGAGCAGGATTAGACCCAGTGTTGCAAGGAATAGACACCTTCAGCAAAAACTCAGTGTGAGATTGGTGCAACTTGGAAGTGTTTCTTTCATCCATCCTTTGGTTAAGGAGATCCCTGTTTGTAAGACGTGGCTTTTCTTTGGAAATAACTGCAAGCTCTGCCAGGGAACCATGGCTTGTGTTTGCAGATAAAAGCAGTCCCCTGAGCTTCAGTGGGATTTCTTGCAGGTGACTAAATAGCCTTGGCTGTCATATTGCTCCCCAAACTCTCCAGCCCTCTCTTTATCTTCACTCAATGTCTTTACTCAATTTCTTATGAGAAAATTCATAAAAGCTTGGTACAAAATAGTCTTAATAAACTATTGGCAAAACTTGAAAGAAGGATAAGATTTTTACTGATTTCTTTGTTCATTGAGAGCAATAGTAATAAAAAGGTGGTGTTGCCTATAAAATTGGCAAAACCAGAAAAAATAATCCCCCAGCTGATTTAATACATGTGGCCATTGATTCAACATCCCTAAAGTTTGATTGATAATGTAACCTATCAAAATCTCACAGTGTGCCATCTAAAAGTGCATCTAATCTCACTGAAACCAGACACAATGGATTTAGAACATGGCTGGAAAGTTCAGGGGTTACTCAGGAGAGGGAATGAAGCATCAGCTGGTGCCATGACTTTGGGCTGCACTTGAAGGGAAAGGCTTGTTAAGGCCTCAAATCTTTCCTTGCCTGATTATGTGAAAAATAAATTTTGTAATAGACATCTAACCAGCCTGTTTTAAGTGTTTCCTGTATCACCATACTCAAGCATCATCTGAGAACCCCATTACCTTCTGTATATTTAGTGTTTCAATGAAGTGGGAAAGAACTGATACTTCCAGATGAGGTTGGAGGAAAAGGTTCTCAGATGAGGAATTTACAGATGGGGAGGAAAGGTATTGAGTGACTAAGTAATATACTGAAATCTGGGCACAGGAAAGAAGCCAGTCCAGGTGTTCCTGCTCTCTCACCTGTCCTTCTCTTGCAGGTGCCATTCTGCTGAGAGGTGAAATTCATCCTGCTGCTGTGACAGAACCAGAACCTGCAGCCCTTCAGCTCTTTGGGAATTCAGAGTCTGCTGGCTTTGCCTCTGCTTCCTTCCTCTTGATCAACCCCACCTTCAGTAAAAATGTGATGTGCAAGCACAGCAAAGGAAGATTTTTGCAGAAAGCTCATCAGATAAAAACGGGCATTTACAAAGGCATGAGACCTTGCTCTGAAATGCAATAAGCTATAGAGGGTTCATCTGGCCTCTAAAGCCCTTCACCTGGTCATCAGGTCTTTAAAAAATAGCAGGTGGCTATTAAAAAAATACCCTGGGGGTGGGTACAATTACAGGGAGAGCAGTACTGAAAACCTGAGTAGGAGAGAATGCAGTTTGTCAGGTGTTACACAGGAGGGTCTGCAAAGTCCTTGGCAGACAGAAGAAAGGGGATGTGGCTGATGAGGTGAATTTGTTTCATGTAATTTGTTCTAGGAGGAAATAAAGCTGGGAGCCTGAAGAGAAAGGGGCTGAAGAAAGCTGGAGCATGGTGCTGAGTGTGTGCCTGCAGCTGCTTGGAGGGGGCTCCCAGGGACCCCCAGGCCAGGGGAAAAGGAGCCTGTGGCTGTGGGAAGAATTGGCTGGGGCTGCAGTGGAACACTTAACATGAGGCTGTTACATCTTGCTGTGATATATAAGATATTTAGTATGTTCTACACTCAGATGCGATGCTGATAAAATGTCTGTGTTTGCTTGGGCTTTTATAAGAAATTAAAAGGCTTTGTTAGATTTTACAAAATGAACCATTACTGCAAGCTCAGTGTCTCTAACTTCCACTGACGAGATGACAACCTGCATGTGCCACCTCACTTTTAATTAAAAAAATCACTCATTAGGAGGCCAGAAGCTTGTCTAGTGAGAGTCTAGTGCAGTATTTTGAGCTCTATTTGCATCTGTTCCCTGGCACGCCATGTACAGAAGGCTTTTAAGTGGTGTGAACGATGAGTGCTGTGTGAAACAGTGGGGTCCAGGTTTGATGTGATATCATGGGCCTTGGCAAAAAAACATAATTGTTCATCCATACTTAAATACACCAATCTGTGCAGTGGGAGGATGAGGAGCAAGTCCTCTCCTGAAAACCACCTTTAAACAGCCACAGGTGTTAAAATTGCTCAATATTGAAAAATTTCTGCATCATTTCTTAGTCTGGGTGCCTCTCCATGAGTGTTTCTTATCTAGAGGTAGGAAGGCAAATGATTTTGTCCCCTGCACATCTGGATTTGCCTGCTGATGTAACTGGAACAGCTGTGAGCTCGGGCTGGTGGACTTTCAACCCCACTTGTATTTCCATCTGGGAGGACTGTGTGCCCCACAAAGCAAACCTGTGCTTCTTCCCACCAGTGATGAGAAACACAGGAATTACCTCTGGGACTCTCATTCCTCCTGGTTTAAGAAGCTTAGGATTTATTTGGTTGGTTGTTTTTTCACAGAAACTGAATTTGTGGAGTAGCTGGGTGAACGTGCCACTCCAAGGTCTTGTAAAACATCAGCTCACAGTGAAGCTGCTGGTGCCCTTCCTTTGACAAAATGTGGGTGCTGTTCCATTTATTCTGGAGTTATCTCCACATGCCTGTTTAGTCAGTGGGGTGTTTGCCATCTCCTTTTTGGTGAGAGAGGCACCACTATTCATTCTTTTCCATCACCTACGTGCAGATGTAGCATCACACAACTGTCCCAGCTACAGGCTCATGAGAGAAGGGATGAAATGTAACTTCAAAATGAAGGTTGATTTAAGAACAAACAAACAAATGCAACGGAAGAAAATACATTTGATTTTCCATTTTTTTCCCTCTTAGTTGTTACTGATTATTTCTAGAGTCTTTCTTACCTATGCACAGTAAGAAATATTTACCCCACTGCCACACACTTCACTATAACCTGTTCAGTACAAACACCAAGTGTATGGGGGTTTGTAAACTCTACAGCCACGAGACATTTTTATTTCCCTACATGTTGTGGAAGCTCTTGTACCTCTTTTGGAACCATAATGGAAAGAACAGATTCACAGCTTTGGAATTCATTCTTTCTTGCCCTGAAACTGCCTGAATTTCATGACATTCAGACATGTAGAAAGTTCACCTTTTCTCCCTCAGGCATTGGAGAATGACGAATAACTATGGTGGTGGTGGGGAAATCACTTTTTACTGTTATTATTATTACCTGTCCTACCAGTAAAGGTTTATATTAAATTCTGCTGCTTTTCTGAAGTTATTACTTGAGATTAGGGCAGTGAGAGGAGAAAAATGTCTGAAAATATGGTTTAGATAGAACCAAAAGCATTTAAATGAAAACCAAGTATTACCAAGGCTGGTCAAAGAAAACTTTTTCCTAAGCTGCTAATAAATTAGTTTTCTCCAATGATGGGCATATGCAATGAAAGTAAAGCACTGCAGACAGAAGGGCCAGACTTCAGTGCCTTTCCCAGAGTGACGTGGCAATAATATCTCTTCTCCATTGAAACAGTCCAGCTCACAAAGAACACATCCAGACATGGCTGATTTCAACCTGCAGCTTCAGGTCACAAGGAAAATTAACTTATATGGGTGGTAGGATGGCTGGAAGTCTTTATGATCTTCTGTTCAAGTTAATTTTTTCCCCTAGAAACAATTGAAGAGATTGTGACTAATTTTAGACTGATTGGCAGAGTATTCTTTAGTAAACACCCTATTTATAGAGAAAAATTAAAATTTTTAGGAGGGTTAATTTTTAAATAGTGGGAGGGCAGAGTCCATATTGTTGGACATTGCCACTGGGTTTTATATAACCCAAATAAAATGTACAGCTCTGCTGAGAAGTTATCATTAATAAAGCAGTAATGGTTAAGAAGTCCCAGTTATTGACAGAAACCTCTCATACTGAGCACTCTGTAAATATAAACCAAGGACTAAATTCTGTCCTTAGTCACTCCTAGTCTAAGAAAAGACATAGAAGTAGGAGGTGTAGAACCAAAATAGTGAAGTTGTACCAGACAGACAGGGAAGCACAAGGAAATAATTAGGTAAGAATAGCCAGAGTTAAAATAAGTATTTATATTCACTACCAAGTGTTTTCGGATGGCTACCCCAGGAAAGGAAACATTTCTAGCAGCATTTGGAAGAGAACAATGAGGTTTGATGATATTTATGAGAGATTCTCTCATGCATGAAGGCTGGCATGGGGGAAAGGGCAGAAGTGCAACAGAGAGGGGATGATGGCAGGCACCACTGGCTGATCCAAGGAGAGAGCTGACATGCTGATAACACAGAAAAAAATGATAAGGTGGAGTGTGGATAGGTCATGAAGGGCCTTTCCAGTGAAGATGAATGGGTTATGCTTGATACAGTGCCAAGTTCCCAGATGATTCACTGCTTTCTTTTTTGAAAGTTTAAATTTCCACATTATTTTTATTTGATTAATGCTATTGAGTGCTTTTGACTTATTTTCTCATAATAACAAACATTCCATTTATTTTACAAGGCATCTATTCAGAATAATGGATGGGTTCCCTGAGCCCAATGCAGTTGATGTCATGACATATTGGTACATTTCTATCCTATCACTTACAATGGCTCAGTGCACAGAAAAGGTCATTTCAATTACTTTATATAAATTGTTTGATTGTTCCTGGGTAAAGAGCATCAAGCAGGTTGTGGTATGCTTTAGATAGGTTATATTAATTTCCTGGAGAAAGCCTTTTAAAAGCTATAGTTAAAGTTTGAATCCTATCCAAAGGTAGCATCTGGTAGTTGGGTTTGCTTGGATGTGTCTGCCTTTTTAACCTGGGGTATTACATGAAGATTTCTTTTTATGCCTTTCCAGGAATTGAATTTTGGTGTGCAGAAGCTGATCCCAGGGTACATTTTCAGTGATGAATGTCCTGGAGGAAACACTGGGTGTGCCTTTTCATTCTCATGGTAGCTGTTCACCTCCCTTCTCCAAGGGGCATGGGCACACAACCACACGGTGATGGAATGATCTTTATTTACATCATTTTCAGCTACTGCCCAAGTGTTCAAATAGTCAAATCATATTATGTGTGCACAGCTCTACTTGAAATCCTCCTTTCCATCTTGTTTGGAAGCCAGGGTTTCTGTGGGTTGTCTGTACTTGCAGTATCTCAAGTAACAAATCTTTGGTAAAAGCATCTCCTTGGTACCCGAGAACAAAATCTAAAGCAGCCAGGAATCTCAGTTTGACCAAAGATATCTCCACTTGCATGAGCAGCAGGCAATGCTCATAGGTTCATATCTTTACAAAATGGCCAGCTGCCCTTAAAACAGAAATTGAAAAAAAAGTGGAACCTTGGCTTCCTGAGGCAGCCTATTAACTGTCTTACTGATGCTCCAATTGCTGATAAAGTCAAAGAAAATGTTAAATGTCTTCATCTGGGTAGGACAAAGGCTGTAATCCTGAATGAAAACTTGTGCAAATCTTGGTGAGAATGTGCTTGCCAGCATTTCCATTGCTCTTGCTTTGTTCAGAGCATAGCAATCAGCTGGAATTTATCCATGAACCCTCTTTATTAGGAGAATGGGAAAAAGATGTCTATGTGGCTGAGTTAGATAGCAGGGCAGAGAAGTGCTGTGTTCTTGTGTGTATTCTGCATGAAAAATCTTCAAGCCATTCATTCTTTTCAAAACTGCCTGAGGAGCTTTTGGTCTCCTGACTTTGGACAGGTAAATTCTGCTTCCCTTCACATCCCAAAGCACATGCCTGGTAGCAATGGAAATGAGGAGCACTTTGTACTCTGAAAGTCCATGAGAAAGAAATTACATGATCCTGATGTTTGGAAACCTAGATGGTAAAAATGTAGGTGGGAAGAACCCTCCTCTTTATTTTGGAAATACATGTGAATGTGAAGAATCAAACCAAGTGTTCCCACAACATTCCTAAAAGCAGTGGGTTTATCTTCAGCTGCTGTAAGTTGATGAAATGACACTAACTTACACAGATCTAAGACACAGCCCTTTGAAAAGGTGAATTTGTGACCTGTCCTTGATATAGATTTAAGTACCAGAGTGAAACATCCAATTTTAAAGATTTTGGCATGTATGCTCCTCTCTCTGGACTTCCACACCATCCTAAAAGCAGAGAAACTCCTTCAATAAAAGTTTTTGAAATATTGCAAGACCAAGAATCTTTTCTTTTTGATATTTGCTTTTAGAGGGGCTTATATATAATCCCTTTTAAATTACTGTGCCTATGGAAGTTTGCATGATAAGGCACCTTATAAATTAGACTGTATTATATTGTATTGAATGTTGAAATATGAAGATATATTGGTGAGACGATATCTTATAATTAGAGTTTGGTTTCACCATCTAAGTGTGAGTGTTGGCTGCTCCTCAGCCTGAAAGTACTGCTGTCTGCTTTAATGTACATCCCTGTATCTTAAAACTCCACCTATTTATAGGGATGGTTTCTAGCATCCAGTACTTGATTTACTTGATGTAGTGTTATGCTTTTTAGGCAAACGAAGGCTGAATGTTATATTAAATGCAAGATTTTCAGAAGCAGAAGCCCAAAATAGGTTGGTTTTTTTTTTTCAAATATTTGTGCTGGGCCCTCTGCAGAAGAGCTGGACACCATATGATGATGCCTTTAGATCCTATTGAGAGCTACTGACCTCTCAGCACTGGAAAACAGGTGACTTTATTGCCAAAATATGTAGAAAGTTGACCAATGCTGGTGACCAAATGGCTTATCTGAATCAAAATGCGAGTTTCAAGTTCAAGTTCTGTCCATGTGCAGGACATTTTGACACCTTTTTTTCTATAACATTTCAATATAATTATGTATTTTGCATATAACAGGTCACGACCATTTTAGGTATCTGACCAGTTTCAACTGAGCTTTTTTATGGGAGACAGCTAGATATCAACAGCACTATAAAGAAAGGAAGAACACCTCATAAAGAATGAAAAATAGTAGAGGATTTTGAAGGCCACAGATGTCCATTCTCATGCAAAGTGGAACCAGTTTTGAAATTGGGTTAACTTAATAGGCTGTGAATTATACAAGCTCTTTAAGTTAATCTGATTTCATAGCCACCTTAGCGTATCCACACTTAACTGTCTGAGGACCAGAGCACAAGGCCTTTGAAGTGTCAGATGAGGTGGATATTGCTGCGAATTTCTGTGCCATCAGAGGATGTTGCTGGTGGTATCTGCTCCTGAAAGGTATTTGAGCCTCAAACTATGACATGAATAGGTTGGTTCAGAAAACGTCACTGCCAGCACTCGTTCTCTTGGAGCGATGACAAATGATTATGCTGTTTCTTTCCATTGTGTGCACAGTTCTCTGATGTTATTCCATCCTCTTTGCTCTATCACAAAGATCATTCAATTTCTGATTGAAGTCCCTGGCATCTCACTTCCAATGCCCTGCGGCATTAACACATTGCATGATTCTGTTTCAACATCCTTTGCTTCTTGGCAGAGATTCCCTTCTATATTCCAAGCCTAGACAGTGCATGAAAGGATTTCTGAGCTTTTATACAACAGTCTTGGCTGCTTTTTTTCCCCTTTTTTTTAATTCCTTTTTTTTTNTTTTTTTTTTTTTTTTTTTTTTTTTTTTTTTTTTTAGGCAGTGACTAACTGGTCTATCTCCCCTTAGCTGTAATGAAGACATGAATTACACAGAGGTTACCTGAAGGTAAATGTCCCTGTGGGATTCAACACAACTGTTGTGCCAGAAATGAAGCATTTTGGTAAGAGATTTTTTTTTTTTTTGACAAATGAAAAATGTAAAATCTCTGATTTCTTTTATCCCAATTCAAATGGAGAAAAAATACCTAAGTGTGTGTGCATATAATACGTGCATCTATAAGTATATATATAGCCCCACACACTCTTCTGTGACTGAACTTTTCAGCAAAGACAACATGACTTCTTAAAACTAGTATTTTTTTGTGAGATGGAATTTGCTTTAGGAAAACTGATTCTTCAAACCTTTTTGTACCTGATCCAAGCAGAACAACACCCTGGCTTGAAACTGCTTGGAAGGCATTTTATACCAGTCCATCCAAAAAGACTGTGTTTATAAAGAAGTGGTGGGCTCCATTCCTGTCTCAGGAAAGAGTAATAAATTTACAAGTACTCAAAAACCTCTGAAACAAACCACTGCTGCCTTTCCTAGCCTAATGCAGAGCACATTAGATAATGAAAGTAAACAGAAAATGCACACAGCAATATTTCCCATAGCACATAACTGCATCCTCACCTAAATGCTAATCACAAGCTGATACTTGCCTACATAAATCTAATCAGTTTCTCTCAGAATTGCATGAGGAGTGACTCCTTTCATCTGCATGGGAAAACATCCAAATCAAGTATCACATTTGTGTCCTTTAACAGTGCTGTTTTCTCTGAAATACACAGTAACAGGCTCTCCACTTCTCACGAGTGTCCCGACAGCAGCACCATCGTGCTCATTTTAATTTCCTCAGCATCGAGCTGTGGTGGCAGGAGGGTGTTTAGGTGCCTAGACATACATCCTGCCAGGTACTGAGGAAACTCACCTCAAAGAAGGTGTTTTGTCACTACACACAGCTGGCTGGTGTGTTGATATTAGGTGTGAGGAGGTAGAGAAGCAGGACTTCTGCCTGATGCAAACCAGCCTAGCTCCCACCAAAAGGAGTAATTCTTGTCTGCTGGATATAAACAGCTGCGTTGATTGCTCAGGGGGTGCTTTTAAAGCAGGACAGGTAGATAAAACCTGCTGAGTGTGGCTCTGCTCGTCTCCATGCTCCTCTGCAGCTTTGGGTGCCTGTTCCCCACAGCATGGTGTGTGGTGGAGGTTATGGTGCAACGCTTCCATCAGGTTTCTCCCCAGCAGATGCCGACTGCAGCCCGGTGAGGGCAAGCCCCGGGTGGAAGAGGTGCAGCCTGGCAGCCTTTGGGTTGTGTAACTGGTGCAGGTCCCAGCCCGTGTGCACCCAGCTGTGGGCACCTGGGAACCTCGGGGCTGGACAGGAAAATATCCATGGGTGTCGGGAAGAGACACTTGGTTTGTGGATTCCTTTGATCTCCACTGAGTTCGTTTTCCAAAAAAAAAAAAAAAAAGATGGACTTCAGAGCCCCTGCTCTCTCTGAGCCTGCAGTGGTTTGTGTCACCTTCCTGCACTGGCTTTCAGTCTCTGTGCATCACTTTCCAAAATGGGACAGGAGCACAGCTTCAGAAGGGGAATCACTATGGAAAAATGTTGGTTTACTCCATGTCATGGCAATGGAAGCCAGAAAGGAACTACAGAAAGCAATGAGGGATATTTTGTCTGAGGTTTTATTTTTTAACATTATCTCATCTCCTTCACGCAGGCAAAAATAAAACTAGAGTTTTTACATGGAGCCCAGGATGACATTTAGCAGAAAATTAAACCTAAAGTAGAATGAGAAGTGTTTTGTGCATCTTTTGGTTCATAGATTTAAAAGTTGTGTGGATTGGCTGCTCACTTTTTCTTCTTGTCAAACTCCCAAAAAAGCAATTATGTAAGTCCTCATGAGTCACCAGCATTGTTTTGTTTTATAAAATGAAAATGCTTTACCAATGAATTTCCTCTGAGAGTGCAAAAGAGCATACATAAAACTCAGTCTGCTTCTGCTTCACCCCTCTATAACTCAAAAGTGATTAAGTAAATTACAGCTACTGAACACAAATTTCATTATTGAAGAAAAGTAAAGTCAAGCTTCATTCATGTGTAACTAAAACCGTGTTGTTGAGCAAGCTTTAATAAACCACTGAAGGCAAGATAAACCTTAACAGAAAACCTGCTTTACTTAATATTTACCAGATATTGTTATTCCCAATATCTTTAAAGCTAAAGTGCCTTAAATCTAAACTCCAACTTTCTGCTCTAAGAGAACTTGGAAGAGGTCATGTTTTGAGCATATGTGTAAAACAGCATTCCATAATTGATTTATTAACATATGAGGTCATATTTATGATTTTCTTTTTGAAATATATGAAAGCAAGCTATAACTGTATAATCCTGTATGATCTATTCAACAAAAATCTGCTTCAAAAGTCCAAGAAAAGACTGAAAGAGGAGGAGGGGAAGCAAGAAAACTAATAGAGTGTATTTTGTGATGGCTAAAGGTTATTCTCCAAAGGACAAATTGATGCAATTTGTACATGGTAAGGACCACATTGGATGTTTTATTTGCATTCTTTCACATCTCAGGAGAGGTGTTGCTAAATAGCTCCAAATGGGGGGGGGGGGGGGGGAAGAATAATTTTTATTTAAGTGCAAACACTACAGTTTTCAGACAGCGATGTCACAGCATGTATGGGGCTCAGGAACACTACCTTAAAAAAGAGTCTTGATGCCCATTTTGTATGCAGCCTTTCTCCCCCCCTCCATCCTTTTTTTTTTTTTTTTTTTTTTTTTTTTTTTCATCTGCGAAGCCTCTCTCTGCATACAATTTCTGAAATGCGAAGCACATGCCGGGTTGCTCTGCAGCACAGGTCCCTCCTCAGCAGCCGCTGCTCGCTGCCTATCAAAGGCAGAGCAGGCTTTGAAGTGCTGCCCGGAGCCCCAGCCCTGCGCGCCGCTCGCCCCGCGCCTTCCCCGGCGCTGCCCCGGCCACGCCGGGCGCTCACCCCGGCCTGCTCCGCTCCCCGGCCTGCTCAGTCACACGCACAGCCCGAGCCAACAGGTGGTCCCGCCGACTCCCCCGGGTCTGGCTACAATTTAGTTGCCGTCCCGAGGTCCGGGTCTGAGGCGCACCCGGGTCCTCCCGAGCTGTGACCTCTCGCATCACCCGGACTCCCAGCAGTCACTTACACGTGCTTTCCCAAGGCTCCGCGGGGGCTGTGCATCATCTGGACTGCTGCTTTATTCTGGGATGATGTTACAGGAAAACAATGAATTTAACATGGGATTTTTTTTTTATTTTTTTTTTTTTTAAATACAATGAGCTTAGCACACGACTCTTAACGGAGAGATCCCTTGAAGCTGTTCAGCGTGGTATTGATGGAATGGGAGATCATGGGAAGCGGGCAGCGACACCCCGTGCTAGCCTGGGTATCCGAAATTAGCCTGGAAGATACCCCATCCACACTCCTGGAAGGGCATGCGAGTCAAGTCCCTTGATGAGAACTCATCCTCTCTCCTTGTCACAAGCTTCAGCACCAGCCTGTAACCTCCTTCAGCTGCTCAGCGTTTCGGGCACCTCGTTCTCAGGGGCTGCTTCCCCTCAGAGGCTGCTGAGCAGCTCGGGGTGTCCCAGGGTTACAGAGCCGCCGGTGTCCCAGGGGCAGCCCCCAGGGGAGTGACAGGAGTCCGGAATGCTGTTTAATAGGCTTTTCCTGGGCAAGCTGGGACATGAGTCCCACATCTAATATGAACTGGAGTTCATAATTTCACACAAACAACCCCTGTCTCTGTTGTGATCCACTCTCAAAGGCTGATGATAGACTGAGCTCCATAAAACAAAAGACAGAGGGAAAGACAACATTAAATGAAGGGGGAGAGAGTGATTTTTCTGCAAAAATATAGTAAAATCCCCTGAAATCTGATGAAAGGTGTTTCACCAGCTGTACAGTTGGTCAAGTATAAACACTGAAAGTTTCATGGTTTGTTTAATTATTTTAATAATTTAAAAGAATTATTATTATTTATTTACTATCATTTATTTATTAACTAATCTCTTACTAGAGATTGTCTTTCAGAAAACTTCTTTTAGGTGTGGAGAAGTTTCTGTGCAACAGCCTAATTTTTTAGGAGCTTTCCTGATTGTGTAATCTTCCACTGTGGAAACAATTAATAAAAATCATAACTGCATCCCTACTGAGATATTCAAGGACTTAATTCCAAGACTTAGCTGTTTCCAAGAGATGCTCTTTATACTTAATTATCTTATCATTTGTGGAAAATACTATTCTGGTGCTCTAAGCTCAGCTTGTGTGTTGGCTCCTAGAGAGAATATAGTGATATTTTAAGATGTTTGTGTGCACTTCAGTTCCTACCTTCCTATCCCCCTATGTGCTTTCCTATCTTTTTTTATTTTCTAAGGTGCCATTCACTGTTCAAATTATCCACAGCTTTAGACAGAGGAAAGTAAAACTTTTATAGATAAAGCTGCCATGTTGTTTGGTATGAAATAGACTCCTAAAAGGTGAGCAGCTGGGACCTGACATCCCAGCAGGGGCTGAGCCCCTGGAGGGACCCCATGGACTCGACTGGAGATGCTGCAGCCCCAAAGTCCACCTTGGAACAGCTCCCACCTGAAAATCTGCATCCATCCAAAAATCCCAGTTTGGCACAGTTGCCTTCAAAATCCAGCCCTGTGTGCTCAAGGCAAGTGACAAAGCTAAATCTTATCCAGAGCTTCTGCAGTTGTTCTTGAGATGTACAGTAATCATGGATATCCTCTCTGAAGAAAAAGTGCTTGTTTTCTAAAGCCATTTGCTGGCCTGTGGCAAAAAAAAAAAAAAAATTGCTATGGAAAAAAGATCCTGACAGACACATGAAAAACATTTCAAGTTGTGCTATACTGTAATTATTCTCCTGGAGTGAGGCATTCATACAATTTTGGTATGACAGTGTGCTAGAATTTTTTTTCTTTCCCTGTGATTTTCATAGGGTTCTTATTTTTAAAAGAACCAGCATATATTTATCCCCTGTCCCCAGTCTGTTACTTCTAATCACTGATGAAATGAGTCATTGATGCATTAGAATGGAAATAAGTTCCTTTTGTGGGACCCTGTGCTCTCGAGAATCCTTTAAATGTGTAGAAATTCACAAAATCATAGAATGGTTTGGGCTGGAATGGACTTTAAAGAGCACCCAGTTTCAATCTCCCTTCCATGAGCAGGGACATTTTCCACTGATTTTCTCCCACGTCCCATGGGAAGGAGCTCTGTCACTGCACAGGTGTGACCTGAAGAACCTTTCAAACATGTGGTCCTTGCTGGTTGAAGGGCTACCTCAAGTAGTGCCTCCCACTTAAGCTGCCTCTTTCATGAGGAAATTTTTTTCTGCTTGAATTCCTTCATAAGATTAATTTTCATTGTGAACTGAAAAAAAAAAAAAATCAATCTATTTCTGGAAATTCAAATTTCTCCAGAAACTAAGCTGCTGTTTTCTTGTCTTTCCTGTCAGGTTTCTGCTCATATTCCTTCTTCATGGTGTTTGTTACTAGCCACTGCTGAACAAAGTGTTAGAGAATATGATTCCACATCTAATTCAGCGTGACAGTTCTTGCATCTCTTATTCTGTTTAAGAAACCTTCAGCCAATTATCAAATACAAAATAGACTTTTTCCCCCCTAGTCTAATAACATTCAAGATTATTCTAATTGGGACTAAAATAATTGAGAGTTTGTATATCACATGTTAATGTCAAGGACAGATCAGATCCTTTTCTATTTTGCAAGGCTATGCCATGATAAACAGTCCAGATCAGCCCCAACAGCATTGTATTTCCAGACACATCAGCCATAAAAATGATGGTAAAAAAGCAATTATTGTTTCACAGGAATACAGAGAGGGTTACACCTTTTATTATATGGGACATGAACATCCCAAACATGGAAAATATTTTGCCTGCCTGTCTTGTGGCTGTGGTTTATCAAAGATCAGGATTGGATTCTGATTCTGTGATACTACCCAGCAATATTCTGCTTTGTGGTTTGTGGCACATCTCACCCTCAGTGGTGCTGCGTGTTTTAAGAGGCTCGACCACCCCTTGCCATTGGGAGAAATATTTTCCCAGTCACTGGCATTGCAGGTGATGTCAAAATGGGAAGTAGAAGGATAGATCCAGTGCTGTCCTCCTGGGCTGCCTGGAATTTCAGGCAAATCTCTGGAAATAGTTCAGATATTTGTTTGTCTGTTTGTGCATTCTCCTTATCTCCTGAAGTTACAGAATGCTAATGAGTTGTGTTTCTATTTATAGAAAATAAAACATATGGGAAAAGGATTATGTCTGTCACAGGCTGCCAGGCTGATTTCATAGAGTTTCACTTCCAGTACTCCTGGGAAGATGAATTGAGACTCCAAGCTGGAAAGCCTGGGTTCCCATCCCTCCATCTGCAAGGCACTTAACCCCCAGTTCCTGCCCTTCATCTGCAACTTAATTGGTTTAGCAACACTTCCCTGCTCCCCTCTGGGTGCTGCAGGGTTAATTAAAGCACAGGAAGTCCTTAAGATTCTTGGATGTATCTTTTGTTTCTTGCAGTTTTTTTCCAGAAGCTTTAGGAAGGGACCTTCGTACTAAAATCAAGCCTTATGGTTTTCTAAGTGTAAGCTCACCTTTTGCTGAGACGGGGCTGTGGTGTGTAGCATCATTAATAGGTCCATTTTGAGCAACCATTCAATCTCCATCGAACTTCAGCATGATTTTCACCAGTCGTGTGTCATCCAGGCACCCCTCAGTGAGATCTCAGTGTGATACAGAACCCGTGAAAAGGGGCTGGCAGGAGCACAGTGGGCACAGCAATACAGAAACTGAGGTACTAAGCACTGGCTGATAGCCTGGCAATGATGCTGTTGCTCCATGGAAGATCCAAGCTGAAGTGTTTTCATGTTTGTGGTTTTTTCTTGCCCTTCTCTCTCCCCTCTCCTCTCCCTCCAGCACTTTCTGGGTGTTATAAGTTAGGTGTTTCTATAAGTTAGGAAAGCAGCTGCAGCTGAACTTGCATGGATTTCAGCTTGGTGTGCGAGGGAAGTGAGCAGCATTTCCAGAATGACATTCACCCCGAGCTTTCCTATCATATGGAATTGCCACTGCATTTGAACTTTTACTTCTGCTGTGTCGTGCAGCCAAATCCCAGCCTCCTGAGCAAAACTGGAGGAAACACATTTTGCACAGGGGATCTCTGCAGACTCCAGCAGTTCCGGCTGCAATTTTAAAGGAATAGCAACAATTGCTTCTTCTGCACTCTCCTCAGAGAGAGGATTTTGCCCAATGGATCTGCCACGCACCCACCTGCCTTTTCTGGGGGCTTATTTATTTTCAAGGCAGGCAGCAGTGCCTGTGCTTGGTGCTGAGTGCTCCTTCCCACTGTCTGGAGAGATTTCCTTGCCATACAGACAGCCTGCTCTCGAGTCCCCCTCCTTCCTCTGCCCAATCATTAACATAAATCATAACCTAGCAGATGAAAAGAAATTTCCAGTCTTTGTGATCTCCTGCCAGAGTTCTCCCAGTTTTTTCTCAGTTTGGGAAAACAAATGTGCATTGCAGCATGTCCCGAGGGTTGACAAAGCAGGGCTGTTACAGACCAAGAGGAAGAATTCTGAACAGGAGGTCCTGCTGTGGCCCTCAGGTGGAGCTCTGGGGCCTCCCTGCACTGCTGTGGGGCAGAACAGCCTCTGTCACCTGCCACACTGCTGGGCTGGCACGGACTTGGGAGGGGACAATGGATTGGGGTCCCCTTCACTCTCCCCATGGGTCCCCAGGGCTGGGCACAACATCCCAGCCCCTTATCCCGGTGCCTGCAGGGAGGGCAGGGCTTGTCCCCATCCTCTGGCACATCCCTGGGGTGGGTGAGGGTGAGAAAAGGTGCCCTGAGAGTGGGCCAGGGGCTGTTGTCCCTGCTGTCACCCTGGGGCAGAGCTGCCTCCAGGATAAGGAGTGCTGCCAGCTGAGACAGTCACTATGCACAAGCTGAATGGGCTTTCTAGGCTGCTTTTTAACAAAAAAAGGGTTGTTTTCCAGTCTGTTGGTAACCCTGCTGTGCAATCCAGAGGGACACAGCCAGGGCTGTAGATGTTTTTGGGCTGTGACCTAAACAAGATGTGATTCGAAGTGCAGGAACTTGGAGAGGAGGTGGCCTTTTTCTAAGAGGGCTTCAAACAAAGAACACACTTCCAATAATCCCCTGAGAAGAGAAATCACTTCTAAAATGGTGTTAGAAGTCAATAAAAAGTTCAGGTACCCTGATAAAAATGAACAGCTTCAACCAGACTTGCAATACGAAGCAGAAAAGCTTCACCTTTCCTCATCACACCCCCTGCTTTGCTCATGCAAAGATTCAGTGATTCAGTGTAAGGATTTATTTGCCACAGTCTCTGCCATGGCAGGATAGGATATAAACTCACCAATTGTGGGTTTATATTCTGGGAAACTTGACTTTGGTGCAATCAAGTGATCACATCTTGAGGTCACTAAAGGCAGATAATAAATGAATAACTGTCTTCAGCCCTTCAGCACAGCACACTTTTAATGCATTGATCAGAGCCCATATGGCCTTGTTTTATTGTTCCTAGCTGCCTATGATATTGAATTTTGAGGTAGATTTTTGAAATGTGTATGGCTTCCAAATTGAGTCTCCTCAGGACTTCAACTTTGCTGTTTGAAATTTTATCTTCATTCAAAGGTATTATGAAGAAAATATGTGTCATGTGACACAATTTCTTTGGTTTGCCAGGCATCCCTCTTCCCAGGACAGGAGCTACAGAGAGGAGTTCCTTCCTGAGTTTTGTGTCAGAGTTTCCCCCATTTTTTCCCCCAGTATATCAATGAGTAGAACATGACTTGAACAAAATGATGCCAGGCTTTTTTCCTCTACAGCATGGCTTGATTTGTGCAAGTTTTATTGAATTCCTCAGCTCTCCACTCTCTGTGCTTTTTTGTGCATGGCATAATCTACCAGCAACAGAATTTCTCCCATCCACTACCTACTTGAAAACATCCATTTTTTAACTTATGGGGTTACTTAGAGAAGATCTGTTGAGAACATTTCAGCTGAAATTACTTAATGATTTAACTTCAAAAGCTAAAGGAAGATTTAGGTCATGGATTGTTCTCCCACTTAGAATCTTTGTTGCCTTGTGTCCCTTTCAACCCAGAACTGGAGGTGTTACAGAAGCAGCTGATGTCTGCCTCCACTGGGAAGAGCCATGCATGTAATCTAGAATATTGAACACAGAATCAGGTTTCTGGTGCAGTTATTCCCCTTCTAATTTGATCTGCCATGATAAGGCTCATAGCCTGATTGGCATCTCTGAGCACTTCTGTAATACGAGTAATAACTATGAAAACACAGACAAAAAATATGTTTGCTGAAAAAAATTTTCTTCCAGGGCTTTGTCATTGAATTTCTAGGAATTCCTTGAAAAGGTAAACACTGAAGGCATTGTGAACATAGTAAAAAAAATTCATTTAAGGGTGCAGATGAATGTTTGTAGGAAGCATGTTACAGTTTCTTTCAGCTTTACAAACAGGATTACATGAGTAATCTTCACATTATATAAAGATAAATCATTTTTGGAAAAAGCCCCTGATGGTTTAGGTATCAGCAGGCTTTCCCTTGCTAGCAGGCATGCATTTGTTTCTGGCCCACCTCTCTTGCAGAGTACAAAACACAAGGAAAATCCCACTCTTTCTTTAGGCCCAAATTTGCTATAATCCTGATGAATATGCATTTTTGCATGTCATTCCAGCATGGGCTGAGATGCAAGTTTAGATTCCCACCTTTCCAAGCTGAAACACTGACACTGAAAGGTTGTCTCCTGTTTATATATATGCATGTATGTAATTTTTTTCACCATTAGAATTTCCCTTTTCCAAGATGTCTCTGGGACTGAGCTGCTACTCCAACTTCACTTCCTCAAGTTTGGCAGTGCAGGGATGTAGAAATCCTTCAGATTCTCCTGTATTTTTGTGGAGTTTGGGGTTTTCAGCATCTCCCATCAGAGCCTGGTACAGTTCCTCTCGTGATTCCTGCCAAAGGCAGTGGGAGTAAAGCTCTTCCAAATAATTTGGAGGATTTTGGGGGTATGTGAATAGAAATGGATGTGTCAAAATGGTTCACATTCTGAAAGGGCAGATGAGGTGTTAATTAATTATTATGACTGCTGTGGCTGTTTGGCTGTGGCTTGGCTCCTGTGGTTCTGAACAACCATTTTGACTACTGGTCTGTTCAATTAATACAAAAATGAAAAACAGAACTCACAGTCAGATAGGTAAATTTTCACAGAAGTATTTTAATGAACACAGCAATGATAATAAATCCCTCTGACCCCTTGCTTAGGTGCACAATTAATTTAGTGGATAACTGAAAAGACATGGGGTCTTGAAAATGCAGGAATAAGGCTGTGTTAAGATGTGACTAAATATGTTCATATATCTATATCTCAGTCCTGAATATCTCAAACCTAAGTTGATCAATGATACAATTTTAAAAATTATTTTTAAAGGGATTTTTTAGCCTGTTCTTTTAGAAGCTGTCACATTAATTGAAATTACTTTGAAAATTAANGGTTGATCAATGATACAATTTTTAAAATTATTTTTAAAGGGATTTTTTAGCCTGTTCTTTTAGAAGCTGTCACATTAATTGAAATTACTTTGAAAATTAAGATGCAATGCTGAGTGCTCCATTTTTATGTAGGTACATCTCAGACTTTGGTTCAATAAGACATTCAGTATTTGATTCACTTACTCAGGTTTTTAAAATAACATTTAAAAAAAACAGTGAAGTAAAAGTTAGTCCAGTTCTGGAATAGCTTTTAGCATATGCACCTGTTCTCTACCAAAAAAAAAAATCTAAATTTTAATTAGTGATTTGGCATGGTCTGCTCTTCTTAACTAGCAGTGTCTTTTATTTCTTCATCTGACAGCCTCCTCACCCCCAGGGTATGGTGGAAAATTACTCATTTTCATATAAGGTGGAGGAGTTTAGTGAATATATGACCTGCAGTTTTTCCTATTTTTTTTTTCTTATAATATAATGTACTTTGATGCATTTCAAAGATAATCTGTCTGCTGCTTTGCATATTCCTACTTAATTACAGTATATCTCGAGATGATTTACTACACTCAGATAATTCTGAAATAGTCTTGTTATGGAGGGCATGCACACCACAGACAGCTGGATAATGAGCTCAAGGGTTCACGGGGGAAATTACAGGTGTATGTGGAAGTGGGCAGGGTTGGCACAGGAAGAGCTACAAATAAAAAGAGATACATGGCCTCAACTAACATGCACTGATGAGGTCTTTCTGACAGTTTCAGTGTATTCTGGCTAAACCCCAATTATTATTTAAGCATGGTGCCACTGCTAGCCTCTCAAAGGAACGGGTGATGAGCAGAACAACATTGACAAAGTATTCTGAAGAGATTTCCACCCTTACTTATTTCCTTTTCCTGTTTCATGTCATAATATCCTAGTAAAACACAGATCTCTTTTGAGGCCAGAGAAGTCTGGAATAGCACTTTGGCTCTTTATTTGACCATATGTGTTAAAAATCCCAGTGACTCCCTCCACACAAAATTAGCCTGGAATGAATTGATCAGTGCTTGAGAGCATTTCAAAGCTGGAGTTATAGAATCAGACTTTTAAGGCCAGATGAGGACTGTGGGATCATCCAGGGTGACCTCCTCTATAACACACACTGGAGACAACTGCAAATAAATAATGCACCTCTTCTCCCTTCCCATAAATGCTGGGGCACATCAGCCCAAAGCAGGTGGAGGGTTCCCATGTGCACCATGGGCTACCTCAGAGCCACCAAACAATCCCAGGGTCTCTGTGCCAAGCCATGCAGGTGTTTCCATTCACAAACATTGCAAAAAACCACCAAGAATTAAGTAATTTTGGGAGGGGAAAAGCTTTTTGGGAATTCAGGATTCCCTTGGCTGAGATAATGTTCATATTTACTTCTGATTTATTTTTATTTTAGCTAGTAGAGTTGTGGGGACTGGATTGCCATGACCTATTTATTTTTGGAATATCTTATTCTCTCTGGGAATTCACTTATTTCCACCTCTCCAATCAAGTGCTAGCCTGGCAAGAGAGTCATCTGTAAAATTTGCTGCACATCTGCAAATATCAAATGTCCACGAACAGGCAAAAGACTCACTCCACTTACTTTTTTTTTGTCAGATGGTTTCATTTAGAACCCAAAGGGTCAGGAGTCACAGCATGACCTCATCAAATTAGACTCAACTGAGAGAGGTGTTTAGCACAACAAAAAGGAAGTAATCTGAAGGACATTAAATGCAAATGAGACTGCCATGTGCAAACTTCAAAAACACCTGATCCAAATGAACAGTGTTGACGGGGGTCGACGGGGTGAGAAAGAAGGTTTCATATTTTGGTTGCTTTTTTTCCAAGGGCTATCAGCAATATTACATCCTGTAGAGCTGGCTGAAAATCTCATAGGTATGTGAATATTTAAACTTCAAAATACCCACTGCTATTTTTGCCAGGTGAGACTATGTCAGAGTTTACTGGCAGGAGCTTGGTGGACTTGTAGATCAAACCTGGTAGCAACCCTTTCTCTGGTAGTAACCCTTTCTTTTTTAGTGGATTTGTTACTAAACAAGCAGGTTTTTTTTAGAGTGGGTTCATTATTGCTTGAGTCTCATTTCTAATCTTGAACACCTAACTGAAAAATCAGAAGGAAGCCTCACTGCTGATAGTCCTTTTATACAGAGAAGAAAAGGCTCGTTAGAAGGTTTGCACATTTTCCCTTCAGGACATTAATCCATGCCCCCATTGGCTGAGATGTCTTTCAGCCATGAAGGCAGTGGGGCAGTGAAGGTCTTGTTATAATGGAACCAGGCTATTTCCAGATAATGTGAGTCAGATTGACTTCAGAGATAGATCTGCTCTCCAGATGTTGGATAGAGTCAAGTGGAGCAGGGAGGCAGAGATGGCAGCTAAGTATAAGGAGAACCTCAGAATAAATACTGAGTCTGAAGTGCTGTGTTTGCAATAAGAAGTGCAGAGATTTTCAACACTGAGTCAGGGAAAAATGTGATAAACAATTATTTGTTGCTGACAGACACAGGGATGTGTAAGTGCATTGAGAAATGAGCCAGTGAATAAAATGGGATCGACACAGGACTGACAGCAGTACTTTGACAAAGTTCATGGTCTGAATACATCCACAGGACTGCAAAGACTGCAAAGCAATTTAAAAGGTTGGTGAACAGAAAACAAGACCAACTGTACTTTCTCATAGAAATCCAGGACAAAACAATACAATGAATGCAAGAAGTGACATTCAAAGAACCTTAGGTATGATAAGAGAATATTATCACAATCCCAAATATCTAATCCAAAGACTACAGAAGGCAGTGGAAGCTCTGTCAAGTGTTGAGGCAAAGGGAGTGGATCTGTTTCTTCATGTTTGACTCTATTCAGCCTGTTTGGCCTGCATCCCTACAGCCATCAGATCAAAATTAGCTGCCAAGCTCTAGGCAGGTCAGTGCTACCCACATCACAAGTCAGTAGGAATCTGTGATGGACAATCTTTGAGACAGAAGAATACGGAGTGATGGGTGAGAGGTTTGTGAGCAGTTGCCAGGCAGGCTGAGAGATGCCGGCTCATGGAGGAAGATTATTTTATTCAGTGATGGGAAGGTGGACAGACTGCATTACCCAGGTTCCATCCTTTCAGGAGCCTCTTCCCATCCTGAGTGCTCTCTTTGCAGCCAGGGTGATCGGAAGTGAACTCTTGAGCCCCTTCGAGGAACCCACAGAGCAAGCCCTGCAAGAAGGGCAGGAGAGGAACAGCGTGTGTTCCTCTGGTGGCCTGGGGAAGGAGCTGCTTTTACCCCCTTCAGCGTGGAGCAGCTTTTCCAGAGGCCACTGAGCCTGCAGAGAGGGTGCACTGATGGGAACAAGACCAGCCCCGTGATCAGGTGTCATTTTCTTAACCCGGCCAGTGGGTCTTATCTGGGGATCAGAGCAGCTGGCAGCAGGCTGGCGGTGACTGCGGGCGGTGCAGGGAGCCAGGGGAGGTAGCAGGGGGTCTGTACAGTCAGGCACTCACACTCGGGGTGTGGGGGCTCACATCTGGCTGCAAGATGCTTTGAGCACTTTGTCGGACAAAGGCTCTTGGTCAGAAAAGGTCAGGGCAGGTTCAGTTGTACTGCCAAGGGTGAAAGCTGTAGTGAAAGTCAATAAAAGGCTCTCATGGCTTCTAGTTTACCCAAATAAGGGGAGAGAAGAATTGTTAACACAGGGTTTTCACTTACCTTTTCAAGGTCATAGGAAGGTTAGCTCAGCTTCAAATTGCTGCATAAGCTTGAAAGGAAGAATGACAAAATGTGGATTAGGAAAATACATGGTCTTATTTTTAAAAGGTTGCTCTACTGAAATTGCAGAGGATGGTGGTCACCAGAAGGGTGAAGTGCAGGCAGGGTGTGATGAAGGCTCAAAATCCTGCAGCTTGAGCATTTTTCTACATGTTTTGGAAAAGGGTGTAGTGACAAGAAAGATTTTGATGTTACAGCTGGGTGAACTTCTGTTACATGAAAGATATATATTTTTAATAGTGTTGGTGATTATCTACAGGCAAAAACAAGCAGGACAATTGGTGGGTCTCCAGCTTGGTTGTTTCCTGGAACCTCTGATTTAATTACAGAGATCATTCAGCAGGTGACCACATATGGCAGGTTGATGAAATCCTATCATTGCAGATGATCTGGTAGAGCTTCTTGATCCAGGAATCTATTTTTAAACTCTCTTTTTCAGACAAAGAAAAGCACCCTGGACTGTCACCTGAGCTTTGCAAACCACGCTGGGGCACTTTAGCTCTGCCTTTAGAGACAGAGAGCAGAGCTGACTGTGGCAGACTGTGAATGAATTTTCACTGCCAAAGAAACTAAAATTCCTGTTTACAAGTCATGTTTCAAATGAACAAAAAACCACCTGTGTGTAAATTACTCTTTCTGTAACACAATTTTTCAATACTTCCAAAGACACCTGTAGGGTTTGACATCCAATCCCACGATAAATTAATGGTGGCTGGATGTCCAAACCCAACAAATCATCTTCAGGCAGTTCAGTCACTGGAAAGCTAATGTCAATTTACAGTAAAAAATATCCTCCTTCATACAGAAATAGAAATTGGGGTGTGTGTGCAGGAGGGGGGTATCAGTTCATAAATCAAGGACTGCGAGTACCTCAAATGCTCTTTGAGTATTACAGCAAGGGAAAATATCAGGGAATCTCTGTCATTTTTGCCTCTTCCACCTCTGGCTGTGCCAGTTGTTGATACTGTGTTCCCACTGATTGCATCATTGTTAAAAATAATAACACAAACAGGGATTTCAAAGAAACTCATGAACAAATACTTTACGGTATTTACAAGGTGCATTTTTTATGAGTTGATTTTTCTTCTCTTTAAGCAAGGCTTCATCTGTACCTAGTAAAATCCTAGATGAGAAAGAGTTTACTAGATATAGAATATTAAATAGAAGTATTGGGCAGTCATAATAGAAAAGTCTGAAAAGGACTTTAAAAGAAACCAAAGAAGCTTTCATATAAACAGCTAGAATAAATATATGAAAATTTGGGGTTTCTTAATAAAATGTACTACATATGTGTGTAGTTAAGAAAATGTCTACATTCACATGCATGTATGTGTGAGAATATATATATATATTTGTGCACTTACATAGTTCAGCTATACATGTATACACACATTTTATATATTTATAACATCTGTTTATTATACTTATATATGCTTTTCAACACTGTTGCTCGATTTCAAAACAAAAAATGCTTAATGCAAAATTCTAATACTCCAGCTGGAGGTAAATGTCACCCTTCTAAAATAATAACCTATAAATAGAGCTTTTGTTTTTACTGTTTACTCCGGATAAGTTATATTTTTAACTAGTGTGTTATCCCAAGGACATGGAAGCCTTCCATGCATATACGCAAGATTTGACCATTATTTAGTGGAAATAATACCAAATTACACTGGTGTTAGAAAGATGCTAAGCAGCCTGGAGCGTGGTGCAATGGTTGAAGGTAAAAGTTCAGCTCATTTGCAGAGATGTTACTGGTTCCAGCTGTGCTCTCTGTGTAGGGGATGGGGAGAAAGTCCATGTCCAGCTGGCAACAGAATGAGATGCATGGAGATCCTTGTTCAGGCTGAACAACACACCAGAAACTAAACAAAGAAATGCCTGAGATGTACAACACTGACTCAGAATAAAAACAGGAATAGTTGAATCATGGCACAGTAACCTGAGATGTTTTACAGAGGTCCTCCTACATTCTTCCAGGGAACTTCTTCAGGTGACACTTTGTTTAATAATGGAAAATACTCCTATATGTAACCTTTAGGATCTCCCTTAAAGTCCTGACTGATGTGTTTTCATCATTGAAATTTATAGTAATATCAGCATGGGTAATTTATGTGTTTTAATTTAAAGCATCTGTTCTTAATTTATGTAGTTCAAGGGGTTTTCAGTGGTTGCCCATGAGTAAACATTTGATCTTGATACTATATTTTGAGTTTATATTGGACTACCATCTTTCCAATGTTTGGGTTTTCATTAAAAGATCAATAATTTTGTCTCAAAATCAATTTTTCACAAGAGAAGTGATATTGTTTCTAAATAACAAAAAAGACTTCTGTGGACAATGAAAACAATTCCATTGATTTCATATTTGATTTTGGTCATTCTCACTTCTGGGTTTTTTGTTTTTTTTTTTTTTTGTATACTCATTCAGTACTGCTGTGCTGGGTGATGCTGAGACATAAGAAAAGACCACTGTAACAGGAAAGTTCTCCTGTTAATTTTCAAAACCCAACCAGGCTCAGTGAGTGCAGTTCAAAAGCAATGCTCTTTCTTTGTGAGACACAATGGCCTTGAGCAGCATTCTCAACTTCCCCTGTGGTTTTAGGATGATTCATGGATTTTGACGGTTTTCTCGAAGACCCAGTTGCTAAAGTCCTGTAAATGCATTTGAATTTAACTTTATTTTAAAGTGAAGGGGTTTTTAGCTACTTGGCTTCAAAGAAGTGGTCGAGAATGAGAAGTTCAAAGGCTCCAACACATTAAGATGTTAATTAAGGAATCTCAACATTTCTTTGTCTGAAAAATCCATAATTGAGGAGGGACAATCTGAATACATGGGACTGAATTCTGAATGCCATGGGACTGGCAGATCTCTTGCAAAAGAAGTCGCTTAGATGGTTTTCTAAAAGCAATTTCTTGGTTTCAAACCAAAGCAGTTCAGCTTGGACTACTCCCAGCTGCTTCCATCTGCTGTCCTGGTCCATGGATTCTGTACCAATGGACTTTGCCTTCACAAGGATTGTGGCAGTAGCAATGAAAGAGCTGTGTGGAAAGTTGCTTCGAGCCCCAAATGCTCTTTCCCTAGGAGAAAAAAGGAAATATGGCGTGAAATTTCCCATTGCCCCAAAGCTGGGGATATGACTGTGATTATGGGTGTGCAGGGTACTTAACTAACAGCCTCTTGCTCCAGAATACTCTTAAATATCTGAAATTTATATCAGGGAGTCTAGCAGTGGGATGAGGGGTGCAGGTTTCAAACTCAAAGAGTGCAGGATTAGATTAGATATCAGCCAGAAATTCTTCCCTGTTAGGGCAGTGAGGCCCTGGCACGGGTTACCCAGAGAAGTTGTAATGACCCACACCTGGAAGGGTCCAAGTCCAGGTTGGATGGGCTTTGAACAACTTGGTCTAGTGGAAAATGTCCCTACCAATGGCAGGGGGCTGGAAGTAGATGATCTTTAGGGTTCCTTCCAACCCAAACCATTCCATGACAGCGTGAATCCATGATTTCATGATTTTTGTGTATATTCCTATCAGTAAAGAAGGAAGCACAGAAGATAATAATTATGAGAGAGAAGGTGACTAGATCCATTTACCATTTAAAATGCATCATCTTTTTAGCTCTTTAATTAATTCATTAATTACAAATTAGCTTCCAGGATTTCATAGTAGGAAGCTTCATAATTATCTAATCTTTACTCCTGTGTAACAAACCAAAGAACTGAGCCTTAATTCTCTCTCCATAACTGATGATGGGTATAAAGAAGAGATTCAATCAGGAGTATTACTCTATCAGGACTCATTTCTCTGCAATTCACGATAACATATGGTACATTTAATAAGGAATAAAGATGATTTCCAGAATTGGAACAATTTTATATCAAGACTGGGAGATCTCTAGCTGCTCTGCTTTCATTGATATGAAGGACATCAGTCTAATCATAGCCTTGGACTCAATTTTTGGTTAACAGCCCTTTTGAAGTAAACCTCTGTGATTTGTTTTTAAGAAGTCTTGATTTTCTGCCCAGAAGCCAACCATGCTGGAAAGCTTTTTTGAAGTCCTTTATTCCTTTAGCATATTTACCAGTACCTGAGTGTAATAATACAGCATTTTTATGCTTTGAACACAACTCATAGACTTCTGGAGTTCCAAATGGGAATGTCCTGTTTCTCTGAAAGGACAATATATGTCTCTTCAGGAAATAATCCAAAATAATTTGCCTGTGGCTGTAATAGATGTAGAAGTGTTGGAAGGTCCTTGGCTGTAGCCTTGCAGTAAGCCAGTTTAATCAGAGTCATGGTAGCAATTCAACTTGAAGAAATTTAAATTAATCTCTCTAAAGAAATAAGAAAAAAATATTAACAAGTCCAAATCTTAATTAAATGCTATATTTTAAATTCTGTGAATAATATTGTCTAAGAAACATTTAATCATTGTATTTTCTTGTTTAGGATTAGCTGTTTAAAGACAAAAGACTCTAGGCTCCAATTAACTGCTGCCAAAAATTAATTTAAGTAGCCTAATTGACAACTTGCTTTAAGCTACACAAAATCTTGGCATAAAGCTTATTGTCAAGGGAAAAATATTCCTAATTTATTACTTTATTATAAATGAAACTATTGACCAAAGTGCACTTGCTCTACTGCAGCTGTTCTGTAAAACAACAATACGGAGATGACGACGATAACGAGTCCTGGTCCTTATGTGTAAATAAATGCAAGTTGCGCTAAAATTGCACCCATTGTTAGTGGCTGTTTGGGGCCACCAGGGGAGGGAACTGCTGCGGAACGGGCAGAAATCTTGTTTCTAGGTGGTGCCACTGGATCCCAGCCCGTTCTCCTGCCGTGCCATGCCCGTGGCACTGGTGAGCCTGGGCTCCTGCTGGCCTTCAGACAAAGCCTGACGGTGGAAGCTGAGCCCGCCCGCCTCCCACCTCTGTGCCAAAGAGAAACCTAAACCCTTCCACATGTGGCAGCAGAATGTGATCGCTGTGGGGAGAAGGTAGCAAGGCTATTAAATGTAAAACCAGGGCTGAACAATCAAAATGCTTGTCCGCCAGTGTGAGAGATACTCGGATATCTGCGAACAGGGGGAGAAAATTAAAAGCTGTAAGTACATTCTGTAAAGCTCTTTAGTTCCTTGTTTATGGTCACAACGGGCCAACTTTCAAAGCCACTTCTTGAAACGTTGCCCACAGTTTTCCACCTGCAACTAGTTAGACACACAAGTCCTGTGTTTTCTGCACTGGCACAGCTAATTTGCATCCCCCCAAAACTCAGATGAGTTACAGAGGCATCAGTGCCTGCGAGGGGCACAGTTCCCTGGCTGGACCCTCGGTGTGTGCCATGCTGGAGAGGCAGCCCTTTTCCTGCACCCACTGTGCTGTGCCTCCTGCTGCTGGGCTTTCCCACTGCCTGTTCCTTGCCATCCATCCATCTTCACCTGCTTCAACACCTGCCTGATGCATTGTTAGCCATTGTGCTGGGCTTTTTTCCTCTTAGCGCTGCACAAAATGATGGCATCAGAAAGGTGGCCTGCTGGTGAGCAGCTTTTCCATGGAGTCCCTTTGAAGGCTAAAAAGGTTGCTTGGAAAATATAGTATCTCGGCTCAATTTTCATTGTCTAGGCACACTTCATTTCAGAAAATCACAAGTTACCAGCACAACCATGTCATTGCAATTTTTCAAGCATTTTCTTTTTGTGCCTGCGTGTTTTATATCTGGGTGAAGTCACATCCCCCCCCCGCCCCAGGCTATTGGAACAAAGCTCAGCTGAGAGCTGAATGTACCAAACAAGAGGAGATTACAAAGGGAAAGTTGATGTCTGGAGCCATTAGTACGGGCACTTCTCCCACAGCCTTGGTGAACCCTGGAGCAGCAACCTGGGTTCACTCTGAGAGGCCCCCGGCTCGGAGAGATGCACCACGTCCTGCGTGGCTGAGAGCCTTCAGAAGCAAAACCCTCCCAGCCAACAGCACGGCATTCACAGAGCCCCAGAGATGCTTTTGCAAAACTCCCAGGGCACTGTGACCCTTCTTCACACCCCTCCTCCCCTGAACAAACTGCTTAAAGACCAAGATTTGCTGCAGAGATAAGGAGCACTAAAGAATTTACAGCAGGTGCTATCTGAAGGGACTTCGAACAATGCAGAATTACCTGTGCCCATTTAGTCCATTAATCTTCTCTTGTAAAAATAGCAATAAACGGTGATTTAGGAGCAGGGAGGAGCTAAGTTGGAAGCCCTGAGGTTAACAGGGAGGAAGATCAGCGGTTGTGGTTAAATTTCTCTATTTGTGCAACAAGTGACTGAACTGATGAAAAATGTAGCTGCAGGTAGAGGTTAGAAAACAGCAAATTACAACTGCTGTGGCTGGTATTAGTTACCAGATACATGACAGGGATTCTACCAGGTCGTACAGGGTGCCGCATAAACCCACAAATTACAGCACCCAGTGCACAGAAATGGTTTGCAAACTGCAAAGACCCCCATAACAGATACATGGGCTTGCACTGAGTGCCCAGGGAAGGCAGCACAGCAAAGAGATTGTCCTAAAACAGAACGACTGCCCGAAATCTGAAGGTAAGTGACAGTGGTTAATCACAGTAATTACCACCTGCTTGGCTGTTATCTCAGTTGCGATGTGTCCACAGCAGGTACCCTAAGCCCCAGAACAAAGTCTTATTATGATGGATGGGCTCTGGGTTTTAAACTAAAAAACGCAGAGACCTGACCAAAGATCCCTGGAACCAAAGGGGATTCTTTCCCACTGGAACAAGCCCTGTGGCATCAGGAACCCATAAAAAAAAAAAAAAAAGGTGATTTATGTGAATGCAGCCGTAGAATAGTTTCTTCCCCAATGAAAACAAATGAGCTGGCAAAGTATTAATTTAGAATACTTGACTTGTTAACGAGCAGTATATATTATAAATGTTGCTTCTGTGAGGACTGTCTGCCTTTGCAGGTGGCCGTGTGCCTGCCCTGCTCTGGTATGTGGGTACCTCCCCCAGAGGCTCCAGGATCTGCCTGCACCGAGCAGTGATGTGCCTGCTGCCTTCTGGCTGGGAGCTTCTTTGGAAGCAAAGATGGGGCTGACTTTAGCATGGTTGCCAAAATTTTAGTAGGTTTTAGTGCTCTTCAACAAGTTAACGTTAATTAAAAATGGCCTTGTTTTTCTTCTGAATTAAAAAAAAAATAAAATTCTGAAATAACTTTCGAAGTGTTTTTTGTCTTGCCTTTGATAAGAACAAGGGCCTTCTCAGTATGATTCTGAAACAACCTAGATTAAAAACATTTTTTTTTATTACTCATTTAAAATCTCACAGAAATCGTCGACCTCTTTAAAACCAGAGCAAGCTCAAAATAATTATGACAACACTTTTTCTTTCATTTTTAAAAAGATATATGTTTCTGGGTTTGATCCTGTTTATGTAGACGATTGTAACTTTGTTTTGAACAAGGTAGTCATGTCAACAACAAATGATGAAAATACACAAGAATCTGAGGAAGCAAGGAAGCAGCATTATTTAAAACATTTTGTAAGATAATAAATACAATTCCTAGAGTGAACTGGCTGACTAAACACCGATGTTGTCAATTTAAACTTCAGCTAGTGAAAATATTTCCTTTACAAATCACGCTCCTTTCTTCCTCCCACTCCCCTCCTTACACGCTGAGAATCCTTTATTTTTGGACACCAGGAAACACAATGGAAAGAAAGCGAGACTTGAGCATCCAGGCAGAAAACCAGGCCTTGTGGCAGAGCCAGAGGCAGCAGAGGGATCCCGAGCCACACAATGCCACCACATCCGTGCTGTGTAATGAGCCCCAAGTGCTCCTTTCACATCTCCAGGGCTGTGGCTGGCTGGATGCTGAACAAGCTGCTCCCAGCTCCAGCCCTCCTCCACTGACTCTTTTCCCCATCAATGCCCTGAGAAAGGCACAAATCCCACTGCTTCTGCCCGCTGCTTTTGGATGCAAACTGTCCAAATATGTCAGGGTCAGCAGGACCACGATGCTCTTTGTTGGCAGATTAAATACAGTCAAGGGGAGGGGGTTGACAGGGGCAGTAAAATTTAACATACAGCGGGTTTGGAACATGAAGGGGAAGGTGATTTTTAGAAAATAATATCCCTCAAATCTGCAATTGGGATAAGGTTTGCAACACAGCAAACAGGAATTCTGGAAATGGAGAGGCCTCTCTATGTACAGCACAGGTTATTTTGCAACTTTGCTGCTGACTTACCTGAAAAGAATTCCTCTCCCCCAGTTCTTGATAAGGAACTTGCTCCTTCAAATTCCCCACACAGAGCAGTGAGACGGGGACAAAGTGGCACTCCCCAATTTCCTACACTTACACTCTCATTTGTGAAAAATCCTTTTTATTGAAGACACACTACAGCATAATTGAGCTAAATCTCCAGCCTCTGTTGGAGGCAGCAATGCCACGCACGGTGCATTGCTATGCCTGCCGTCCCAGGGATTTTTATGAGATCATATTTCACAAGGAAACAAATTTCCTCCTCCAGTCTGATGCAATCAGGTTACCAGGTGGTAAATAGCTATGGATACCTTGCGTGCTGCTTTGCAAAGTGTTTGCGGATATTCGAGGATGAAAGTTGCCCCAGATAAGATCTTAATCACGGAAATCTGGAGAGCGATTGAGAAAACGGCCCCACAGGGATGTCACAGGTTCCCTGGAGGAAGCCCAGGCACCCCCTGCAGCCACTCAGCACCAGCATGACCCACAGGAAACTATTTATCAAATAGCCCGTGCCAGCACAGCCCTGCTTTGGTGACAATCTTCTCTCTGCCTGCAAGTCCCAAGGCACTGACTTGAATACATTCATCCCTAAACTGCAGCTGTGGAATCTGGCATGAGATTGCTTTGTGTAAGTACATCCATTTCACTTCTCTTTCTAGATCCAAGGACAACATCTTCCCAACTATAAATTCTCCTCCCTCTACCTAGACAAATTTTCATGGGAAACTATAGATGAACGCTGCCCAGTAGAAAAAAATCAATCAGTTAACTGAGTTTACAGGGAGCTGCTTTTGGAAAGGCATTTGAGTAGCATGCTCAGGATGGCCAAGGCATCCATAGGTACTCTCCAATCCATGGAAGGGACATTGTGTGCCCTACAGAAGAGTTAACTCCATGACAGCTGCTGTTGTATCACCATAAAAATCTGAAAATTGTCCCTGACCAACAAGCAGTGCAAAAAGTGTGATCTGCGTGCCACGTTCAGTCCTGAAGCCAAACGGAAGAAACTCAGAGAAATGTGAAGTCATGCTGGTTTCCACCAATGATTTTCCCCAAAAACTACTAATTTTGCCCAGAGAAGGCAGACAGCTGGATTGCCAGCAAGATCATTGCCTTCTGAGTAAAACCCACAGATCCCTGCTCTGAGAGAAGCAGGAAACTCAAAACTTCAAACTGAAATTTTAGTCTTGTTCTTGCTAGTTTTGGATATGTGACTCCTGAAAGAAGACAGGAGATGTCCTACAAGTTCTAATATGTTGACCAGAAATGGAAAATTCTCCTGAAACCTGTAGACATCAGCTCCTGCCACATTCCAGTGTCCTGTGGAGAACCCTCCTTCCACCTGTCCACCAGAGAGAGCTCTCAGCACTGCTGATCTTCCCTTGGGAGTGGGCACTTTCCAGAACTGGGATTTAGAAGAGTCATTTCATTGCCAGTTCCTGGGAGCAAAACAGGAGGTGTCAAACTGTCACCACTATACCCCATCTAAGTTCATCAAATAGGCCAAGATTTCACCTCTTGGTGAAATCTCTTCTTCCTTTTACCTCTCTTCTTGATAAACACTCTTTCATCGCTTCTCAGAGTTGTCACAGTCAAGAGATTGATGTACAAATCACCTCCATGGGATTTATGCTTCTGTTTTTCAGCAGGCACTCACCATTTAGTAATTCCTTAATGTGAGATTGTGAAATACCTAAACCAAGGCCTGATCTGGCAAGATAAGGAGGACGTGAGTTGCTATTGAGATCAGCGGTAATGGCGTGTTAACGCTCGCACCGTGAACCAAAACTGTGGGGATCAGAGAGCAACTCGGGATTGGGTTCAAAAGGCGACGAAATGGGAAGCTGTCTCGAGCGTTTTGATATGACATCCAAAGGATTTACCCAGGTCAGAGCAACCTGATGAATTCACTTGAAAGTGAATCTCCTTGGAAGCTTTCCTTCATCCTAGAGAAAGCAGGAGGGATCAGAAAAGGAGCTCTTCACAGATAGTGTGATATTCAGCTCAAGCAATCCTTAAAGTGCACAGGAGAGAAAAAGATGGTGCTGGGCTAAGGGTTAGGAAATGCTATTCTCTCCCATGGGCATCCACCATCTTTCCAGACACAAAGAAGAGTGCTCATATAAATTCACCTGCAACGCAATTTGGAAAATGGAGGTTTTTTAGAAAAATTCACCAGACAAAAACTTGTGAAATTTGTAGTGTCTTTGAAAGAATCTGAATTCTTTTAAGAAAAGAATATGTATTCACTTAATGATTCAGGTCCATCCTCTAGTGATCAGGTTTTTTTGTTTTTCTTTCAATCTTTTTCAGTATGAAATGGTTTCCAAACCTTCCTAGGACCTAAAATACATATTAATGAGAAATCTGAGTCACTTGGGAAATGAATGAAGTTCAAGAGATTTTTAATCATTTTCTGGATATATATCTGAATTTGCTTTGAAGTGTTCCTTTCCCAAAGTGACTAGGATACAGGGGTGATCTAATTCTCTGAGACATTCCTCCCATGTTGATTTGATACAAGACTTGCATGTCTTTTGGAAGCTAATATCAACTTCTCAACAGAAACATTGCAATTTCTATTATTGCCCCTATACCCCAATGTGCATGCCTTTGTGAGATTTTTAAGTGAGAGAAATCTTGATCTGGACTGAGGTTTTTGTTTTGTTGTTTTTCTTTAACTATTGCTTTAGCCTTGAGACAACACACAACAATATGCTAATTCACAACACAAAGCCAGATGTAACAGCTCTGTATTACATCAGCTTTTTGAAAATCCTGGGGAAGTGGGCATGATGCCTTCCTGTGCAGTGTAGGGAATGTGGTGGCAGCACAGTAGGAGCCCCAGCTGCACATTTCCACCTTGGATCTTCAGACCATGCGTTTCCTGCAGCCAGTGCTGGAGCTGCTTTCTGGCTTGGACTGGGAAAAATCCGCAGTACAAATCACTGACCAGGCACAAACTGCTCTGTTTGTCCTGCAGCCTGGAGGAGCTCAGAAGCCCCCTGTCCTTGCCTCTAGCAGTCTGACACACCACAGACCACGCAGCCAACATTAAGCCAGTGAGGCTTTTGCTTCAGTGGATGAACTGGGCACTTAGAGACTGTAAAGCAATGCTCTCTGTGAATGTTGATCCCACTGAAAGGCTTTCCCTGCTAATCTCAATAGCCCTAATTTCTTTAGACATTCCAGAAGGATTTTGCGTCTCAGTCTAGACACACTTCATCCCTCTGTTTTGAGAGAGAAAGCCTTTTGAAACTGCCAGAGCTCCTTTGTTTTCCTGCTCTGAAGGGCTTTGGTGCCTGTGAACAAAATAGGATAGCCTAGGATGAAGATGAAGCCTTCAAAGCTCACTGTTTCCCTATGTGCTACTCAAGGTACAGGCTGTATATCTAGAGTTTCTAGTCCCTCTTGTTTCCTAAAGTTCCCCATTAACGTCAATAAAAGCATGGGGTCAGAGTTCTAGTTCTGCCTCAGCCTCTCTGACATATGGAGAAAGTCTCCTCATCTTTCAGTTTCCTACAAATATTCTTTTTCTTGTGCCAGTTAATCATGTAATGTCTATACAGTGTTTAGAGTGTCGGATGGAGTCAAGACTAAAAAGGCACAATCACGTCTGTTTCCCTTTCCCTCTATGAACACTTCTGTTCAAGAATCAATCTTGCAGGGTATAAATACCTTCTGCTGGGAATTTCTGGGTATTTCTGACGTCAAATAGAACGAGACCTGATTATATTCATGTGGGGCCTGGGGGTTTTTTTGGTCACACAAGTGCTCACATATGGAAGACAAGCATTGCTTTTAAAGGCGGAGTTCAGTAAGCGACTGCCTGGCTCTGGCAAGCAGTGACAGACACCGAGGCTGGTCCCATCACTGTGCCCTGGGTTATTTTGCAATAAGTAAATCAGCAGCATCTTAAAGGCAAAAGCAGTGCAATGTGCTTTATTATTTTCTTACCTTTTCATACAGCCCTCCTGAAAAATGTCACAAAGTGTGACTCATCACATCTGCATGAAGTTATGAAAAAAGTAAGCCTTGTTAACCTGCTGTTTGAAAACCAGAACACTTTTATCAGTTCATATAATTGCTAACCCCTTATTCACTGTTCAACACTGAAGGGTTCTTTGCCTCCTAAGATCCCACTAATTGCTGACAGATTTGATTTCTCTGTGACAGCAGGAGTCCTGTTTCTGGCCTTTACATCAAGTAATTGCTTTATTTTTCTCCCTCTGCTCTGAAAAACGGAATTCCCTTCTCCCCTGCTTGAACCTCTGTAATGACTTCTTTCTATGTTATTAAATCCTTGCCATTTAAATCACATTTAGAGATGTTTTGAATAACTGATTCCAATTACTAAGGCTCTTACTAAGGAGCAGCTGAAAATGCAAGTCATTACTTGCCCATACACAAGCAGCTACACCTTGCAGCAAAGTCTCTGGTGGACTGTATTTTATTTCTGCTCAGTAAGGTGCAATTTATACTCACAGGAGGCGGGTGTTCAACAAATATACAGCTGCTGGAGTTCTCATAATTTTTTGCTTGCGCAAAATGGAGACCTGATTTTATATTTATTTTATAAATAGTGCTATTCCTTAAAGAAATCATCCGGTCCTTCCTGTAGTGGCTCGGGAATCCTGCTTGGAACAACAGAGGGGATGAGCAGCTGACCGAGGAATGACCCACATGAGGTTACTATCCCAAGATCTAATAAAAAACCATGTCAGGGTAAAAGGAAACGTGTACAGGTCGTACATTCCTTCCGTGAAGTATGACAAACCTCTGTTGTCCCCAAGGTTTGTTTTGTTTTTTTTTTTTAATACAGGTCATGATTTCCTGAATGCACTAAAACTTACCAGCAGTAACAATTTAGTTATTTAGTTCAGTTATTAATCATACTTGTAATCATTAGCGCCTTTGTAGAAAAAAAAAAAAGTGCCAGGAGATGATTATTTGACAAATTACTGCAGAGGCTCAGCATAATAGCTTTGCTGATACAATCAACATTGAGCCATTTAAAAAAAAAAGAAAGAAAAACTAAAAAAGAGAGACTTCCAACTGTTTATGAAAAACACTTCCCTGTCAATGGAAGGGAGCTGACATTTAAAAAGCTACTGAAAGTTGTATTCACAAGCACAGGCTCAGCTCTTTTCATATCCAGTTATTACCATGGCACATGTAAACAGCTAATAAGTGAAGATAACTCATAATAACTGAAGAATTTGCATTTGTCTCCAATTCAGGAGGTTATTAGGAGCACAAGTGTTGCAAACCAAGCTGTGGCTGGATCTGAACTGGAAGTCAATGCTCGGTGTCTTGGGAGTCTGTGTGGAGCTCCCAGCTTCTGCTGGTGCAGGCTGAAATGGTGCCTTGGAATCTGTACAAGAATTAAATAATCCCTTCTGTATTTTCATATTAACTTCCTGATACTTCCTTCAGCCAAGTACTGATAATTAGGCCTGCTAATATACACAAAGGCAGCAGTGTACTTTTGACCAGCAGGGTAAAACCACCACCATATTCCACCGTATTTCCACAATATTCCACTATTATTAGTGGAATAAACGCTGTGCTGATAAAAGCACAGCCTGACCACTAAACTTGCATCAGTTCTGTCAGCACAGCCAAGCTGAAATAAGGATCCCTCCTTTCTTCAGCCCTGACAGGACAAAAACCAGCATAAGATCTTAATTTTTAAACCCTAGAGTCTAAAAATGGTCTGTGCAACAAAACTCACCTCCCTAAATGCAATCATTGTTTTCATGCAGCACTACTCTTTTTAATAAGTAGATACAGTCATGCCTTACTATTTTTATTGTAGTTGTTCTGGAATGTTATTCGGTGTAGTGTATGGTGCTCCTATAATTTAGTTGGAATAAAAGTGCTTCTTCAGATTGCCTAAAAGTGTGAGCAGACCAGTATCTGTGCATCTCCTTCTAGGCATTGCTGTGTTTTCATGCACACATAGATAACTGTTCACTAAGGTCCAGCCTCACTGCCACTGAAATAAATGAACATTTTTCCATTGACTTCCTTAGGCAAAGATATGGATCCAGAACCCAACTGCCAATACTAATATTGCCTCAAAAATACCACTTCATGCATATAAAATTATGCTTAATGAGCAAACTAAAGTAGGTGGGTTCATTTGGTATTCAGAGATAAGCTCCCTAAATGTGTAAATTAAAATAAAAATAAAATTTTGATGAGTGCAGGGGAGCTGTTTTCTGTTCTTTTGTGCAGATATTATTCACAACTTTCCCTTTCTATGCATAAAAATAAAAGAAGATTGAAAATACCTGCCACTGGCTTAAAAAAAGCTGCCCAATATCATGAAAACGAACAGCTGTGATGCTAATTTTGTTGCTGTGAGCACGGACCAATACCCCTGGCAAAGTGTTCGTGGTCTGGAAGGCCTGGGCCAGGGGCTAACGAAGGGACCCAACTGCACACACCAAGCACAGGCCGAGAAAGAAATGCTGGCTTGGTGCTGAGCCTCCCGCTTTTCATCTGCTTTAATTAACCCCATGATTGCTTTTAATTAGAGATGCTTAGCAGAATAACGGCCGGGTTTTGCTCTGAGGTGGCGGCAGCAGCAGCAGCAGCGTCTGAAGGAGCTGCAGGCATTTCCCCCGTGGAAGCTCCTCGGGATGGGTAGGGAGTGAGACGGCTTCAGCTTGGTAGCTGAAAGTTACATTACTGCAAATTGTCAGGAGTTTGAGGACCCCCTCACAGAGGCCGGTAGGACTCAGCCACTGCAGAAGAGATCACAAGACTGCTAGTTACAAGGTCTTTTAAAGGTTACACAGCCAATAGATAGTTACCATGTACATGTATTTTCTATTCCACAACAATAGTTAATCACTCTTTTGCTGCATTTCCGTCGCACCGTGGCATTTTTCATCCAGTTCAGTGCTCTACCACATATCTCTGTTACTTTCACTCTATCCTACCACGCCCTAAACTTTTTACTTTATTCTATAACTACTTCTATATCTAAACTTCACACTGCAAAACCTTCTAACGTCTAAATTAACACACCTTTTCTTACACTACAGACTAAGATCTTTGTTATAAGTCACTAAATTAGGAAGTTTTTCCCACGGCCTTAAGTTGAAGCCAGTGCATATTTCGAAATCAGAGTAAGCCGGCCCAAGGCCTTGAAGGTTTTGTTTTTTTTTTGGGCCTTGGACTCCGCCAGAAACCCCGAGTCAGCATTTCCCGAGGGCTGCTCACACCTCTGGCTGTGTAGGTGGGAACGGGCAGCAGGCTGAGGTTCCCCTGCCCTGTGCAGGGAATCCAGCAGGCTGGAGCTTCATTCAGCAGCACCTGAGGGGTGCCCAGAGCCCTGGGTTGGAGCTGGAACCAGTTAAGCAGCTGTACCTCGGGGTACCTGAAATTAGGCCCATAAGGGCAGGCCCAGCGAAATGTTTCAGAAAAGAGCAGCGACGCTCTCAAAAGAGCCAGGATGTCAAAATTCACTTTTGAAAATCTCCCCGGGAATCCCATCTATCTGCCTTTTTTAGTCACTTTGAAGGTTGGTGATTAAATCCATACTTACAGTGTGATTCTCCCACACATGGGGAGCAATGGGAGCTTTGTCATCACCACTAATGGGGACAGGATTGTGAGGAATGAAATATGTAAGGAGTATGAGAGGGGGGGAAAAAAAACCAGGCTTGAAAACCATCAAATGAAGGAGCCAGGGGAGATTTTAATTTTTGTTCATGCTTTAATTACTGAAAATGATAGAAGCACTTCGCCATTTTTTTAAAATGGTAAAATTTTAAAATGTCTGGGGTTGTTTGTTTGTTTCTTCAGGGAATGACTTACAATAACCAAGAGATATAAATCAACCCATGGTTTTTCTTTTCTTTTCTTCTGCAGCCACAGCTTAAACAACCAAACAGCAGGGCAGCTTCTCAGCAGCCTGGATCCACCCTGAGTGCTCTGGGGAGGCTGGTGTGGGGCTGGCAGCACTGCTCAGCCCACAGGATGCAGCACATGCCAGCTTTGCCCTGGTGGAGTTCTCCCACAATATTCTGGATGCCCTCCTGGCTGGGGTGCCCACAGAGCCTCCTAAGGAGGCTGATTCCCCTTTGCTAAACTTTTGAGGTCTTCCCTGCCTTCGTTCAAAAAAAAGGAGTGGTGCTGAAAGTTGAATTTTTTCTGATTATTCTGGGTGAAATATTTTGCTTTAACAACTCTGTAAAACTTAGCTGAAAAATGTATCAGATCATGTACACAAATCCTTTTCTGCTTTCACATCTCTCTGCACCTTCCCTCTCCCCCTTCCCCTATCCCACGCAAGCATCAGAAACTCATCTGAGTCTCTCTCTTTTGGGGTGTGAGCTGACAGTGTCCCGAGTCCCCAGGGAAGGAAGCCATCCCCAAATCTCACCAAAACAGCTGCCTTGGGTACCAGTAGTGGTGCAGCTGTGCTGGGTGGGAGGCTGGTGTGGGCCAGATGCTGCACAGACACTTAGTTGGAGTTTGGGACAATATCCTCCAGGATGCTACAGTTTTCTAGCCTCTACTGTCCACAGGGCCTGTCAGTCTGGGCTCTCTCAAGGCCTCTCAGAAATGGTTTTGTTCCAACTAGCAGACACAGAGCACCAAGCTGTCAGGTGGGAACATCCACATCGTTCCCTGATGACCACTGAAGAAGGGGGGCCAAAGCCATGGGACCTCTCACTGGACTCTTCATTCATTCCTTTCTTTTCAGAATTGTCCCTCCATCAATAAACTATGTTGGATGGGCAAACAACACCCTGGCATTGCTAACCAGTGACATGTGGCACTGCACCTCACAGAGCCCCGTGCTTTTTGCCACTGGGCAAGAGGAAATGGCTGGAGGAAGCCAAGGCAGGAGCAGGCCAGGGCTCCCTGGGCAGCTGAGCTCCTGGAGGAGGTTCCTGCTGTCATGTCTGCAGGAGGCCAGCCTGCCTGCAATCTCCTCCTGTGTTTCAGCTCTCTGTTTTGCAGAACTGCAGAATTTCTGTAGAATGCAAATAGTAGCTCCTCTCTGTCTCACAGGCATACTGTGAGGATAAATGTATTAAAGATGTGCAGAAGTCAGAGTCCACATCAGGGCAAAAAATCTTAGGGAAGATAAATACGCCTGTAGACACCAAGAAGTCTCTTTCTTTGATGCTTTAATGCTTTTATGGTCAATAAAGAAACCTTGAGTTTTACAAAGGCTGTCTGACAGTTCTAATATTAGCATCCTCACCACATCCTTGACGATGCCTGTTTGTATCTCTGTGTGATGCTGATGTTGTTGGTAACATTTTCATGTATGATAAACCAAACTACAAACCTGGTTTGTGCTTGACAGTGAATCGGTTTGTAAAAAATGAAGCAAAACACGGTTCTATCATTTGAAAACGTGAGGAGAGGAAGATGACATTAATATTTCTGTTATATGAAAAGATGTCTAAGTTGTTTCTTCATAGGAAGAATAATAACATAGTAAAGGAGTAAATGTAATACAGCACAAACACCAGTGGCTATTTGCATTTTTCTTGGCTTTAGTTCAACCAAGTCAAGACCTTTTTGTGATAAATTCAGTGAAGAGAGAGACCAAGCTGCAGGGATGCTGTGCCAGCAGCTGCAGTCCCAGGGCAGCACCTGCTGGGAGCTGCTCCCACCCCATCACACACGGGAGCAGGAGTGCAACCTCGACCTGACAGAGGTTACACACCCTCAGCGTGGCCAAATTCATCTATACTGGAGCAGGAGAGATTGTGCCATCAATCACCTGCACCAGGGATGAAGTTAAGCTGTGTGTACTACTTTCCTTTTCTCCTTTCTTGCTTGTGGAGTCTCACCCACTCAATCGCAGCTGCCTCAAAGGAGGGTTTGTGTGGGTTGTTGTTTTTTTTTTTTTTTTCCCCTTCCCTGGAACATTTGACTAAATCACATTTGCAGATATTTCAAATGTTTCATTCACGTGACACCTGAGCTTTATTTACTTTTGAAATAAGTCATCTCATTAACAGAATTCATTATCCATTATTACTGTCATGTCATTCTCCTAATAAAAGGAATGACTGTAGAAGCATTCAGTGGCTTAGCTGGTAGCATAGTGAGCTATTATGCAGCAAACCTGCATTCACGCTGTACATTGGTATGCCAAGGCTGGCAGAGACCAGGAGCATCAATGAGGTAATAGTCTTAATCTCTGAGGGGAGGATTATGTTGTGCTGCACTGCAAATACCTCCTACTGTTAGCAGGATAATACTTCAGATGGTGCTATAAATTGTTCAACAAATAAGGACAGGTGCTGGGAAGAGGGTGAAAAAACCCCTGCAATGTTCCACCATTATCTCTAGATAAGAGGTGGAAAAACTGTTGTTCTCACTGCTAAACTATTACCACTCTTTCTCCATTTAAATTACCTGCGTGGCATGGCCAGCCACTTAAAAGTGAAGTGCACTGATAGTAGTTGGGTTTCCTCTTCCCAGAAATGCTATTTGCTTTTGTGACTGAACAAATGCTGGATGTGGATATGTGTGGAATGGAGTGATCACGGGCAGGCTGCCCCAGACACACCGTACCTGTGTGAGTTCCCTGTTCCAGACATTCCTGTGGCACATCTGAGCCTGGACAGACTCTGCTCTTCACTCTTTTCCTGCTCAGAAAAGCAGCTAGGATTCATTAATGTCCATGGCATCACAGTTTGTAGCTGTTCTCTTTATGGAACCATGTTTTATAGACCTGATACTCTGGTTTCACCTTAACTGACAGGTCCTAGAATGAGAAAGAGATTTCTCATTTATTAGTAGCAATAAAAAAGTTGGCACATTTTCCAGACCATCTTTTGCAATAGGATGTCAGTGAACATCACAAAGCTCGGCAAATAGTATTAATCCCACTTTACAGAGGACAGATATGAGATAAACACTAAAAAGTATTTAAGCAGTGCTTTTGCTGGGGTAAACTTTGTCCACTGGCCCCTGGAAAATGTTGCTCTATCACAGGATAGCAGAAGAGCATTTAGTGGCAATGTACAGACCACCAGTTCAGGTTAAAACATAACCAGAGGTTTGCTCCTAAACAAATGTTGCATTTTACAGGTAGCAGTGATTTACCATGGTCCCACCACTTGCCTCTATTTTTATCCTGCTGTTCTTCCCACTGCTAGAATTGGGATTGATCCAAAGCCTCATCCTTCCACACAACAAACCAGAGGTGGGTTTGGAGTGGGAAGCAATACTTTCAGTCTCCTAGGTTAGTTCTGAGAAGCTTTGCTTTGGACCAAGGCAGCATTAATCTACTTTACCTGGCTCCCTTCTCAAAGAACAGAAGTTGATTTTCCTGCTTACCCAGCTGTAACGCAGGGCCCTGCTCTTTGCCCAGACCACATCTCTTATGATGCAATGAGGACCTTTTCACCCACCATGTGAAACACTACCTTTTGATTAGAAATGCCCAGAGAAACATTTCCAGGCCCCTGAATCAATAAATTTTTAAATGGTTTTGCTCATGGAAAATTTCAGCATTTGCAAACACTGTCCTGTTTTGGGATTACAGCAAATGAGGGAATACTGACCTTGTCCACCAGCTTGAAAGTACTTTAAAAATTTTATCGAGGCTCAAACTTGTTCAGCCCTGAGAAGTGGGAAGAGAGACCCCTTTTGGGCAAACTCTAAGCAACATCTGATTAAAAAGATGTTCAGATTGTGGGTCCAACTCCTTTCCCAGCTGTGCACATGGAGACATTCAGTAATTACCCCCACATTAGTGGTCCTTCCTATCTGTGGAACCAATACAGGCTAGAGGAGAATCAAGGACATAAAGTAGCTGATGATATAACTAAACAGATTTGTCAACCAGAATCAATGGAACAAATTAAAATGCACTTGTTTGATCTCTTAATTTTGTGTTGATCCTTCTTCTATAGGAGGCACATGTAAGGAGCTCTTCCTTGCAGAAGGGCTGACCTGCTGCTCACTGCAAATGGATTTCATCCTTTCCATCTCTGCATCTTCCTTTCCATAAATTAAAAACTTTTTTGCTCTCAGGTTTTTTTTCACCCTTCCCCACAGAAATGACTGGTTTCGTTTGCCTGAAAGTTAACCTGTTCCCATCACAGTTACAAAGATTGGGATAAAAAATCTGTCCCTCTCTAAGCCCTTGGCCTGAAGGTTTCCTGTAATACCTACTCAGCCAGTCACAGCCACTTGTCACAGTATGACTCAAACCCAAGCGATTTCTTGAAGAGGGAGCTTCAGCTGGAAGTTATGTGATTTTCTGGCCAAGCACAGCCACTCCAGCATGAATCTGACTCCACAGTTTCTGTAGGGGCTGGGGCCTTTTTTGATACAAAAGAGAATTTTTCTTAGTCAGGACTGCACCCTATTTGCACTTACACCGGACTAACCACTGCTGAAAGAGGTGTAAAGGGTCTTTATGGTGATTGTAAATCTAAAGCCACAAAAGTGAGAGTGAGATTTGTAAATATATCAACAGAACAGCTTGTCTCTGATTCTCCTGCAGCCAGGTATGAGAGATGCTCAGGGAAAAGCATGAGACACTCAAACTCAGATAATGCATTAGCCCAAAAAAATCCCAATATCAATATCCAAACACGTACTGCTTTACCAGCACTGCAGCCCAGTGAATCTCAGTCTTTTGGTTGGTTTTCAGCAGTCTTTGGAAGAGTTTTTATCTTTCTGATTTAAGATACAGTGTTACTTTAAACCCCTTAATAGTCAACCAAATGTCAAAAGATGAAAAAAAAAATTTCCATCACCCTCTGCTTTTTATAAAAATATATCAATTTAATAACTTGGTTTAAAGAAAAACAGAATGATCATGTTAAAATACTGCCAAATTTATAAACTTTGACAGTCCCACATACTGAGATGAACAGGCAAATTTATTTAATAAGAAATAAAATACATTTTCTCCCTGCATTCACTGAAATAATAAGACAGACACATCTGTCCCAAATTTCTTTTAAGGAACAGAATGGCTGCTACTAACTAGAAAATAGTGCCTTTCTGCTGGCTTACCTCAAGATAAATTTACAGCTTCACTGTAACAGTATCAGAATTCAAAATGTAATAAGTTCAAGTAGAAGGAGATCAAACATTTCTGTCCACATTAACTCTTTGGTGTCACATTTCAATATCTCACAATGAAAGATGGAGATGTAAAATGCAGGAAAGTTTATGCAACTTCTTGCTGTTCTCAAAGTCAAAATATCTGCAGGGTCTGTTCCATGGAGCTTGCACATTCCCATAGGAATGTGTGGTGAGCATGTTAGAAGGCTACACTGCCACAGGAGTCACAGATTTACATGATTTTTGGGAGATGCAGGTCCTATTGTTGTCACAGATCTCAGAGCCTCATAGTCCAGTAGCTCTTTAGAGACCTAAACCAACATCTCAGAGATAAAAAATGTCCCAGGCACACTTCAGTGCAAGAGCTTTGTGCAGTTAAGAGTGCTAGCACATTTCAAAAGGATTTCAGGGAAAGGGATGGTTCTTCTGCCATCTGACCTCAGAGGAGAGATAGAGCACTCTCACCCCCAAACAGTGCAGAAAATGGAAAACAATAATTGCAGCCATACAAAAGAAAAATAGTACATTTGTCAAGACAGAGAAGAGTTGTCCTTCTCTATGACAACAGGTAGAATTATTACACCATGTGTCCCTCAATCTCCAGAACAAGGGGTTTATGCAATGTCTCATTTCAAATGGAAAACCCTTCTTTATGAATTTCTGCTGTCCTCCCAGAACAGACATTTCTTCTTGATCTAAAGCTTTCAGTCCTCTCTGTTTCCTCAGCGCTTCTCAGATGGCACCGAGAGGACACCAAGAAAAACCAGCAAGGAACTCCTTTATGTATGAACTTACAATCAGATCATGCAAGCCAAACAGGCACTTCAGCAATTGTTTTGTTTCATGTGGCATTCCCACACACGAGTCCAGTATTCTGGGGACTGCAGGGCTAGGAAAACTGAACTTTGAGGATCAAAGTGGCAACAGCAGGATGCAGGCAAGGTGTGCCAATAACCAGCCACCATGGTGAACCTTCCTGATGAGAACAAAGAAAGGCTTTACTGGGGGGAAAATGAGAGTCAGCTAAAGAGGCTGTGGCTCCCACCAGTGCTGCCTGCTGAGGTCCTTGTTTGCGGGCTGATACGACACGGCTGCAGCTGTGCCCTGGCACACATTCAGCTTGTGCTGGCCAGAGTGCTTTTCTGGGCTAGCCTGAAACAGTTCTGCAAACAAGGCAAGCTGTATGAGCAAAAATCACTTGATGCCAGTATAAGCTGGGTTTCCCTGAAAGCTTTTGCCAGTGTGAAGTGTTCTTAAAAACTGTAAAAATAAAAAACAAAAAATGTCACACCCTTGGCTGGCATTGGCATGTGTGCAGACGTTTTAAAGATATATTTGGCTCAGGTTTGCTTTTGCTGGATAAGACTGCAGAAATGTAATTGAAGAATGTTATGATAATAATAAATGTCATGTTTATTAACATATTTAACTGCATTAATAAATGGGAAGCTGTCAAACTGGTGTTACCCTGAGCAAAGACCATAATAACACTAAGTGGTAACTCTAGGGGACCATGTGAAAACAAGGATCTTTCTTCTGATGGAGTTGCAAAGTCTGTAACTGAAAACTAAAGCAATATCTCTCCCACCTTTGTGAAGAGCAACTTTTAGATAGGGGATATTGCTTAGCAGGGTCCAGAACACACAATGAAAACAGGAAAGGAAAAAGAAGTGAGCTTGTGCTACGACAGGTCAAAGTCTCTGGATTCCCAAAGGCAATTCCTTTGCCAACAAAAGTGTTTTGCTGTCTAAGAAACAGCTTATGAACATCCTTTCCTGTGAGTATCTAAATCTAAAGTCATTTAACCTGCCACAGTGAAATTAAACCTTCCATGAGAGAGTCCCAGAGGAAAAATTAGTGGCCCTGAATATACCTGCCTGGGATAAACCACGTGTCCTCCAAGGGACAGGCAAGTCAGACCCTGCATTTGCCCAAGAAGTCTGAATAGAAATCCTTGAAAACTGAAATTAAAAAGTACTTACCTGAATAAGGGTCACAGAATTAATCACTTTGTAGATAGGGCTTATTGGAACAAGAGAATATCAGGCAGACATGACAAGTATGACCTACCATACCACAACAATTCTGTATATAAGAATGTACCATTTTATCCTGTGGAGCTGCCTGGTTTTCAGAGCATTTTTAGTGCTGGAGAATAGCTCTGCTCAATGGTAAACAAGTGATGGCCTCAACTTCTGCATAACTAGCACAGAATGGGGACTGTAAACTGGGGAGACTAAACAGCTGGGAGCCAGAATGGACCATTTGCCCCACTGCACTTGCCAGCTGAGGTTTGGAGAGGGGAGGTTTTAAATATATTTTTGCACTTTTTTTCCTATTCAATCAGCACTTTTTCCATAAATGCTTGCAGGTTAGAAGGATTCTTGGACCCTGACCAGACAAAGTTCTTGACTACTTGCAAGTCAAGAATTTGGAAGTCAATAGGATTACTCACCTATCTGAGAGGTCAAAGCAGGAAGGGAGGCAAGGTTTGTAGGCAGAGGTAATGTGTTTTATGAGGAAAACTGATATCACTGGAAAAAATGGACAAGCTGTCACAGACACAATTTTTAAGTGCAAGCCCTGTCAAAGGTTTTAGTTTCTGGTGCAGAGTAATTATTTGGTTTACCTCTTCTGTTGCTTTGAAACACCTCAGGGCCAGTTTCCTCCCATTTCCAGGCACTTGGCTGGGGTGCCTTTTCCCACAGCCTCGTCCAGGAGATCTGAGCTGCTCTCTAGGTGTACCTTGCTTTCTTCACAGGGCACCTGAGGCACCTCCTGAATTCTATGCCTATACTTCAAGGGGATTTAGGACACCTGACGTGTCATGTAATGCTACACAATTACATCCCAGATCCTGCCTTTCAACATGTAAAATCCAGCAAACCTAGATGAGGTGATGTCAGGCTGAGTTTCTTTGTGGTTCCATTATGGATTTTTTTTTTCTTTTTGGACAAAGATTAGCTGTAGCATAAAGCAAATTAAAAAAAATAAAACAAAAACAAAAAACCAAAACCAAAATGTGGCTCTGGATCCTTTATATACTCAATCCTCTAATCCACCCTCACATAATCTGTTCTATCACACAGCCCTTGGTGTAGGTGTGTAGATGGGATCTGATGACTGAGCTCCATTGTGTGAACACCCACACAGCACAAGCAGACGGAGCTGTTGCTGCAGCTCTTCCTCCAGCACAGCAGTCGAGCTCGACCATCCTCACTCCCCACCCACCCTCTCACCCCCTGTGTGCTCTCTCCTTTACCACGCTCCAGTGCCAGGGAACTGCCTCCTGTAGGCCAGACTGGAGTCTGAGCTTCCCTCCCTGCTCTGAATCTGCTGCAGAGATGGAAAAAGGTCCTCGCTGGTCCCTGACGTCCCCAGAGCAGCAGGATCCCAGCTCTGCAGGTGAGAGTGGGAGATGTGATGTGCTTCATATTGCACAAACCCATGAGCTGACAGATTTTTTGAAGGTGAGCAAGAGAAGAGGGTGGGGATAAAGATTTCAACTGCATGTTCCCCAAATATTCCACTGTATTTGACATACAAGGTCTTCATTTAGTTCAGCTTATGCTGGGGATATTGAAACCCTACTAGAATATATATTATTTCTACCAGTGCTGCAACTTTGCAATCAAACAACTTCCTATACTCGTTTTATATTTGTCAGCCTTCACAATATGTGCCAAATGCAGAATCTCTGAAAAACAGAGCACTGGTGAACAAGTGCTACAGCCTGCTAATAAAATAAATTTTGCTGCTGAAACTTAACAAGTTATTTGTGAAATGTTTAAAGAAAAAAAACAACAAAACAACTTTTACCCACCCAAATACTAATTGAATAAATTGGCCAAAAGCCTCGTAGTCTTACACAAATCTACTTTATCATTAAGAAAAGATGTACAAAGGACAATTGAGTCCCTGGCAGGATGGAGCCTAAGAAATGGAGAGGTAGCAAAAGGAAGATTAGAAAAAACAACGAGGCACAGGACAATGGAAATATACCCCTTACATTTGTCTGAAGGAAACCTAATTGGAAATCTAACTAAAAAGTGTTGCCAAATATCCCATTAGCTGATTCCAAAACCTATTTCAACAGCTCAAACCTTTTTCATATCACTGGGACTGCACAGGTGCCTACAAAGGTATAATTTAGATTTGTTTCTTATAAAACAGCTCATAAGTAGAAAATAGCCTGGTTTAGCCATTATCAGGCATATTTTTCTAGGTGCCCATAATGGCAAAACCAGCATAAGCCATTCACATCGTTAAAGCTTTGGGAGCTGACCAGGCTTAGCACAAGGGCTCTGTGAGACCATAAAGAAAATGTCTGCAAGCAAATTCCTATCAAGAATGAATCAGAACTCTGTGTAAAAGGTGATTTCAGCATCTCTGGCCTAGCAAAATAATGCCAGTTGGGGTATATAAGATAGGTATATATAGCTATATAAGGCCAAAGTCTTTCTACTTAGACAACATTTCCAAGCAGAAAAAGTTAAAAAAAGTTCACGTTGTAGGAAACCTAGGTGGGTATTAGTCCTTTTTCTGCTTGTTTTTTAACAAAAATTAATAACACACCCTCATTCTAAAATTTACAGTCGCATCATTTAATGGTTGCAACTTGTGCCAGCTCTCTGGATTAGTAAATCAAAATAATGAAATTGTGAAATATCTTCCTACCATCAAGAAAAGAAAAAAAAAATTGTTTTAGGGTTTTCCCAAGCATTTGCAGTGATGATCTTGCCAATCAATTTTTGTTGTGTAGTGAGCAGAAAAGAACTAATTATATGACTTTTTTTTTTTTTTTTAATTTCTGAACAAAGAACATATAATAATTATTGGTCCTGGAAACTTGAATATAGAATATGCTGTAATCCTGTGTTCATTATGACTTGAGGGACTGGTAATAATAATAAGGCATTATGCAGCCCTAAGGAGCTTCATATCTAGAAGGTAAATACTTAAAAGCCATGGCACATCAGCAAATCCAGAGGCAGGAGTAGAGATTATTATGGTTTTAGGTGAGTGTACATTATAATTCTTGTTTTTAAATCAGCTTTAAATCTGATTGCAGAAGCACTAGATTTCAAAAAAGAGCTTTGGTGTGCAAGAACATGGGAAGGGCCTGTATTTTGCTTTCTACTCCTCTCTGTTGGCACTCTGGGTAAAAAAAAAAGTGCCTGAAAATCATTAAGAATTGAACAAACTGAAGTTAAAAGCTTTGATCATGGAGTGGAATCAGGAAGCAGATAAGTGTGTTGTGTTTTCCTCCATTGTTTTGCCCTTAGACCACAGCATTTGAAATTTAAAGTCATTGTTTGCTGGTTTTTTTGTTTGTTTACACTCTCTACGTATCGTGTTTTGATCAGCTCAGTTCACTTTGTCATACAGAAGGACTCTCACTGCATAACAGAAACCACAAAGCTGCCCTTGTTTTGGACAAGCTGAAATACCTGTGTGATTAAAGCTATTAAATGACCTCCCTATCCTTAAAGCACTGAACAGCACCTGAGCCATAACTGAGCAATAACACATGATCTTTGTAATGCACCTCCCGTTATAGAGTCTCCCTCTAGTTACTCTGCAACCTTAGTAAATATAATATTGGTAATTAATGCAGGGTTGCACTGGGGTGCTCTGTCTCCTGAAGGGCCAGGCTGCCTGTGCTTCGCTTTGCCCCTGAGTAACACAAACCGTGTGGGGAAAAAGGAAAGGAGAAATCACCTTTGGGGCACTCCAGCTTTAATTCCTGGAAGTTTCAGTGGTTTCACAGCCCTGCTCGAAATAAAATACAGGATTTCACTCGTGGGCTGGTTTACATGTGCCAGTCAGTGGACAACAGGAGAAGGGGACTGGTGGAAGAACTGCTGTCTGAAATAGAAATTTTGGTTGGAAATGAATCCTAGGGAGCTGTTCCTTTGAGCTGTGTTTCTGAAGGGCTGCTCCAGTGAGCTTGGCTGCTGTGACTCCTCCACATGGATGTCACCTCTCCACAAACACCAGGGGTAGCACAGGTCACAGAACCCACCAACCAGCATAAATATTCTGTTTCCATAACTCCTGAGAACGTGCTTTTGGATTTAGCACTGATAAGTGATCAGGACTGACAGGACATCTTAGAGAAATGAGCCTGCTCCTGCAGCAAGGGGCTCTTGGACAAGCATTCTGTAAAGTTAAGGGTGCAACAGTCAAGAAGATGAGAAAAGCATCCCAAAGAAGCCCCTGAAATGAGGGAAAGGTAACAGCTGGATTAATGTTCAACTGCTTCATTTTGGGGTTTGCCATGAATAATTAAGTGTAATTAATAAATAGTGCCCTGAAGATAGGATCAAAGAGACTTTGGGTGTGGTGCTTAATCCTTCCTGAGTTGGAGAGCAAGGCCAGCAGCCTATAATGGATTTAACTAATTCTCTTAATTGCAGCTTCATTTGCCTGATCTTTCTAAATGGTATTAATCTAGTGATTTGCAGAATAAGCACTTGGAAAAGATTTACCAAAATCACGGTAGGATCTTCAAGATACATTTCTCTTCTTAGATTTTCTTCAGTGGGAGAAGAGATTTCATTGTCAATGCAAATTCTATTAATTTGGCTAAGCGTTCACAGTCTTTGTTGGCATAAAATAAGAATTTAAAATGTCATTAACAAATTCAACCCTTAGAATCAACATTGGAAATGACAAATTCTGCAAGACTGCTAATTAGTTATTTACAGATTAAATACTTCTAAAAGGCAAAACTGCAGCATTTGAATCTCATTTCTGTGCTGGGTACTGAAGCACTGTACTGATTTCTGTGTCTCACAGCAGGAAACACATCCCACGTGTTGACAACCACACTGGGAGACAAGATAATCAGATTTCTTTATCACCCTTTGCCTGGACAACAACAAATCTGCACAAGAGGCCTCCAGCTCTGAGCAAATTCCAGCTAAAAAAGTTATAGATCATATCCTCAGGTTTTCCAGATCTGCTCTGCCCTCTGCTCCCACCAAACACCACCACTCAGCTGTTCAGTTCCCTTCTCTACAGAGCTCACTAAGCTGAGCCCATCAGAGCTAAAACAATCAACAAAGCCTAGAGATGCAGAGATTAACCCCACTGCCAACAGTTTCCCTCCTTGGGCACAACAGAAAATTTCTTCTCTGACAGCATTTTGTTGGAGAAAAAGGGAACAAACTGCAGCTTGTGTGAAAAAAAGTGAAACTGAGTGAATGGCTTTGACTTGCCAGAGATGACTGACTGTGCCAGTTCTGACTCTTGAGCCATTTTGAGCTTGATTTTGTACCCGAGTCCTGCAGAGGTAACTGCTGTCCTGCTTGCCCTAAACTCAACAGCACCATTTGTGTTATCCATGGAGATAAATGGCAAAATTCCCTCTGGCTCAGTGGTGCAGCATCTGCCAGCTGAGTCCAGGTCTGCTCATGGCAAGGATTCTTCTATCTTTTAATTACAGACTGTGAATAAGAAATATACAAAACTAAATCAAACACAAGCAACATGGGCTGTCCAACCATGCCCAGCACTGTGCTGGTTTAATGTAGGTTCACACCACTCATCTTTTTCCTGCCTGTGGTTTGCTGCCTCCGTTGCTGTGTTTTGCCTTAAGTTAGGCTGTAAATTATTAGGGAAAACATGTTTGTTTTTTTCCTCTGTGTTTGTGCAGCATTGAACACTGAGAATCCAAGGGCCTGGCACCCCACTGTACTATTAATAATTAAGACCAGTAGTTATTTTATTCTCATTATCAAATTAAAGAAATAAGGCTGCTTCAAAGCTACACATGTTGTTGCAAGTAGCACAGTGCAGGTGATATCCATGGCCCTTTTGCTGCTCTTAGCTAGCCACTAACTCACTTAATTTTGTGTAGTTTAGCACATTACAAGATTGTTCAGGAGTGCCATAAATGATGTCAGGCACCATCAGAAACCACTTCAGAAAATCATTGCCTGTAGCCAGATCAAAAGGTGAACACCTGGAAACTTGCAGTTCTGGGAAAGTAGAATAAATCTTTTTTTTTTTTTTTTTTCCCCTTTCTCTTCCTCTTGGAGATTTGTTTCTTTTTGCCTTAAAGAATTTGAAAGGTTTATTTACAGCTTTTCAAATGACCCCTAATCTATTTAGAAAAACATAGCATGGCAAATTCATCTCGGGTGTAACTACATTTGTTGACTTAAGCAGACTTGTGCCAGAAGGGAGCCTGGCCCAGGAGTTTCTCTGCAGAGAAAAACAAAGCATTTGAATACAACACTTAATTGGCTCCTTGAGTCCCATCACAGACTGTCCTGGAATATATTTATTAAAGGTAATTCTTTTATTGTGGTAAGATTGTATCAGTAACTGAAACTCATGGTATTAGTTTTAAACCTTGTCTTGTTCCTCAGGCTTTGCTGCTTGAGGCTGATAATTTTCACAGCACCTGACAACGTTTAAAGAGACATTGTACTATGTAGTTGAGTGAAATCTAAGACCATAAATAACTGGGAAAGTTGCTTATTTTGTCAGATATCAGCAATATAATTAATTACAATCCATCAGGGTCACCTTTCAGGAAGCAATATAAAAAGTTGTTTACTGCAGAACTGAGGAATTTAGAGATGTGCTGGGAACCTGTTGCAAAGACACACAGAGTCCATCAGTAATATTAAAATGATGTCTGCTATATAATCAAAAGTTAATTGATTTGTTTAAGCCTACAAATTGCTAGCATTCTTCTCTTGAACAGGTTTTTATATTGACTCACTATTTTTACACGAATTTGCTATTTTTATCAGCAAGTCCCAAAAAACAAGTACTTTTATGAACACTTAAACCCCAGAAAAAGAATCTGGGGCACAAAAAGTCTACCAAAACCAGCAGCTGCTGATTTTCTTGCACTAAGGACAGAGCAGGAATCTGGCTGTAAGAGCTCTCTCCATATGTTGTATATGGAGCAGGGGCACAGGGGAGAGTGGAAGGACCCTAAAGGGAAAGGACTGGCAAAAAGCATCAAGAAAGGAGACTAAGGAGAGAGCAGGGAGAGAATTCAGAAGGGGGAAATACAGAAGTGTTCTGCAAGCAGAAATCAGCAAGTGTGATTGGGTGGTTGAGACAGGGCCAAAGCAGCAAGAGACAATTGATCCTGTTCCCTGCTTGGCTGGGGACTGGATACAATGGCCATGGAGTGTTAATCCTCCCTGTCCTGTCCCAAGAAACAAGCTTTAAAACATCCAGTGATGAGGCCAGCAGAAAACTGGTGAACAATTTGTGTGTATTTTGGATGAATCAGTTGCTTTGCTATCATTTGGAGGCTAATGATGTTGTGATTGGGTTAGAGTAAGCTGGGTTTGGGTTTTCTCAAGTACACAAAAACTCTGTACACTTTTAATTAGTTCGCTATGAACGAGCTCACTTTAAAGAGTAGCATTTAGTAGATTGTAGAAGATCTCCATCCCTTTTTTATGACTTTAATATACTAATTAAGAGTTGTGCTTGCTGCACTGTTTTGGCCTTACACTGTGATTTTGGTCATAGAGTTTAACAATTTATAAGAGAATCCTGAGGCCACAGAGCATTTGCAAACACACACCAAGCTGAACTGATGGGGAGAGCAGTAAGAGGGGAATTTGTTTCAAAAACAAAACTGACCTTCCATGTGCAAACAATCTCACTTGCAGGAAAAGGACTAATAAAACAGAGCCTTTTAATGAGGCACACAAACAATATTTTTACAAACCAACTTCTTGCTAAAGAAGCTGTCTGGGGGTATGCACGTGCATTGCTGCTAAAACCAATTACTTTACTACATATGCTAATAATACATATGTATGATTAGCAAATACATATGCTAATAATTCAGCCAGGGTAAAAATGTCAAGGAAAGAAAAAAAGAGCAGCATTCTGTAGAATGCTGGTTTGGTTTATCCAAGCAACTTGAATTTATACAACACAAGAAAAAAAGATGTTTTCTTTTTCACAAATGAAACAACAGCAGGTAATTTAAAAGCAACAGATATAAACAGTGCCAAATCCCAAGCAATTATTTGAAATAAGAATAAATTAAATAATTTCTATATACATATATATGGTCCAGCATCACTGGGATTTTAAAAATGATTTCATGAGAGCAAGGTCAAGCTCTGTGGCAACAATGATATTATAGACACAATTTAGTTCTAGAATTACCAAGTCTGATAACTTTTGGTTTTGCTGTCCTCTTGAAACACACTTACAATCCTTTCTGCAGTTCTAGGTTACAAATGGCAAACTTAATCTGAAGAGAAAATTTATATATTTGTTGCTAACTGCTCTATTCAGTTAGAGCTCTAAAACCTTTTAATAAAGCAGATACTTGACACAAAGTTTTTATTTTATTTTTATAATAGATGTATCCCCCAAAAGCCTGAAGTGATAAATCTGACTATAGAGTAATATTTCTCAGTATTTGCCACATAGTTTGTATGTATTAGTGGTGCATAATAAATAGATGTTTAAAATATTTGTTCATAGAGGTCTTTCCTTGAACTTAAGCGTAAGTTATCTAAACAGTTGAAAAAGATTTATAGTTATGAAGAGGCCTATATGTCAAGCAAAGTTTTATGATATGTTCCATAATAAATTAGCAATAAATGGATACAGGTGACTGTGGAATTTATGGCCTTTAATGTTTTAATGCTTCACTAAAGAAAAACCTATTATTAAGGTCCTAAAGGGTAATACAGGAATACCATCTACAAATTGTCAAATTAAATAGTTGTTGCCAGGTATTTGAACAGTGGAACGTTTTGGCTTGAGCAGCAGCTGGGGTGAACAGCAAAGAAAGCAGGAGAAGACCAGAAAATTTCTGAAGCACAGCTGAAGCTTTCACCCTGCAAACCCTACTCACTGGAAATGATGGATCCTAAACCATCTCGCATTTGAAAAGCCTGTAATTATCCAGGTAATCTAAGCCTGCTTGAAGGGCTCCAAATCACTCGTACAGGCAAAGGCTGAAGGACTCATCCCAGTTTAATGGAAGGCCAGTGAATGAAGCTTTGCTTGGCAGAGATCTTTTCAAACGTTCCTGTCCACATGTAAACAATTGCTTGTATTCAAGAAATAACGCACCATGGAAAAGAAATGGATTTCATTGTCCTAACACTGTGGCCTCAGCTAATACTGTACAGTGCCCTAAAACACAAATGACAATTTGTTGCTGCAGATGCTCCTGAACATCTCTTAAGTGATTAGACCCAATCAAAACATTAAAAAAATGGATAAAAATGATGAGAATCCAACCAGAAAATAAACCAAACCTTTGGGTCAAAACAGGGATGCTACTTGGTGAGGTAAAGGGAGAGAGATTTATATTTGAAGAGAAATCAGACCTTGCAGTAAGGAGTTACGATCCCAAAACGACTTGGCAGTGCTGCTCGCTCTCGGGAAACAGCCCCTCCAGGGATGTAGCAGAGACCCAACCCCGTCCTCAAAATTGCTTTTTAAGATTAAGCATATCCAAGCCATTAGCAGGATGTCTGCGCGTTAACACATCAGCACAAAGATAGGGCCAGGGGGAGGGGGAAAGAGTTATGCAAAAGTGCTCTGCGACTGCCATTGGGGCAGTTCATCCCTAACAGGAAACACATGTTATACAATCCTCTGCCTAATAGGCTTGGACAGTAATTAAAAAATATCTTTTATTTGGAGAGCTGGGTCTTGAAACTACCAACTGGCGCCATTAATCTTTTTGATGTACTGCAAAGATCTGCAGCAAAGGTCAGCGAGCAGGAGCTCTGCCATTTGTAGGGGGACGAGCTCCCTGATGGGACAGCGAAGTGCAGAGCAGATAAAGCCATCACACCCAGTTATCAGTTAACTGTGGTTCACAAAGGGACCGTAGGGTGACCATGGCCTGATCACATCCCCACCTGCTCTCATATCACCGGGCCATTGGTAAATCACCTTGAAAACTACCAGCAGCTCCTTCAGAAATAAAATTCAGGTGAGGCAAGTGCACAAGGAAACTATTTAAACTGAATGGAAAGCAGGAAGAGGGCTCACTGCTCTCAGGGTGCCTTGATCTGCTCCTCAGAGATGGCAGAGCAAAACCAACTGTAAAATGAGGTGTCTAAACTTCAAGTTACACCCCTCTGACTGTGCCATAACAGCTAAAGCAGCAAACCCAAAGCTGCTCTCTGTCCTCTCAGCATTAACACTGCTCTGACCGACCAAATGGTTTCAGCAGCCCCTTTTGCTCCAGCTGGGGAATCTTCTGCTCTGAAGAATCTCGATGTCCTCTACCAGTTAAACTAAATCCCCAGAGTGGCCCCCGCCAGTATAACCAGGCAGAGTTTGTGGTCAGGGGGAAATCCATCCATGACCAGAACAGGCACCAAATAACTGTTCCATAGCAGAGCCTGGAGGGCAGGGCTTTAGCCAGCCCTTAGCACTGTCTCAGAGGATGTGCCAAATTAAGCCCTGTTGTCAAACAAAATCTCCAGCACGGCTCAGTAAAGAGAGAAGCTCTCCACTGCAGATAGGGATAATCGTTAATTAACCCATTAGTCTTGCTCACTTCACAGCTCCTTTCCCTTCAGTGCTCTGCTGTCCTGACACCACAAGACGTTTTTCCTTATTTTGACAAGGCTAAGAACCTCGCTTTGGGGCTTTTTTTAGACTTTGGGGTGTTTTAAAAAAGAATTTGATGAACACCTGTGATTTCATCTGGAAGTTGTTTTTATCCCCATGCTGTGAGGAGCTAACTTCCAGATCACCCTCCTGTCCATATGTCTATCAGATGTGTTCATCTTGTGCTGGGCTGAGCAGGGTGGTTGGGTTTTTTTCCACTATGAACTACGAGCTTATCTGACCCTTAACAACAACTGCTGCAGGTGAGTTGTAAAGCTATCTGCTGTCCAGACAAAACTCAGATACAATCCACAGGTATGGCCTCTGTTTCCAGGAACCTTCTGCTGTGCTCTGTCCAGAGGGCCAGCAGTTATTGCTTCCCAGGGAAGGCTCCTTCATCCCCAGGGTGAAGCTACTGCAGAGTCTAATATTATGTAAACTCTAAATAGTTGCTGTTTCCTTGTGCTTTTGTTTGCCATTCATCACCTGCCCTAAACATTCTGTTTCACTGTAAAAGGCAGATTGTTGAATAAAGATCCTGTGATTATTTTTTTTGAACGCTTTTTCCCTCAGGACAGAACAAACTGAGATGATTGTGTGAGCAAAGGATTAATTTAGCTTGATAAGCGTCTCCAGATCGGGCTCTAGGGTGTGGTATCACCTCTCTATTGTCTCTGTATCCATTTTCACGCAGGAAATATGGGGGAAAGACATCCTCTGATACTTTTTTTTCCTCCTTGGACAGCAGAAGTTAGCAGACTTAGATCTTTCTATCCCTTTTAGGTTAACAGTGTCTTTTATGCCAATTTCAGCAGCTGCGATGAAGAGTTTACATACAGAAATACTCTGGAAAGGTCAGTTCACAAAAAAACTCAGCTTCTGGAGATAGGACAGATAAAACAACTCTTGTGGAAAGATAGTTGATATCTTCTAAATAAAAAGGGAACAAAAAATAGGACAGATTTGCTGATTCAAGACAATATTTAATTTACATATTTAGCTGGCATATTTGTGCAAATGAGAGAAGAAAAAACTACTTCAATACAGGTAAGATTCCTCATTAAAACTACAAGCTTCTAAATAATGATTTTCAGGTTTTTCTGCCTCTATCCACTATTGCAGCATGACAAATCTTTAAACATATTATACAGATATGTTTCTTGAGGTTTCCAATGTATGGATATTTTAATGGCATCTACAGCAGTGCTCAGATGAGGATAAAGAAATAAAATTTATGGATTTCAGATGCTTCTTCATTTAAAGCAGACTGAAAAAACAAGGAAGTGGGGAAGTGATAGGTGTAATGCACTGCAATTGCTTTGCATCTGGGATTTTCAAACATGTTTAAACCACTGGAATCTCTTCATGCATTCAGACACATTACAAAGAGCTTTGAAGAGTCTTCCTTCATGCAAATGTTGCTCATGGGGAATGGGTGTGAACCAAAGCCCTACTCTGGATATTCCTCTGCCAGTCTGTAGCCCTGCATCCCCACCTGAATTCTGCAGCTGAGGTCCCTCCCTGTTATGCCCAGGATTGAATATTTTTGTAACCCTTGTAAGGCATCATTTCAAGTACTGGAATTGTATCAGTGACCTCTGAGAGCTGCAGCTGGGGAAGCAGGGATGCCAACCTTCAGCTGCAGCTTTCAGGCTGGTTCTTGGAGACTGGGCTGCAGGGCCAGGTGATGTTTCCAGCAACTCCCAGTGCAAACTGCAGCATTGCTTGTCATTTACTGCAAAATGGGATTGCTCTTGGCTTGAGAAGTCTGTCCTGAGCCAAAACCCAGCAAAAAAAAGCTTGAGTAAAAATGCAGGAGGAATGTGGCTTTCATGGCCAGGTTGCTGCAGCAGCTGGGAGCAGAGGGAAAGGGTAGCACTGTCTGTTCTAGACACAAAGTTAAAGAGCTGGATGAAAGCAGGAGGTCTTTCTGTTGAAAGGAACAGAGAGAGCAATGGAAGGAGCACCAGACAGAACCATGTCCCAGCAGAGCTGAAGAAATTCAGATGGGGATTTTTCTTCTAGGGACAAGACAGGACTACACAAAATCAGAAGCAGTGAGAAGAGTTTAAGGCCACTGGAGGGACAGGATTGCTGTTAGCAAGAGGAGATCAACATCTGAAAGAGCTGCTGTAAGAGATGGTTGAAAAGAAATACAATAAAAAAGGGGTGTGTCAGTTAATATGAGTTTAGAAATTTCAGGAGTTGCTATAGAGTCTGTATGGAACAAAACAAAAAAAGAAGGCCAGACTTTTTGAAAACAAGATAAAGAAGCCAAGACAGAAAAGTGAATTAATCAATCTGTGAAGCTGCTGATACTTTCCACATGCTCAGAAGGGGCTTCCTAAAAAT